>CM032449.1:42662100-42702100 GCA_019049505.1 Pachyrhynchus sulphureomaculatus
ATTAAGTTTTGGATAGAATTTAAACTCTTTTCGATACTAGCCGTTTCTTCTTTAAATAGACAGAGTGTCATCCCCTATCTTTATCGTTTTTCCGGGCTCATTAATTTCTTTACTTAAGATCCTCGTTAGAATCTTTCTTTTATCCACGACCGGACGTTCTGAGAAAGTACGACGGATTTTCAGTTCATAGTCTAACTCATATTCTAGTAGGTGATTGACTTTAAAATTGAAGGCTTCCATGATAAATGAATACAATTTAAAAGAATTGTTTAAAAAGTCGTGAAAATATTTCTCCTGTGCTCCCAATAGTCAAAAATAAAAAATATGTAAAGGCACTTAAAATATGTACACTTCTTTACCAAACATTTAAAAAATCTTCAACAATTTCAAAAAAAATTTCTAAGTATTGCCTTGTATTAAAATTCTTTTACCAATTATGTTAAGAATTTTCAACAAAAAATCTCCCAATACCGTTTCGTATCAGCAAAGTATTTTTAATATTCATGCAAAACATCGGTGAGAAAAAAGTACAGTTTTTTCTTCGGTTTACCGCAAAATAAATCTAACACTGCAAAAATTAAAGTAAACCAGCACATCTGCTAATCTGAACTATAAAAGTAGCTTTTAAGAAAAAAGTAGGAATCTCTTATCTTAGAGTCGATTAACAAAATTCAAATATCTATACCACCATCAGATAAATTGAAATAAATAATTCTACAAATTTCCTGCTTTTGTCTTATTGCTATAGTGTAGTTTCGTTTAATAAACCTTATGAAATAAAAAATATCTGAAAAGTTAGAGCTTTTACTTTGTTCGAAAGCTAGTACACTGAACCTCTTAAAAAATAAAAATTCCAAAAGCCCCACGTTGGGCGCCATTTTGTAACTTTTGTATTTGGATGCCCCAGGCTTGGGCGCAATTTTGTAAGGTGAGAACTGCCCGCACTTTGTGGCGTCATTTTGTACCCTGTGAAAATTGTTTTTCCCACGCTTGGGCGCAATTTTCTTGCAACCTCTTTTTAATTTCTGAGAATGAATTGAGTGAATAATGATTTTAAAAGAACTAAAGAAATTAAACAAACACTAGCTCAGTTTTCCTTGGTAGAGAAATATGGGTAAGAGATAATTGTTATACGTCTTTTTGGAATTATTTTCTATCTTTAAAAAGCTTCAGTTGTACAAATTTTTGGCACCATTCATTTTAAAATAGAAAGGATCTAACTTCAGTTAAAAAAATGAAAAAATACTGAAGTGTTTTACGGTTATTGCTAAAAGGAATTATACTAGTACAACTTTTCTTATCCTGAAAAGAAAAATAGGTATTCAGTGAGACACTAGCTTTAATCAACAAAAAAAGAAAATTTATTCATGATTTAAAATAAAAGTTCCAACCTTTGCAGTTTTAAGGAATACAAAAAAAAATTCTAGCCTAAAAGTAGTTTTTATGAATTAGAGTCCCTAAATCAGAGATTTTACTTCTAAATCTTGACTACACCCGAAATCGAAGAGTCGTGATTTTCACTTCGCGATTTTTCAGTTCAAATTGCTGTTAAAACAAACTTATTTGCGGGGAATATATTTATTGATGTATGTTCTGGTAACTTACCATTTTCCTACGGGCTTCTAGGCCTTCAATGCAACACAAAACCGATTTCACACTTTTGAGAAGAGCCTACTTTAGCTACTTCATTTAGAAAACACACAAAGCCCACTACGGCTTTATGATAAAAAATACTCGTGCTTAACTTGGCTCTCGTAGATATTGTCGTAAGCCTCTACTGCGGCTCGGTGGAAATTAGCCTGGCTGCGGCTTGATGGTACTAAGCCTGGCTGCGGCTCGATGTTACTAAGCCTGGCTGCGGCTCGATGTTACTAAGCCAAGATTTGCGTTCTCCGGACCCTTAAATAAACCATGAGAACTACGTCTCCAATATGGCGACGCCGGAACCAAAACTCCGGATACAAACATTTGACCAATCCCGGCGTATCGGTAGATTCGGTCGGAAACCCGCACTGCACAGTATATAACGAGCGGCTAGCAATTTCTAATTAATATGCTGCTCGATACAAAAATGAAAAGAAGTACAATATAAAGCGAAAAATCAGTAACATTACATGGTCTTAAAATCTAGGAAAAAATGAATGTTACAACATATATATATATATATATATATATATATATATATATATATATATATATATATATATATATATATATATAATATATATATATTATATATATATATATATATATATATATATATATATATACATATATATATATATATATATATACAGTAATACCCCGCTTTACGCGAGGGATACGTTCCGAAAAAAAATCGCGTTAACTGAAATTCGCGTATATCGAGGTTTATGATTAAACATAGTCAAAATTTAATACAAAAAAATACAAATCATTTTAATCAATCACTTTAATTCTAAGAACACTTTATGCAATACATACTCTTATTTTTTACGGAAAAATACATCTATTGTCTTTTGGGTAACGTTTTGTTTACGTTCTTGTAAAATACGTTCATAACACCCAACACTGTTTTTAATTGTTTGACACACGGTCAAGACACGGTCATCATTATTGTCTATACTCTGCAATATGTCCAAACCTGAATAAATTTTTGAAAGTGCATTTTGTATTTCCCCTGAAGATAAAACTTTCTCTTCTACTTGTTCTTCCTCATCGTAGATAGGATTATTCTGTAACTCGATCAGATCTTCATTGCTAATAGGATCGTCGTGCGTTGCTACAAGTTCTACGAGATCTTCTACCGTGACATCTTCAAGTTCAGACCCCTCAATCATTGCAGCAATGTCTTCAAGCACTTGTCTCTGCATCTGGACAATTCTTCTAGGTGCTTCCACTACATCTGGCCAAAGATTACGCCACACCCCATTCATACAACTCATTTTAACTTCCTTCCAAGCCTCTTCTATGTTGTGAATAGACTTCATAATGTTGTATGACTTCCACCACTCTCGCATAGACTGTCTTCCTTCCCCGTCAGTTTCATGAATTAGTTGGCTAAAAGTGCGGCGATGGTAATAAGCTTTGAAGTTTGCTATTGCTCCCTGGTCCATAGGTTGTAATATTGACGTAGTGTTTGGTGGAAGGAACTTTACGTACACTTTTAAGTCTCTGGGCGTATCAAGTGAGGTTGGATGTCCTGGGGCATTGTCTAAGAGTAATATAACTTTAGGTTCAAGCCCATTTCTGTCACAGTATGATTTGACTGATGGGCAAAAACTATTAGAATACCATTCTTGAAAAATTTCCCGTGTAACCCACGCCTTTCTGTTTGATCGCCACACAACTGGTAGACTTGTCTTGTCTGTGCCTCGCATTGCACGTGGTGTTTCTGAATGGTACACTAGTAAAGGTTTCAGTTTGAAATCACCAGTGGCATTACCACCCAGCAGAAGTGTTAGTCGATCTTTCGCAGCTTTGAAACCACTGGCTTGACGTTCTTCCTTAGAAATGAATGTTCGAGATGGCATTTTTTTTTCCAGTAAAGTGCGGTCTCATCAACATTGAAGATGAGACAAGCAGGAATTTTCTCTCGTCTAACGAAGTCTTGAAACTTGTCTGGAAAGCTGCAGCTTGAATGTCCGCGCTGGCCGCCTGGCCTGTTATGTGGATATTGTGAAGATTAGAACGCTGCTTGAACCGATGGAACCAGCCTCTGCTGGCAGCAAAAGTCGGAGTGGCACTCCCTTCTCCTTCTTTTGTTTTCAGCATCTCATACAAAGATTTTGCTTTTGTGCATATGAGATCTTGACTGTGGTGTGTTCTTCTTATTCAAATCTTCGATCCAGACTGACAGTAATTTCTCCATTCTTTCTAAGATAGATGATCTCGAACGAGAAAGTTTTGTTGCACTTATAGGTGTTGAACCTTCGCTGGAGATTTTAATTTTTTCCCGATTTTTATAAATCGTTCTCACAGTCGATTCTGAGAGTCCAAAATCTCTCCCAACAATTGTTGCTTTGCCTCCATTTTCCATTCTTCTTAACACTTTCATCTTCAATTCCAAAGTGACGCTTTTACGCTCTTTTTTCTTTACAGGCGGCATTTTTAACGTAGGGTTAAATTATGTATGTATGTATCTCCAATAAATATTAAAACAAAACTGCCAGCCGACCGAACTAACATTACGGAACAAATGAACACACGAAACGAACGAGGAAATCCCCATAGAACAAAGTCGAAGGACAGGGAATTCCCAATTCTTCAAAGAGAATATTCAGAGAAAGCGGGGATCCCCCCGCGACCATAGAGAAGTTAATGACTACATGAGCGCGAAATTTGAAATTCGCGTTATAGTGAAACCGCGCGTAACGGGGGGTCGCGCTAAGCGGGGTATTACTGTATATATATATATATATATATATATATATATATATATATATATATATATATATATATATATAATGTAATACTTAAGCGCACTTTTCTTTGTATTATTTTTAAAAAATCGCGAAAAATCGCTCTCTACCCCCCTTATCTCGAAAAGTGCTAATCAAAAAATTTTGAAAAAAATTCTGGAATAGGCTCTATGGGATGTAGATTGAACGAAAATTATCACGAGTGAATTACGAGTACATTTAATAATTTTTCTGGTATATAGAAAAAAACAAAAATTTTAAGGTCATCAGTTTTTCAGCAAAGATTGGAAACAAACTTTGTTGAAAACTCATTTAGGGTGTGTTTTGTGAAGTCACTGATCATTTTATACCTACGTAACAAAATTTTTTATTTTAAAAGCAATCAACTTACGGAACACTAATTGCGCAAGTTTAACTTGCACCTGACCGGTTATTTTTTCGAAATAATATCTCTTGTCTACTTAACAAAATAGATTTCGGCTCAAAAATTCCACAATCCGAGCAGTTTACTCCGTGCTTGAGCTGTGCAAAGTATGGAAATTGACAATTGCTACGTAACTAAAGTCAGATACTTTTTAAACCAGAGGAATATGAAATTAGTTAGAGGGAAAATAAATTAGTAGAAACTGTAAACAAGGAGTCGTAGTACTGAAAAAAAGCTGGTTCCCGTAAGATGTCAAATAGGGCCGATAAAGGGATATGCCCCACAAAAGTCAATCTGTAAAATGAATTACTCACTTTAACATCAAAAGCTGACAAGTTCGCTTATTTTTTGTTATATTTTAATTTGATTCAAAATTAAACGAGTCTAAAACAATGTATAATGATCTAGTATGGTTAAAAATTGTTTTTTTTTTTTTTCGAACAACTTACTCATCTGAGGTAAAGAATAATTAAATATAACCAACAATTTAATAAAGCGAAAATACATATCACAATAATATAGGGTCTAGTTTTCTGGTCTAGGTTCTCATAAAGTCAGAGATTCTTTGGAAAATATAGGCACAGCATTTTTTGCTAATTTGGAGATATTTATAATGCTAACTGGAAGTAAATTGAAAAACTTTGGTCCAAGATAAGTTAGAAATTTTAGGTTAATATTTTTATGATTTAGAGGAATTTTAAGATTCCTTTTCACCTTATTTCCTGATATCTATAGCGACCTAACATTAAATATATTTTCGTTATATAAAAGATCTGTTGGATATAGCTTTCTTTTTTATGGATAACTTTTAAAATAAAATTTTGCATGACACAAAGTTATTTCAGAGCATTACTATACAATCCACCCAATATTACAATTTCATATCTAACTAGCAGTGCCAGCGGCTCCGCTCGCGTGGTCTTGATTCACTGTTATCGTCACTGCTTATGCTTTATGTTACCTAGTAAGTAAATCGGATATGTAGTTCTCGAGTGATAAGCGCACTAACGGACAGACAGACAGACAGAGAGACGTTTCATTTTATTTATAATATAAATATTCATTGCTACATGACATTGTTCCATATTTAATGGTTTAGGCAGTGTATTGCAAGAGAACGCGCTAACGGAAAACTTTTTCCGACTTGATTCACTATTATCGTCACTGCTTCTGCCTTCTGTTACCTAACGTAGTAAAATATATCCTATAACCTGACCAGAGAACATATGTATGAATTAAAAAAAAAAACCGCATATCGGATAAGACGTTGCATTATATATATATATATATATATATATATATATATATATATATATATATATATATATATATGTACATGTATTATAGAAGATTATAGATAACCTGGCCAGAAAACAAATGTATGAATTAAAAAAAAACATGTAAGTCGGATAAGTGGTTCTCAAGTCATAAGCGCACTAACGGATAGACAGACAAACAGAGAGATGTTGCAGATATTATGTTTTTTACTACGTGATATTCTTCCATATTTAATGGTTTAGGCAGTGTATTGCAAGAGATCACGCTAGCGACCGACTTGATTAACTATTATCGCACTGCTTATTCCTTATGTTACCTAACATAATAAAATATATCCTATAACCTGACCAGAGAACATTTGTATGTTTTTTAAAAACAGCACGTAAATAGGATAAGTGGTTCTGGAGTGATCAGCGCACTAACGGACAGACAGATAGACAGCGAGATGTTGCATTTTATATATATTATAGATAGAAGACTATAGATAGCCTGGCCATGAATTAAAAAAGAAACACGAAAATGGGATAAGTGGTTCTCCAGCGATAAGCGCAATAATGGACAGGCAGACAGAGAAACGTTGCATATTATATATATCATAGAAAAATATAGATAACCTGACCAGAGAACAAATGTATCAATTAAAAAAAAAAAACGCGTAAATCGGATAAGTGGTTTTCGAGTGATAAGCGCACTAACGGACAGACAGACAGACAGAGAGACGTAGCATTTTATTTATATTCTTTTTTTTTTGCTATATGATATTGTTCCATATTTAATGGTTGGTTTAGGCAATGTATTGCAAGAGAACGCGCTAGCGGCAAACTTTTTTCCGACTTGATTCACTAACGTAATAAAATATAGCCTACAACCTGGCCAGAGAACATATATATGTTTTTTTTTTTAAAAAAGCACGTAAATCGGATAAGTGGTTCTCCAGTGATAAGCGCAATAACGGATAGATAGACAGACAGACGGAGAGACGTTGCATTATATATATATATATATATATATATATATATATATATATATATATAAATATATATATATATATATATATATATATATATGCATGAATTAAAAAAAAAAAACACGTAAATCGGATATGTAGTTCTCGAGTGATAAGCGCAATAACGGACAGACAGAAAGACGTTTCATTTTATATATAATATAAATATTCTTTGCTACATGACATTGTTCCATATTTAATGGTTTACGCAGTGTATTGCAAGAGAAACGCGCTAGCGGAATACTTTTTTCCGACTTGATTCATTATTATCGTCACTGCTTATTCCTTATGTTACCTGACGTAATAAAATATATCCCAAATCATGGCCAGAGAACATATGTATGTTCAGGCAGACAGACAGTGCATTTTATATATATTATAGACTAAAAATTCCACCAGTGATTTGTATACCAAAATTAACAGGTTTTTAGATTATATTTCACGCAATAAGAAAAATTTATAAATTAACTTCCCAACATTATTCTTTATTCTCAAAGCATGAGCCTCCCACCGTAGGTGTCTATCGATTATTATATCTAGATATTCAGTATTAAAAACCTTAATCTGTCTGTCAAATAGATTCTAAAGATATCCAAAACAGTGCTCCTAATTCCATATGTCTCAAGTGTATTGAGTAGTTTGTCGTGAGGCACGGTATCAAATGCCTTTGCTAAAAAAAGACAGTAATGTTTTTTTTGCCCAGTCTCAAGGTCTTCAGTTACTTGGTTTACTAATTTGTAAATAGCATTGGAAGAAGCCCGACCACCCACAAAACCGTATTGATTTTTAGGTAAGATCTTATTGCAAATAACAAATTTTAGTACAATAGTTTTCCAAAACAATTCATTATAATTATTGGGAGATTATTATTTATAACATGTTTATCACCAGCTTTGTATATTGGGCTGATAACTGTAATTTTAAACCGAGATGGAACAATTCCGGATTCAAAGGATAAATTTATGATGACATAGTGGTTTTAAAATGTACAAGTGAACGGCCTTGACAACTTTTTCCTCATGTAATAGTGCCAATTCCTGAAGCACTATTATTTTTTAAAGAATCTGTATGGCCAGTAAGCTCATTGCAAGTAACAATAACAATACAACATTAGAACTATCAAGTGCATGCTCCATAACGTAATTTGTTTCTGACATTTTTTAACCACATTTAAAAAGAAATTATTACAGAAATTAGCCATATCCTTCTCAGTCTCAAATCCAATGTCATTCTGTAAAATATCCACAGAATTGATATCGCAGAGAAGTGAAATGCCGTTATCCAAGCCAATCAAGGCTTATCCAACTTCTTCCAGATTATTGCTCCCTCAAACCAAATCCCTCTATTTGGTTTTGAGCTACAACGTAACTCCGAACCGGGCACAGCAGAGGTAATAGTATGCTTCATAGACGGAAGATACTGGCAGATCCAAGCTGGGATTGGGGTGAAGCTTTACAGACTATGAACCATATTATTAATGACTGCTCTCTGAGAAGGTTGTCGGGCGGACTCACGGAATTGAACTCTCTCTCTGACTCGGATTTCCAGTGGCTTTCTACTCTGGACATTACCATCTAAGTCAACTTCCTTTAATGTTACCTCGCACTACATTTGTCATATGTTATACGTTTTATAATATTGTTGTTCTTATTATTATTATTATAATGTGTTTTTATGATTAGCTCTTATATAATATCCCTGCTTTTATCTATTGTGTATGTTAGCTTCTCATATGAAATATATAGTATAAACCAACTTGGAACGTTATTTGTTTTCTCAATTGTGCTACTTTTTTTAATGCCGCAACAAGTGGGGCTAAGGAAGAGGGCGAGCCTCAAGAATCATCTATGATTTATATTTTTATTCCTCATAATATTCTACTGAAGAATACTTACCTGAAAGACGACACTATATTTATGGATATTAATGTTAGCAAAGCAATGCAGAATGAAACGAGCGTATAAGCAACGTGCTGACTTGGGAGTGCCTAATTTAGTTAATATAAAAAGAACCAGTTCTTGTAGGTATTTCTGTTTTATATACAGTCCCTGGCCAAATTATTAGACGCACTGCAAGATTTCATGTAAAATATTAATTACCGAGTGATATTGTACCGTTTTATTATTTTAAATTGATTTGTTTTTTATTTTTATATTATCCAATCAATTACCTATTTATTTGACATTAATAAAACAGCATTAATTTAGAAAAGCATAAGTTTATTAAGTTTTAAAGAAAAGTGAAATTAATGTTAGTAAAAGTCAATATTTAGTTGAGCCACCTTTAGCCGCTATCAAAGCTTCAATTCTGCGCGGCATGCTATCAATGCAAGATTGTACTGTCTCCTGCATTTGAGGATGATGATTCCACACATGAATAATCTTTTCTAGGAGCTGGGTTTTGTTGGTAATCACATCTTTAGCCACTTCTCTTTTCATCAGCTCCCACACATTTTCAATGGGCTATTACCCGGCCAATCCAACAGAGGGATAGTTTTTTCTGCCAAAAAAGCTTTAACAGACCGAGCAGTGTGGCAGGGAGCTCCATCTTGCATGAAAGTGAATGGTTTCCCATTTGGAAACCATTCTCTGAGCTGCGGAATCAACCGATTTTGTAATACTTCTTTGTACTGATCTTGCCTCATTATTCCTTTGACGACTTACAGACGTCCAGTGCCCTTGCCGCTGATGACTGACCAAATCATCACTTTGGTGGGATGTTTAACCGTCGGGACGACACAATCAGGATGAAACTTTTCTCCATGACGACGACGCACATACTGAGCTTTATTCTGCAAAATTTGCTTTCGTCACTGAAGCAGACCTGTCAAAAATAGGAAAAATATATAAACTTCCATGTTTATTTGCTTTATTTAACTGAAAATGATAATAATGTATCAATTATTGATTAAATTGCTGTATCTTACCGATCTCCAGAAGTCCACATCTTTGTCTTGCCATTGTTTGGCCCACTTCAGGCGCTTTGCTTTCATTGCAGCTGTTAACTTGGGCTTCCTGGCGGGGCGACAGGCCTTAAAATCTAATTCTTTCAATTTTCTTCGAACAGTGCGCTCAGAAGCATTTACGCTAGCATCCTGGAGTTGTGATTTTATTACCTTTGTGGTAGCAAATCTGTTTTCTACACAAATTTTCTTCAAACATCTCTCTGACCGTGGAGTGAAAATTGGTTTTCTACCGCATCTTTTCTTTCTTTTCGGGCTTAATTCCTTCCCTGACTCAATTTTCTTTTTTATGCGTCGTACACTAGCTTCAGAAACCTCCAATTTTCGTGATATTTCTCGGTTTGTAAATGTTTTCGCAATCACAAGGGCCTTCACTTCAGCTTTTTTACGTGGTGAAAGATCGCCTTTTCTACCCATAATGAAAATAGTACAATTACTTTTTTAAAACACTGCATACAAAATAAAACTAATAACTGAGTAGTATAAAACTGTTAAACAAACAATCACAGTCCATAAAGCCACAGAAACACGTCCGTACCTGACTCGATTCCGATCGCGACTGATACAGGTTTGTACTTATTTACGTTCATGTATCACTTTGTCAACACAGTGTTGCCATATGTTAAAAATAAATACAAATATGTAGTCTACAACAATTCTTTTAAATAAAAATCAATAATATTGTAGTTTAAAAACATACCATTATTGCATAAAAACTCTTAAGAAACATAAAAATTACTAAAAAATACAGTGCGTCTAATAATTTGGCCAGGGACTGTATGTGATAAAATAAAGAAAGAAAACGGGGTAAAGCTATTTACTCCGTATTTTCCTTTGTAAAGTCAACATTTCCTAGAAAGTACATATAATTTGAAATGTAATGGAAGTTACCTCCATAATCCCCAATTCTGAATATTCTATGTTCTTCAGACATTAATGCAAGTCGACACAACTAATTGCACAGGAAATTTTTTAGTCATAACTTCTCAACTCTGTATATAAATCATTGAATAATATACTGGATATTCAGCTGGTCTGGAATAATTCAAGATTACTTTCACTGTAGCAACGTATTTGTTTTTAGAGAGATAGATAGTAGATATAGAAAGTTGCGGGTGCGATTATTTGCATCGAGTTGCATTAATATCCAACGACTATTATATATTTGACTATAAATGGTTTCGCTTACAGTTTAGTTAGTATTTTAAGTAAAAACTGAGAAAAACTTTCTTCCCCTTTGGTTCTCTTCCTACTTTAAGTAATCTATATTTTAATTACATATTTCATTTTCGCCATTAAGGTACAATCAACTCTGAAGTCTTAGTTGAATATATTTATTAATCGCTATTTAAAATTAATCTATTGAATCTAGAATACGAAACACACGAGACGTGTAGGCCGGATACGTAGCGGCTACACTAGTATTTGGCTTATCAGAACTGCGAATTCGTTTTTCCGCACACATGCCGCTCCTGGAGCGCTTTAGGGACTTCCCTGCAGCACGTGTGCTAGACTCATAAAATATATATATATATATATATATATATATATATATATATATATATATATATATATATATATATATATATATATATATGTATATAAATATATATATATATATATATATATATATATATATATATATATATATATATATATATATATGTATATATATATATATATATATATTATATATATATATATATATATATATATATATATATATATACCTTAATATATTTTTTTATCGAAATTTTCTCTATAGTTTGTCCATTTATTTTTCATATAATGAATGGTTATTGTTTTTATTGACCTTTTAATTAAAAACAAAAATGTTTAGTTACTAGCGAATGCGCATGCTGTAAAGGTATGGATATTATTGCACTATTATTTTTTTTATTTTTTAAAAATGGCATAATGGCCTGAACATTAAGCAACTGTTTAATTAAAACTGAACTAAACTCAGTTCATTGATTACCGTTGTTCACAAAGTGTACGATGCCGCATTTTGACAGAAATGATATAAGAAGTTTTCATTATATTGCACTTTATTTAAATATTTTCGGAATTTTTCCACAGTATGATTTTTACAGAAGAGAAATGAGATATCTACCTTGGTATACAATCTATATCATTGTGTTAACAATTTTGTTTCCTATCTTTGGTTTCATAAGTTTGAAACAAGTTATAGAATATGGAACGGTATCCGGAAAAAGTATGTTTTGCCTTCTGGACATATGGGTGGTAATTAATGGATATACATGTATAATTGTCACTATTATATCAATGTCTATTTGTTCGAAATCACGATTTGAGAAAATTTTTTATTATATTGCGTTTTTGGAAAATGTAGTCAATTTGAACACAGAAGGATCAGCCAAAAATGGCATTTTAAAATGTCCTCTTTGGCAGTTTGTTATATGCAATAGTGTAACAGTTATAATATCCTGCTCAACTTCACTTATCTGGTATTTTATGACCCATTTAGCAGATATTTTTTTTTACCAATATATATTTATTTACTATCAATTTTTAATATGCATAAATTTTGTAAATATAAATTTAACTTTAAATTTCAAATACGCCACAGTGAACAAAATTATATTAAATATTAAATTTAAAAGCGGCGACGAATCCGTGAAGATCCTAAGAAAGTATCGAAAAATATTCTGGGGTATGACAAGGGTAGTAAAAGAAGTCAGCAAACTATTTGAAAATGTCTTACTCTTCTTGTATAATTTAATAATCCTACAATGTGTACAAGCAGTTGGAAGAATATATGCACCAACAAGTGACCTAAATGAGTATAATAATGCAACATTTAAAGTTTTTATGATTGCCTACATTATCTCTATTTTGGTAAGTTTTATTTTATGGAATGTAATTACGGAGTTATCTTAGGTATCTATATATTAAACAAAATCTTTCATTTTTTTCAAATATATCTTGCAATTCACACAAACGTTATAGAATATATATTTTATTTTACTAAACACAATGCTTGAGACATTTTGTGCCGATTTGCACACATACCAGGTACCAGGTGTGCGGTTTAGTTTTCTTATATAAATAGGCAATACAAGATTGATTCCCATCAAGTAGCGACACTTGCTTAAGGTTTAAAAATTAAGTATTGAAGCGATAGGCAATTTAAATGAAGAATAGTTCATTTCATTCCGTTTCAAATATTCAAATTTTGAATTTAAAAGTTTTCGTATCCTCAGAAAATGCTTGGGAAAGTTTTAACTCTCAAAGTATATATATATATATATATATATATATATATATATATATATATATATATATATATATATATATATATACGAGGCTGGTTTGAAAAGTCCGTGCAAAAATAAAAACTACTTATGTGTTTGGGGTAAACCTTTTTTATTTTTCGACATAGTCTCCTTTTAGGCTTATACACTTCGTCCAACGATGTTCTAGTTTGTTGATCCCTTCAGAATAATAGGATTTGTCCAAGTCTGCAAAATATCCATTAGTGTCTGCAATCACCTCCTCGTTTGAATAAAATCTTTGTCCCGCCAGCCATTTCTTCAAATTGGGGAACAAATAGTAGTCCGAGGGAGCCAAGTCTGGAGAATAGGGGGATGTGAAACGAGTTGGAATCCTATTTCCATTAATTTTGAGACCACAACTGCTGAGGTGTGTGCTGGTGCGTTGTCGCGATGGAAAAGGACTTTCTTGTGGGCCAATCGCGGGCGTTTTTCTTGCAGCTCGGTTTTCAAACGGTCCAATAACGATGAATAATATTCACCTGTAATAGCTTTACCCTTTTCCAGATAGTCGATGAGGATTATCCCATGCGAATCCCAAAAGACAGTCGCCATAACCTTTCCGGCCGAAGGAACGGTCTTCGCCTTTTTTGGCGCAGATTCCCCCTTGGTAACCAATTGTTTAGATTGTTGTTTGGTCTCAGGAGTATAGTAATGTATCCATGTTTCATCCACAGTGACGAAACGACGCTTAAAGTCCTCCGGATTCTTCTGGAACAGCTGCAAACCATCCTTGCAACACTTCACACGATTCCGTTTTTGGTCAAGCGTGAGCAATCGCGGCACCCATCTTGCGTATAGCTTTCTCATGTCCAAATGTTTATGCAAAATATTATGTACCCGTTCAGTCCAGATGCCCACAGCACTAGCAATCTCCCGCACCTTAACTCTTCTGTCATCCATCACCATATCATGGATTTGATCAATGATTTCTGGAGTCGTAACCTCCACAGGCCGTCCAGAACGTTCAGCGTCATTTGTGCTCATATGGCCAGTCCGAAAATTTTGAAACCACTTATAAACTGTTCTAATCGAAGGTGCAGAGTCACCATAAGGTTTATCAAGCTTCTCTTTAGTCTCCCGAGGCCTTTCATAAAGTAATGTTTAATCACCACACGAAATTCTTTTTCGTCCATTTCTTGAAAATCACTCGACTTCCTTGATTCACACGAATGCCAAACACAAAGAAATTGACCAATATGGCTGAAACTTAGTGGGCGTTCATTCAAGAGATGCTACTAACTAAATATGACCTCGATATGCGCCGGTGGTGCCATCTCTCGGACTTTGCACGGACTTTTCAAACCAGCCTCGTATATATATATATATATATATATATATATATATATATATATATATATATATATATATATATGTATATATATATATATATATATATATATATATATATACATATATACATATATATATATATATATATATATATATATATATATATATATATATATATATATATATATATATACCAGGTGTACAAGTATGAAATGCGGATTTTTTTTTCCAAAAAAACATGTTAAATTCGGAAGAATGATAAAAAGTGCTTTATTCAAAGTATGCTCCATCGCTTGTTATACATTTTTCCCACCTTTCGGGCAATTTGTGAATACCACGCCAGTAAAAATCTTCCACTTTTGCTGTGAACCATTCATCGAGCCATTTTTTCACATCTTGGTATGAACCAAAGCACTGCTCAGCAAGTGGTAATCGGAAGGAACCAAGTCTGGTGAGTAAGCCGCATGGGGTAGATCTTCCCAGCTGAGTGCTTCCAACGTGTCGCGAACTGGTTTTGCCGTAAGTGATGGAGCATTGTCATGAAAGAAAAATGATTTTGCAGTGAACGGTTCAAATTGGTCAATTGTTGTTGGTAACGTTTAGTAATAACCGTTTCCCCAGGTTTTAACAGCTCATAATAGACCACGCCCCTAGTAGATAAGGCTATGAGAGTTCTAGATATTTTTCCCATGTTATTTCTTATGGAGCCTCATTCTGCATTTTTTGGCTTCATTTCAAGGTCATCCAGGAAGCGCATGTGCGAGGTAGGGTTGACGTTGTTGACAGCTGAGACGTTGTTGCCAGTTCGATGACGTCACAGATCCTGTACAGGGTGTAGTCAAAAAGGCCTTATTACTTTTTGTGTAAAATGTGGATAGTTTTGTTGTAGACAGGGGTTGAAAAGTAATTGTCAAAAGGTCTTTATATGTGTATGTAAATAGGTTGTTAAATTAAATAAGTTAAAAAAAGCCATGTCTGTTGTAGGATTTGAACCTACATATGTTGGTTTCAATACTGCAAAACCAGGGACTTAACCTACTTAGCCAAATAGGATTCGTAAGAGAGAATGTAATAATTGGGATGACATAAAAAAAGATCTTACTAGTCTTTGGATGCTGGTATAATTTTATTGTATAAACAAATAATATTTAATATCTTTTATTAACAAATTAGCGAGGTTTTACCTTATAACTGCTAATACGAGAGATGCTACAACATGAATATATATTTTTTATCTCTTAAGATGGCTGAAAAGTGGTCAAAAAGGCCTAAATGAGTGTCCAAAAGGTCCTTATTCGGAATAATAAGGGTGTTTTTATTGAAAAAGTGGTGAAAGATGTGTTCAAAAGGTCCTTATTGTTAAAAAGTGTGTATTTTTGTTGAAAAAGGGGTGAAAAATGTTTCCAAAGGGTCCTTATTGATGTGAATGGTGATTGTTTTTGTTAAAAACTGTAAATAAAATATATGATTTTGTCGTACACAAAACTGTTTAAAAAATAGACATGACTTAATATATAGAGAAAGTAAAAAGGACTTGCAAAATATGAATTACCTGGTACGAAATGACACCAACAAAAAGTTATAAATCCCCTGAATATCGAGAACAGCCAACTTCATAGTGTCACAGTTACTTTACAACTAATACAACTTTTACAAAGCATAAAATTAAATGAGAGGTCAGCAAAGTAGATAAGAAAGGTCAAAAATAGTTGATAATAGTTGAGGGAATGTATGTGAGAATGTAAGAAATAGCAAAAAACTTGTATTAATAGAAAAATTTCATGCAAATAACTAAAATTTGTTGTGAGCTCGTTAGGGCAGCAAAGTAGATAAGAAAGGTCAAAAATAGCTGATAGGGAGTTGGTTTGAATGCATACAAGTGTAGTAAAATTGATGATATTTGTCAAGAATAGTAAAATGAAATGAGATTAACATAGTTTAAAATAAGGATATTTGTATTAGATTGAAATGTTGTTGTCTAAATGGTCTGATAGGTCACAACATAGATATGAAAGATCAAAAAATAGTTGATAAGGAGTTGATTTGAATACATTGAAGAGTAGTAAACTTTGGTATATTTGGTATTTGGCAAAAATAGTAAAAAATAAGTATGAAATGAGCTTAAATTAGTCTAGTTGGACCTCGTTGAAATGAGTTTGAACTCGTTGTATTTTGCTATAATATGCTATATGAGATGAAAGCAAGTTAAATAAGTAATATTTGTCAAGAATCGTAAAATAAGTATGAAATGAGCCTAAATTATTCTCAAACGAGTTTGGAGGAAATAGTTTGAACTCGTTGAATTGCATCTTAGTAAAATATATATGTAGAGAGATGAGCCTGGTCATAAAACACACAAGTATGAGCTAAAAAAATAAAATCATAAAAATTTACAATATTTACTTGAATGTAACTTGTTGGATTCTATAAGAGAAGATGAGAGAGAATAAAATACAAGTATGAGCAGAGATTTAAGAAAATATATTAATAATTCTAAAATAGTACAAAATGTTACTAAAAATAAATTTATATTGAAAATAATTCATTCAAGTCATCTGTTTCCTTGTCTTTCGTTGGCTTCTCGTTCGAGTCCTTTTCTTTCTTTACTGGAAAAATAAAAAGAAGGTAAATGTTTTGAAGCATCTTTTGTTTTAAACAAATCCTTAATTTCACATGCCAAACATCGTCCATTATACAGATCTGTTTCTCCTTTACATTTGGGACATTTTATTCGTACAACAACTGACATTTTTAATGATAGTTTTATTTCAGACACCTGTTATTGAACTAAGTTTAGTTAGATAAATCTCAATCTTATATAGAAAATATATTCCTGTTAATACTATTACTACTATTGTGTTTATTATCAAAACCTAACCATCTTACAAGTACTTTATTTCCTTGTCGTTTTTGTTTTATCCTATATTGTTGCTATTATTGTTGATATTGTTGTTGTCAGAAGACATACTATATGTCTTATATGCATAAAAAAAGGAGAAAATTTGAAAATACTTAAAAGTACAAAATCTTAGATGTAAATAATATGTTGCCTGGTACGAAATGATACCAACAAAAACAGTTGTTAAAATGAGAGTTCAACAAATTTGATAAGAAAGATCAAATATTTGTCGATAAGAGGATGTAAAATGTATTGGAAACTATATATTTGACTAGAAATATTAAATATGTATAAATGAGAGAGAGTTCAGTAAAAACAGATAAGAAAGGTTAAAATTAGTTGATAAGAAGTAGATTCGAATACATTGAGATTGCAATAAGTTAAAAACCAAGAAATTTATAGTATTTCGTGTTAGTAACGTTAAAGTAAGTAAAAGTAAAAGTTGTTGTTTGTTTTCAAGTTAATACTACTTAGTAATTCTGATATTTGTATAAATCAAAATTTGTTTCCAAAAGAACACTCTCTATTTAACTAAGAATAAGACTGTAAATATAATATGACTACTAAATAGGAACTGATTTTGTTGCTACTGTTGTTGGTAGAAGACATATTTCTAAATAGAGAAAGAGTTAAATAAAAACGGATAAGAAAAAATTATTTGATAAGAAGTAGATTCGAATTCATTGAGAATGCAATAAGTTAAAGACCAATAAATCTAAAGTAAACGTAAAAGTTGATAGTCTGTAAATATAATATCAATATTATTTGTCTACTAAAAAGCAAACAGGAAAATTTGAATAACTATGAATTGGTTTAAATCATTATTGACTTACTTAAATACTTAAAAGTACAAAATCTCTATAAAACAATAAAATTAACTAAAATCTTAGATGTAAATAATATGTTGCCTGGTACGAAATGATAACAACAAAAACCAGTTGTTATAAAATTAACTAAGAGTTCAAAAAATTTGATAAGAAAAATGTATTTGACTAAAAGTATTAAATATGAATTGCATATAAATGAGAGAGTTCAACAAAAGCAGCTAAGAAAAGTTAAAATTATAACGTTAAATGTAAAAAGTTGTTGTTTGTTTTCAAGTTACTACTACCACTACTTAGTAATTCTGATATTTGTATAAATCCAAAAGAACAAAGATTTGACTAATAATACATAGAGGTAAACGTAAAAGTTGTTGGTTGTTATCAAGTTACTACTACCACTACTTAGTAATTCTGATATTTTTTTATAAATCCAAAAGAACAAAGATTTGAATAATAATATTTCTTCTTCTACACCATATAGTCTGCATGGCGTGGGACCATTGTGGTTACCCATTTACTGTAACAAAAAGTACAAAATGTCTTAAAAATAAGAGTAAAGTTATCAAAAATCCTAATAAATAACTTATATATATATATATATATATATATATATATATATATATATATATATATATATTGTAACATTCATTTTTTCCTAGATTTTAAGACCATGTAATGTTACTGATTTTTCACTTCAAATTGTATTTATTTTTATTTTAAAATATCGAACGGTATATTAAACAGAGATTTCAAGACGTCCGGTATAGTGAGTTGTGCGTGTTCCTGACCGAACATATCGCTGAGCCGCGATTGGTGAAAAATTTGTATCCGCTATTTTGGTTCCGGCGTCGCAATGTTACCGGCAGAATTTGCACGGTCTATTTAAGCGTCCGAGAAACTACCAGCAGGGCTTATTTCCATCGAGCCGCAGACCGGGGTTGTTTTCCATCTAGCCGCAACCAGGCAGTACCGTCTAGCCGAGAGGCTAACAACCATCATGTGAAAAGTAAAAGTACCAGTTTCGACAATAAAAGCTGTAGTGAGCTTTCTAAGTGTTTAAGAAAAAGTGTGAAATCGCACGAAGTCCATCACAGCAGGACTGAAAAAGAGTAAGTCAACAAAACTCCCTCCAATAGACTTATTGAAGAGCAGTGCATTAACAGCAATGTATAACAGACAAAAAAAGTGAAGTGTAAAACACGATGTCTCGCCTTCGGGGGGTTGTAAAAGTTTAAAGTTTAAAAGTAACAACTACTATTTAGGCTAGAATTTTTTTGGTATAACTGTAAAGGTTGGAACTTTTTATTTTCATTTTAAAAACATGAATAAATTCTTTTTTTTGTTGATTAAAGCTAGTGTCTCACTGAATATTTATTTTTCTTTTCAGGATCAGTTGTGCTAGACTAATTTCTTTTTAGTAATATCCATAAAACACTTCAGTTTTTTCTCATTTTTCTTAGCTGAAGTTAAACCGTTTCTATTTTAAAATGAGTGGTGCCCAAAAAAAAAGACTTGTACAACTGAAGTTTTTTTAAAAAATAGAAAATAATTCCAAAAAGACGTAAGACAAATATTTCTTACCCATATCTCTCTACCAAAGAAAACTGAGCTAGTGTTTCTTTAATTTCTTTAGTTCCTTTAAAATCAGGTTTCACTCAATTCATTATCAGAAATTAAAGCGGGGCTGCAAGAAAATTGTGCTTAAGCTTGGGCGTCCAATATTCAAACGGTACAAAATGACGCAGTCTACATGGGGCGAAAAATAAAGCAAAATTAGCACACCTTACAAAATTACGCCCAAGCTTGGGGCAACACATTTTTCATAACTTACAAAATAGCGCTGTCAACGCGGGGCTTTTGGAATTTTATTTTTTAAAAAAGGGTTCAGTGTACTAGCTTTCGAACAAAATAAAAGCTCTAACTTTGCAGATATTTTATTTCATAATATTTATTAAACGAAACTACACTATAGCAGTAAGACAAAAGCAGGAAATTTGTAGAATTTTTTTTGTTTCAATTTATCTGATATAGATATTTGAATTTTGTTGTTGACTCTAAGATAAGTGATTCCTACTTTTTTCTTAAAAACACTAACTTTATAGTTCAGATAAGCAGATGTGCTGGTTTACTTTAATTTTTTTGTAGTGTTAGATTTATTTTGCGAGTAACCGAACAAAAAACTGTTCTTTTTTTTCACCTATATTTTGCATGAATATTAAAAATACTTTGCTGATAGACGAAACGATATTTGGAGATTTTTTATAGGAAATTCTTAAGATATTAGTAAAAGAATTTTAATAGAAGGCAATACTTAGAAATTTTTTTTTGAAATTGTCGAAGATTTTTTAAATGTTTGATAAAGAAGTTTACATATTTTAAGTGCCTTTACGTATTTTTTATTTAGACTATTGGGAGCACAGGAGAAATATTTTAACGACTTTTTAAACAATTCTTTTAAATTTTATTCATTTATCATGGAAGCTTTAAATTTTAAAGTCAATCACTGGAATATGAGTTAGACTATGAACTGAAAATCCGTCGTACTTTCTCAGAACGTCCGGTCGCGGATAAAAGAAAGATTCTAACGAGGATCTTAAGTAAAGAAATATTCCAATAGATCAGATTGGACTAAATAGTTACAAAAAGTTTCAGATTTTTTTAGTTCTTCTCAAGTTAAAACTCCTGCTTCTCCAAATGGTCACATATCTCCTTTATTCGTGCATAAATATTTAGATAACAGACCGCATATCAAGATAGATTTATTAGGTGCCCATTTCTCGGCTTTATTTGACTCTGGTGCAAATGCCTCCGTTATAGGTCAGAATGGTATTAAAATTTTAAGTCGTTTAAGTATAAAAATATGCCATGTCAAAAATAGAAGTGTTACCACTGCAGATGGCAGCCGTCTAAAAGTTTTAGGTACGGTTGAGTAGCCGCTAGTCTGCAATGGTCATTGTTTTAGTAATCTCTGTTCTAGTAGTACCTTCTCTATCACATACTTTGGTTTTAGGATGTGATTTTGCACAAAAATTCGGAATTCTAGTAAATTTTAAAAATAATTCGTGGTATCCACAGTCCCTAGAAGTCAACTCTCAAACAAGTTTTAAAGATTGTTATTAAGAAAGTTCTTTAGAAAACCTTTTCTCGCGTCTATGTACCCTAGACGATCTCTCGCGGACGGAACGCTTAAACGCAGAAAACGTAATAAGCTCTTTCAATGAAATAAGTAGTAAAGATAGGTTAGGCCGAACGAATAAAATAAGGGGTTAGACGAGATGTTGAAACTCGGAGTGACATCGTCTCAGCTATGACGGAAGAAAGCTCAACGAGGTCAGCAAATTTGATAACTATCCATTACCGAACAAAGACAGAATTTTGACATCACCAGCTCGTAACTATGCCGTTTGGTCTAAAGAACGCTGCTCAAACTCAGCAACGTTTAGTGGACGCTATATTTGGTCCGAAATATGAGCCACATATGTTTACCTATCTCGGTGATATTTTAGCAACATCGGAAGACTTCGAATCGCATATTCGCTTACTTAAAGAAGTAAAAGATAAATTGAAAGAGGCCGGACTGACGATAAATTTGAGCAAATGTGATTTTTTCAAAACTTCTCTAAAGTTTTTAGGCTATATTGTAGGCTCAAATTCCTTGCGTACCGATCCGGATAAAGTAGCAAGCATGGTTAATTATGCGAGACCTACTAATAATACGGAAGTTAAGCGTTTCGTAGGAATGTGTTCATGGTATAGACGTTTTATCGAGAATTTTTCTACCTTGTTGTCACCTATTAATGATCTTTTGAAAGGACGAAAAAAAGGACAATCGATAAATTGGACAAAGGCAGCCGAAGAATCTTTTATAAAGATTAAAGAGCTATTGGTTTCAGCTCCCATTTTATCCCAACCAGACTTTTCCCAACAGTTTTATATTTCTAGTGATGCTCCTAATACCGGTTTAGGGGGCGTCCTAACACAGAAAATCAATGGTGAGGAAAGAGTGATAGCGTATACCAGTAGAACTTTGTCAAAGGCTGAACGTAACTATTCGGTTGTTGAAAAAGAATGTTTAGCAGTACTCTTTAACATCGAAAAGTTTCGACCTTACATAGAAGGTGTTCCTTCACGGTCATAACAGATCATTATAGTTTATTGTGGCTTAATTCTATTAAAAACCCTAGTGGCAAACTAGCGCGTTGGGCGATTAGGCTGAGACAACATACATTTAATTTAATTTGGCCAAAATGCGTTTTGATATCTTAAAGTTTGTGAGGACTTGTGAAATATGTGGAGCGCAGAAATCTCCAAATACACTACCTATGGGACTGATGGGAAAAGAGAAAACGGTTAATTACCCTTTTCAAGTCATAGCAGCTGATCTAGTAGGCCCATTTCCAC
The DNA here is from genome assembly GCA_019049505.1 of Pachyrhynchus sulphureomaculatus. NCBI lineage: Eukaryota > Metazoa > Arthropoda > Insecta > Coleoptera > Curculionidae > Pachyrhynchus > Pachyrhynchus sulphureomaculatus. The sequence continues at coordinate 42,684,881 of CM032449.1, forward strand.
GTTCAAAAAAGGGAAATAAATGACTTTTCGTAATTTCTTGCTGGTTAACAAAGTATACCGTGTTATTTCCTTTGAAAAGCTCTAAAGCCGAATGCTTTTTGAAAATTTTAGAAAACTATATTTTTCTAATCCACGGAGTTTCATCGCTTTCGATATGCGATAACGGTACTCAGTTTACTTCTGTGTGTTTTAAGAGCTTAAGTGGGACATATAGTTTTAACATCCGTTTTAATCCCGTGTACACCGCAAGACACGAAGTAACAGGGTTTACACCGTCTTTCTTAGTTTACGGCAGACAGATACCTCTATCTGGATCGTGTTATAAAAATTTAGATTTGGATGTCAATGTTGACAGCGAAATAATTCCGGGTAACAGGGGTGAGCACGCCGAAAATTTAAAGGGTCTAAAAGATATTTTCACCGACGTGCGTGGTAGGATACATAAGGCTTATGAACGGAACAGTAAGTCTTACAACCTTAGAAAAAGGGATTTTTCCTTTAAGATAGGTGATCACGTTTGGCGAAAAAATAAAATTCTTTCCAGTGCAGCTGATAAATTCACATCTAAGTTGGTACCTAAGTATGTGCATTGCGTGATTAGAGAAAAGATTTCAGATTTAGTTTATGGTTTAGTTAATTTAGATGGGACTAAAGTAGGACGATGGCATATTAAAGACTTAAAACCATTCAATGAACCTACCCTAATGAAAGTTTGTCAGAAGAAGAATAGTTTATATTTACATTATCTTAATTGCTTTACTTTATTTTTTTGATGTTGCTCTGTAGAGGTGACGACCTCGTTTTTTTGACTGTTATAAAAGTTGAGCTGAGGATAGCTTACTTTTATAGTTTTTGCTAAGGTTTTGGGTACTGATCATATCCAAACTTAGGTTGATTGTAGTTGATGGTTAGCGTCGACTCAGCTGTTGCGAGCTTGCGAAAGAGTCACACTCAGGATATATCATAAGACTGGTATGTCGGTGGTCGCGGGATTTGATTTGCTTATGACCCCAAATAATATCCAGTTCTTGACACTTGGAAGCGAAATTTTGATTAGAGGCAATCCAAGGTGATCTTGAGTTTGGACAAGCGCAAGATGTAGCTCGTGTAGTATGATGTTGAGTCAAAAATTTTTTTGTGAGCAATTTCAAAGTTTGTTACCCGAGTGGGTGTATTTTTTTTTACCTTAATGGTATATTTTGGGTGCAATTAAGAGTAAATTGATTTTGGTTTATCCTGTAAGTCTAAGACTTGGATTATTTTGATTGAGATCTTCTTCTGAATTGACAAACTGAGGGTATTTTCTATTTTTTTCAGAGCCGTTTAAAACGTTACCTTTGAGTCACTAATTTTTTTAAAAATTTTTTTTGCATAGACTCATAGGCGTCTGTTGAGTTTTTCGGTTTACTATCAGATTGATAGAAAATTGAAGTTCTGCAGGAGAACTAAAGGCTGATCATTTACAGGGGATGAGAGCAGAGTAAGACAGTCGTTTCACAAAGAAATGATCAAAATCTGATACCGAGATGAGAACCTTGTCAAGAGAGGCTAAGCGCAGTGAAGGAAGATTCCTAACCGAATTTTTAGATTTCCAAGAGGTAATCTAGAAGTTTGGGCTGACAGAAAACGGTTATGCCTGATACCTGTAGCAGTTTCTTCTAGAGGCTATTGTCTAGGGAGACGATTAACACCATGATCGAATATTTTAGCTGTCGACGATGTTTTCTTCTTGTTTCTGATTAAGCTGGAAAAGCTCTTGTCGTCTTCAAAAGTTTTGTTGCGTTGCCACCAAAAATTTGAGAAATTTTTGCTTCATGTAGCTTTTTAAGCTCATTTTCGTTTTTTGGAAATTTCCGTTAAAAGCTTGGTTAAGTCAACCTTGTAAACCTTTTAGGTTGTATCCCATGAGTTATCTGTTTTTACAGGCTGTGATGCACCGGGTGCTAACAGATGCCGTTACGACGTTTGGCAGGGAGTTAGTCTTCCTGAGGAACAGACTGATTGGAAGGGTAGTCTATGGGGGGTGAACGTTTGACCTTTGGGACCTTTAGGGGTTTTGTTACCCAATGGTTATTTCTATTTGAACCAAAGGAGAGCCTAACTACTGTAGTCGACCTCAGCTCCAATTAGCCTATTAGTGGTGACAGGCTGTTGGCAGTAGTGTATTTCGGAACACCCTATTGATTAATTTTTTTTTGACTTATGGTGGTGTGGTAGACACCGTTTTAGTTTAGTGGATGCTATAATCTACTCCCTTTTGTTGGTGGACTCCAGGGTCACCATTTCTGTATTTTATTGTCTCCACCTTTCAGTATATCGTGGTGAGGTGTTTGTCTCCTGTTATGTGGGATGGATTGAATGTTTTTCGTTGTTGTTCCAGGGCGAGACCAGTACACGAGGGTTCTTCATGCAACTTGAAGAGGCGCAATGCTGGTTAAGTTTTATATCTCTGTATAGCCACCCTGAAGAATGACGGAGGGCGTTTTTTTTCGGCTCATGTTTCTAGGCAGGTTTGTCACTTTGGTGCGATGTGCCGAAGATTTGATTAGCTTTTGCTAAGAGCTTTCACCAAGCTCAGTATGGAGTTATCATAACCAAGAGTTTGGGATTTGAACTCCTGTATATATTTCTGTATATATTTCTGTACATATTTCTGTATATATTTCGGTGTATGTTGGTTGCCTGAGGGCATGTGCTCAAAATGCGTGATTTTGAGTCGTTTTGCTTATGGACTCCCATATATAGGATTATGACTTTAGGGAGGTCCTATTTCGAGACTTGCTGTCTCATATAGTTATGTTGGGAATGTTTCCAAGAATGTTAGTTGCGCGCGGACTAATCATTCTGTTCTTAGTGAACATTGCTTTTTGAAGCAGGATCATTTAGTTTAGTGAATTTTAGCTTTTATAGCTATTCACGGTGTTTAGAGTGAATTTTAGCTTTTATAGCTATTCACTGTGTTAAGAGTGAATTTTAGCTTTTGTAGCTATTCACTGCGCTTATAGTGATTTAGTTAGCTTTTATAGCTGCTCACTATGATAATGGCGAGTTTTTCTGGCGATATACCAGAGTGTTTTCTTGGCGAGGAGCCGAGGTTTTTTCTGGCGATTTACCAGAGTGTTTTCTTGGCGAGGAGCCGAGGCTTTTTTCTGGCGATATACCAGAGTGTTCTCTTGGCGAGGAGCCGAGTTTTTTTCTGGCGATATACCAGAGTGTTTTGTTGGCGATAAGCTGACGTGTTTTCTGGCGATCAACCAGAGCGTTTTCCCTAGCGATTTTAGCATGTCTGGATGTCTTAGGATGTCGACATTGCGTTATAGAGTGCGATTTTCTGGCGATCAACCAGAGCGTTTTCCCTGGCGATTCTAGCATGTCTGGATGTCTTAGGACGTCGACATTGCGTTATAGAGTGCGATTATTTTCCGAGTGCGACTAGTAGTGATACTAGATTTAGAATGTTCTCTTAGCGATGAGCTAGAGCATGGATGGCGATTTTTCCCGAGCGTTTGTCTGGATATTTATCCAGATATTTTTTTTGGCCTTGTGCTAAATGGTCTGACAAGACTTTTTCTTTTTAGTGTAAGTGTTTGCACTAGAATCATTTTTTTATTTTTTTCTTTATTTAAGAATTTTTACAAATTTCTTTTGCTGAAATAGAAGATTTTCAGACAATCCTTAAAAGATTTTAAGGGGGGTGTTCATATTTTATTTCAGTTCACTTTTTTTGATTTAGACAAGAGTCTAGACAAAGTTATATTTTTTGTTTTGGTAACAATAACAGAGCTGATTCTTTTATATAAGAAGACCGCGATTGTTATTTTGGAAAGGTATTTCCTATGTTCATGCAAGGATTTTTATTTACTTTTTGATGTACTCAACCTTAGTGCTTAATTAAGTTAAGTCTAGTTATAAGATTCTTGTGTACATGCAAAAATTTTCATTTGGTTTTCATTGTACTTAATATTAGTGCTTAATAGAATTAAGTCTAGTAGTAAGGTCCGAAGTCTGTACTTTTGTTTTAAGTTCTGACCTTAGTATTAAGTGATAGTGTACCACTTTGTACCTTTTCATCAGTAGCCTTAGTTTAATAGACTAGTGTAGTCTATTTCTTTTTGGAAGGGGGTAAATGTAACATTCATTTTTTCCTAGATTTTAAGACCATGTAATGTTACTGATTTTTCACTTCAAATTGTATTTATTTTTTATTTTAAAATATCGAACGGTATATTAAACAGAGATTTCAAGACGTCCGGTATAGTGAGTTGTGCGTGTTCCTGACCGAACATATCGCTGAGCCGCGATTGGTGAAAAATTTGTATCCGCTATTTTGGTTCCGGCGTCGCAATGTTACCGGCAGAATTTGCACGGTCTATTTAAGCGTCCGAGAAACTACCAGCAGGGCTTATTTCCATCGAGCCGCAGACCGGGGTTGTTTTCCATCTAGCCGCAACCAGGCAGTACCGTCTAGCCGAGAGGCTAACAACCATCATGTGAAAAGTAAAAGTACCAGTTTCGACAATAAAAGCTGTAGTGAGCTTTCTAAGTGTTAAGAAAAAGTGTGAAATCGCACGAAGTCCATCACAGCAGGACTGAAAAAGAGTAAGTCAACAAAACTCCCTCCAATAGACTTATTGAAGAGCAGTGCATTAACAGCAATGTATAACAGACAAAAAAAGTGAAGTGTAAAACACGATGTCTCGCCTTCGGGGGGTTGTAAAAGTTTAAAGTTTAAAAGTAACAACTACTATTTAGGCTAGAATTTTTTTGGTATAACTGTAAAGGTTAGAACTTTTTATTTTCATTTTAAAAACATGAATAAATTCTTTTTTTGTTGATTAAAGCTAGTGTCTCACTGAATATTTATTTTTCTTTTCAGGATCAGTTGTGCTAGACTAATTTCTTTTTAGTAATATCCATAAAACACTTCAGTTTTTTCTCATTTTTCTTAGCTGAAGTTAAACCGTTTCTATTTTAAAATGAGTGGTGCCCAAAAAAAAAGACTTGTACAACTGAAGTTTTTTAAAAAATAGAAAATAATTCCAAAAAGACGTAAGACAAATATCTCTTACCCATATCTCTCTACCAAAGAAAACTGAGCTAGTGTTTCTTTAATTTCTTTAGTTCCTTTAAAATCAGGTTTCACTCAATTCATTATCAGAAATTAAAGCGGGGCTGCAAGAAAATTGTGCTTAAGCTTGGGGCGTCCAATATTCAAACGGTACAAAATGACGCAGTCTACATGGGGCGAAAAATAAAGCAAAATTAGCACACCTTACAAAATTACGCCCAAGCTTGGGGCAACACATTTTTCATAACTTACAATATATATATATATATATATATATATATATATATATATATATATATATATATATATATATATATATATATATATATATGTTAACCAATATATCTTGACGATAAATTTAAACAGTTTGTTGTACAGTTGTTTTAATGATTTTAAAATAATACGAGAAATGGATGAATGTTTTATTTTTGAGTCTTTGAATACATTCATCTAGAATGCTGTACTACTTGGAAACATCTTTTACATTGTTTAAATAGTTAACCTTCCAATTATACCATTCTATAGGTTTCTTTTCTCTTAAGATGGTTGAAAAGTGATTAAAAAGATCTAAATGGTAGTCAAAATGGTCTTAAATCCTGAAAAAAAAAGACAGTAAAAGTCCTTATTGCATAAAAAGTGATGAAAATATGTGTTAAAAGGTTCTCATGTAGTAGATATTAGAGTAAATTTGAGCTTGATAGTAGAGGTTTTACAAATATGAGCTAGAGTTAATAAATAAATTTAATGAAAGCATAATTTAACACAATCCTACAAAGAGTTACATAAAATGTGAATAAAATAATGTCTAAGAGTATTGATTGGTTGAGGTAAATAAAGTATGTGCAAAATAATTTTTTAGTCGTTTGTTTTATCCTACAAGAACAAAACATTTCCAAAATGTTAATAAAATAAATGCAATATTTGTTCAAAACTAGATTAGACAAGGTTAATTTGCAAATAAATAACTAATATTTTGCTTGGTACGAATTGATACCAACAAAAACCAGTTGTTATAAAATTAAATGAAAGTTCAACAAATTTGATAAGAAGGATCAAATTTTTGTCGATAAGAGGATGTAAAATGTATTGGCTAAGGTACAAATTGCAATGTTATTCTTTACTAATATAAATTCGAGAGAGCGAGAGAGAGTTCAGTAAAAACAGATAAGAAAGGTTAAAATTAGTTGATAAGAAGTAGATTCGAATGCATTGAGAATGCAATAAGAACCAATAAATTTACCGTATATAGTTGTCGTTACATAAAACTCGACTTGATTTTGATATATGTGTAAATAGACAACTTAAAGGATTTTACTAACTTTATGAATATAAAGCTCCTCATTTGTAAAATATCAACTAAAAATATCATTGTCGTTATGTGATATATGTGTAAATAGACAAAAGAATAATTTTTACCAACCATCTTATATATAAATGATACTAAATGACAATAATTAGTTAAAATACCTAAATATTAATATTTCCTACTTCCTAATAGTTTTTTAAGTAAATATACTCCATAAATGAGACTTATGATTGCTTTTTGAATGAAAATTGTCATTCCATATTCGGGAGAGCCGAAGGTGATACATTGGATAATACCTAAATAATAATTTCCTAATCAATAATAGTTTTTAAGTAAAATACTACTTGAATGAGACTTATGAACGCTTTTTGGATACAAATCGTCCCTCTATACATTCATTTCGGTTTCTTTGAGGAAAATTTCTTTATTTTTATCATTATAATCATCTGACTATCTGAGACAATAGATTTGAACAATTTGTAAGTGTGGTACTAATTGGAAACACTTCTTACTTACATGGTTTAAATCATTCCTTTAGGTACTAGATACAACTTTCCAATCATATTTTCAAACCACACACACACACACACACTGAACATTATAAATTTAATTTAAATCGATCTATATCACACACAGTTAGATGGACAACCTATTTGTTTTAACTACTTAAATTTTTGAATGAGTTAATCAAATCTATACATAATAAATAATGATGTATGGAGTCGAATAGTATCTAAAAAATCCTAAAAATAACAGAAACATATAAACAAGTTGATTTATTGAGTACATAAAATGATAAGAGATAAATGTCGAAAAACAAACTGCAAAATATAAAATATTTTAATAATAACAATATCTGGTGATTGGAAAATTTTGTCTGATTTACTCACAGTAAAAGTATCAGAGAAGACAATTTTAATTTTTATTCGAGTTCTATAACTATATATATATATATATATATATATATATATATATATATATATATATATATATATATATATATATATATATATATATATATATATATATATATATATATATATATATTTAGATAGCAATTTATCATTTATTTAACATTGTATTAAAATTTATTTTTTAATACAGCTCAATAGATTTACAAGTAGTTTAGATAATTTGAACCTTAAATTCATAAGTATATATGATTTTGACTGGATGAATGCATGATTCAATAGAATATTGGAAATATTAACAAAATAATGGCCTATTAAATGTGGTATTCAATTGTTGCCCTATGTAACATACATCTACAAGCTTTCCAACCTTGAGTAGAAAAAACAGCATAAACCCTTGAATATCCTAAGTCTTATTACCTTTATATACAAGATGTTTTGTTTTAAGTGAGAATTGTTGTATTTACATACATTTTCCGTACTAAAGTCCTTATATTCTTACTACCTTTATATACAGACTGTTTTGTTGTTAAGTAAGAATTGTGGTATATATGTATATATTTCCTAATAAAATCCATTATTACTACCTTTATATATAGGTTTTTAAATGAGTATTGTGGAGACTCTTTTTCTTGATTACTACTGATAAACATTATGGTATGATTTTTTGAATCAAATAAGTAGTGCAAAACAATTTGTGGTACTATACTGTACCTTTTTATCGTCGCAGGTTATATGTGATGATCGAAACATGAAGGTATTTTCCAATTGAATGTGGACATATTCAGAGGGGATTTATTAAGAAAAAGTATACAACTGGAGTCAATTCATGGATTAACTTTGTCTCCTAGTACTAAATGACATCGAAATGATCAAATTATAAATAGACATGACATAAGAGTATGTATAAAGTATAAAAGTAAATATTTGCAAATAAATTCAAGAGAGAGGTAATCAAACTTGATAAAAAAGATCAAAATTTTGGTTTTAAAGTGTTGACAAAATGCATTGTAGAATATAATAAAATACTATATGTACAAATAGTAAAGTAATATTTTAAATTAGGAGGGCTTAAACAACAATGAGTTTGGAGACTCGTTGAAACGAGAGAGAGTTTGAATTCGTTGGTTGTTTTTCTATGTGATGAGAAGTAAATAAACAGATATGAACAGAGTTAAGAAATATATCTAAATATGAAATTACTACTAAATGAAACCAACAATTACCAAACAAAATAGAAAAAATGTAATATATAGAAAGTATAAAGGCAAAGTACTTGTAAATAAAATTAAATTCGAGTGAGAGTTCAACAAAGTTGATAAGAAAGATCAAAAATAATGTGTTAAGGTGTTGAGTAGTCTATGAAGAATCTAATAATTTAAATAACAAAAAAATATCGTTGTTGTCGATTGGTAAATGTTAGTTTTAAACTGAGTAAACTGATAAAATAGGTATATTTTCACTAGAATGGTGGTTTAAATAAATAAGTTGTATAACGAATACCATCATAATTTGGTATTGTCAATAAATTCCTGTTTGATCTAAGAAAGTTCATATGTTTAATTTGCATTAGTTTAGATGAGTTTTGATAGGTCTCGTTGCACGAAAGTAGGCGTAGCATGATAAGAAAAGTGGTATATTGATAGGTTGAATGTGTAAAATGTTGATAAGAAAAGTATTGTTATTGGAAAAGACATGTATTTGATTGGTTTGTTGTGTACAGGATAGATAAGAAACTTGTAATTTGATAGGTTGACTAGGTAAAATGGCTTCCATAAGGAATGTATTTGATTGGTTTGTAGTGTATAGGGGTGATAAGAAACTTGTTATTGGTTGGTTGACTAGGTAAAATGGGTGTTGATAGCACTTGTTTGATATTTTGAATAGTAAAAGCTATGGTGTAAAAGTGGTTCAATATGTAATATTTTAGTTGGAATTGTATGCAAAAAGGCCTTATTAGGAAATATTTTCGAGGTAAAATTGGGTAAACGTTCCCCTAATTTGTTGTATGGCGCCGTAAAGTCGGTAAAAATGTCGAAGATAAGGCTAAATGTAAACAAAAAGTATGACTCATGCTAATTTCCTTGAATTGAAAACAAGTAAACATGTGCCTCGATAGGTCACACAATAGATAAGAAAGGTCAAAAATAGCTGATAAGGAGTTGCTTTGAATGCATACAAGTGTAGTAAAATTGGTTATATTTGTTGAGTAAAATGCATTGAAGTGTTGTAAAATTGTTAATATTTACTAAAGGTGGTAAAATAAGTATGAAATGAGCTTAAATTAGTCTAGTTGGACCTCGTTGAAATGTTGTGTGTGAACTCGTTGGATTTTGTTAGAAAGCAAAAGTCCAACTAGACTAATTTAAGCTCATTTCATACTTATTTTACCACCTTTAGTAAATATTAACAATTTTACAACACTTCAATGCATTTTACTCAACTCATTATCAGCAATTTTTGAACTTTCTTATCTATTACGAATTCAAACTCTCTCTCGTTTCAACGAGTCTCCAAACTCATTGTTGTTTAAGCCCTCCTAATTTAAAATATTACTTTACTATCTGTACATATAGTATTTTATTACATTCTACAATGCATTTTGTCAACACCTTAAAACCAAAATTTTGATCTTTTTTATCAAGTTTGATTACCTCTCTCTTGAATTTATTTGCAAATATTTACTTTTATACTTTATACATACTCTTATGTCATGTCTATTTATAATTTGATCATTTCGATGTCATTTAGTACTAGGAGACAAAGTTAATCCATGAATTGACTCCAGTTGTATACTTTTTCTTAATAAATCCCCTCTGAATATGTCCACATTCAATTGGAAAATACCTTCATGTTTCGATCATCACATATAACCTGCGACGATAAAAAGGTACAGTGTAGTACCACAAATTGTTTTGCACTACTTATTTGATTCAAAAAATCATACCATAATGTTTATCAGTAGTAATCAAGAAAAAGAGTCTCCACAATACTCATTTAAAAACCTATATATAAAGGTAGTAATAATGGATTTTATTAGGAAATATATACATATATACCACAATTCTTACTTAAAAACAAAACAGTCTGTATATAAAGGTAGTAAGAATATAAGGACTTTAGTACGGAAAATGTATGTAAATACAACAATTCTCACTTAAAACAAAACATCTTGTATATAAAGGTAATAAGACTTAGGATATTCAAGGGTTTATGCTGTTTTTTCTACTCAAGGTTGAAAAGCTTGTAGATGTATGTTACATAGGAGCAACAATTGAATACCACATTTAATAGGCTATTATTTTGTTAATATTTCCAATATTCTATTGAATCATGCATTTATCCAGTCAAAATCATATATACTTATGAATTTAAGGTTCAAATTATCTAAACTACTTGTAAATCTATTGAGCTGTATTAAAAAATAAATTTTAATACAATGTTAAATACATGATAAATTGCTATCTAAATATATATATATATATATATATATATATATATATATATATATATATATATATACACATATATATATATATATATATATATATATATATATATATATATATATATATGTATATATATATATATATATATATATATATATATATATATATATATATATATATATATGTATATATATATATATATATATATATATATATATATATATATATATATATATATATGTTATATATATATATATATATATATATATATATATATATATATATATATATATATATATATATATATATATATATATATATATATATATATATATATATATATATATATATATATATATATATATATATATATATATATATATATATATATATATATATATATATATATATATATATATAGAAGAACTCGAATAAAAATTAAAATTGTCTTCTCTGATACTTTTACTGTGAGTAAATCAGACAAAATTTTCCAATCACCAGATATTGTTATTATTAAAATATTTTATATTTTGCAGTTTGTTTTTCGACATTTATCTCTTATCATATTATATACTTAATAAATCAACTTGTTTACATGTTTCTGTTATTTTTAGGATTTTTTAGATACTATTCGACTCCATACATCATTATTTATTATGTATATATTCGATTAACTCATTCAAAAATTTAAGTAGTTAAAACAAATAGGTTGTCCATCTAACTGTGTGTGATATAGATCGATTTAAATTAAATTTATAATGTTCAGTGTGTGTGTGTGTGTGGTTTGAAAATATGATTGGAAAGTTGTATCTAGTACCTAAAGGAATGATTTAAACCATGTAAGTAAGAGGTGTTTCCAATTAGTACCACACTTACAAATTGTTCAAATCTATTGTCTCAGATAGTCAGATGATTATAATGATAAAAATAAAGAAATTTTCCTCAAAAAAACCGAAATGAATATATAGAGGGACGATTTGTATCCAAAAAGCGTTCATAAGTCTCATTCAAGTAGTATTTTACTTAAAAACTATTATTGATTAGGAAATTATTATTTAGGTATTATCCAATGTATCACCTTCGGCTCTCCCGAATATGAATGACAATTTTCATTCAAAAAGCAATCATAAGTCTCATTTATGGAGTATATTTACTTAAAAAACTATTAGGAAGTAGGAAATATTAATATTTAGGTATTTTAACTAATTATTGTCATTTAGTATCATTTATATATAAGATGGTTGGTAAAAATTATTCTTTTGTCTATTTACACATATATCACATAACGACAATGATATTTTTAGTTGATATTTTACAAATGAGGAGCTTTATATTCATAAAGTTAGTAAAATCCTTTAAGTTGTCTATTTACACATATATCAAAATCAAGTCGAGTTTTATGTAACGACAACTATATACGGTAAATTTATTGGTTCTTATTGCATTCTCAATGCATTCGAATCTACTTCTTATCAACTAATTTTAACCTTTCTTATCTGTTTTTACTGAACTCTCTCTCGCTCTCTCGAATTTATATTAGTAAAGAATAACATTGCAATTTGTACTTTAGCCAATACATTTTACATCCTCTTATCGACAAAAATTTGGTCCTTCTTATCAAATTTGTTGAACTTTCATTTAATTTTATAACAACTGGTTTTTGTTGGTATCAATTCGTACCAAGCAAAATATTAGTTATTTATTTGCAAATTAACCTTGTCTAATCTAGTTTTGAACAAATATTGCATTTATTTTATTAACATTTTGGAAATGTTTTGTTCTTGTAGGATAAAACAAAGGACTAAAAAATTATTTTGCACATACTTTATTTACCTCAACCAATCAATACTCTTAGACATATTATTTTATTCACATTTTATGTAACTCTTTGTAGGATTGTGTTAAATTATGCTTTCATTAAATTTATTTATTAACTCTAGCTCATATTTGTAAAACCTCTACTATCAAGCTCAAATTTACTCTAATATCTACTACATGAGAACCTTTTAACTCTATTTTCATCACTTTTTATGCAATAAGGACTTTTACTGTCTTTTTTTTTCAGGATTTAAGACCATTTTGACTGCCATTTAGATATTTTTAATCATGAGAAAAGAAACCTATAGAATGGTATAATTGGAAGGTTAACTATTTAAACAATGTAAAAGATGTTTCCAAGTAGTACAGCATTCTAGATGAATGTATTCAAAGACTCAACAGTAAAACATTCATCCATTTCTCGTATTATTTTAAAATCATTAAAACAACTGTACAACAAACTGTTTAAATTTATCGTCAAGATATATTGGTTAACATATATATTTATATATATATATATATATATATATATATATATATATATATATATATATATATATATATATATAGGTTATTTATTAGGATTTTTGATAACTTTACTCTTATTTTTAAGACATTTTGTACTTTTTGTTACAGTAAATGGGTAACCACAATGGTCCCACGCCATGCAGACTATATGGTGTAGAAGAAGAAACCTCTATGTATTATTATTCAAATCTTTGTTCTTTTGGATTTATACAAATATCAGAATTACTAAGTAGTGGTAGTAGTAACTTGATAACAACAACAACTTTTACGTTTACCTCTATGTATTATTAGTCAAATCTTTGTTCTTCTGGATTTATACAAATATCAGAATTACTAAGTAGTGGTAGTAGTAACTTGAAAACAAACAACAACTTTTTACATTTAATGTTATAATTTTAACTTTTCTTAGCTGTTTTTGTTGAACTCTCTCATTTATATGCAATTCATATTTAATATTTTAGTCAAATACATTTTTCTTATCAAATTTGTTGAACTCTCAGTTAATTTTATAACAACTGGTTTTTGTTGTTATCATTTCGTACCAGGCAACATATTATTTACATCTAAGATTTTAGTTAATTTTATTGTTTTATAGAGATTTTGTACTTTTAAGTATTTAAGTAAGTCAATAATGATTTAAACCAATTCATAGTTATTCAAATTTTCCTGTTTGCTTTTTAGTAGACAAATAATATTGATATTATATTTACAGACTATCAACTTTTACGTTTACTTTAAATTTATTGGTCTTTAACTTATTGCATTCTCAATGAATTCGAATCTACTTCTTATCAAATAATTTTTTCTTATCTGTTTTTATTTAACTCTTTCTCTATTTAGAAATATGTCTTCTACCAACAACAGTAGCAACAAAATCAGTTACAAAGTTTTTTGGATTCCTATTTAGTAGTCATATTATATTTACAGTCTTATTTCTTAGTTAAATAGAGAGTGTTCTTTTGGAAACAAATTTTGATTTATACAAATATCAGAATTACTAAGTAGTATTAACTTGAAAACAAACAACAACTTTTACTTTTACTTACTTTAACGTTACGAACACGAAATACTATAAATTTCTTGGTTTTTAACTTATTGCAATCTCAATGTATTCGAATCTACTTCTTATCAACTAATTTTAACCTTTCTTATCTGTTTTTACTGAACTCTCTCTCATTTATACATTTTTAATATTTCTAGTCAAATATATAGTTTCCAATACATTTTACATCCTCTTATCGACAAATATTTGATCTTTCTTATCAAATTTGTTGAACTCTCATTTTAACAACTGGTTTTTGTTGGTATCATTTCGTACCAGGCAACATATTATTTACATCTAAGATTTTGTACTTTTAAGTATTTTCAAATTTTCTCCTTTTTTTTTAAGCATATAAGACATATAATATGTCTTCTGACAACAACAATATCAACAATAATAGCAACAATATAGGATAAAACAAAAACGACAAGGAAATAAAGTACTTGTAAACTGGTTAGGTTTTGATAATAAACACAATAGTAGTAATAGTATTAACAGGAATATATTTTTCTATATAAGATTGAGATTTATTTAACTAAACTTAGTTCAATAACAGGTGTCTGAAATAAAACTATCATTAAAAATGTCAGTTGTTGTACGAATAAAATGTCCCAAATGTAAAGGAGAAACAGATCTGTATAATGGACGATGTTTGGCATGTGAAATTAAGGATTTGTTTAAAACAAAAGATGCTTCAAAACATTTACCTTCTTTTTATTTTTCCAGTAAAGAAAGAAAAGGACTCGAACGCGAAGCCAACGAAAGACAAGGAAACAGATGACTTGAATGAATTATTTTCAATATAAATTTATTTGTAGTAACATTTTGTACTATTTTAGAATTATTATATATTTTCTTAAATCTCTGCTCATACTTGTATTTTATTCTCTCTCATCTTCTCTTATAGAAACCAACAAGTTACATTCAAGTAAATATTGTAAATTTTTATGATTTTATTTTTTTAGCTCATACTTGTGTGTTTTATGACCAGGCTCATCTCTCTACATATATATTTTACTAAGATGCAATTCAACGAGTTCAAACTATTTCCTCCAAACTCGTTTGAGAATAATTTAGGCTCATTTCATACTTATTTTACGATTCTTGACAAATATTACTTATTTAACTTGCTTTCATCTCATATAGCATATTATAGCAAAATCCAACGAGTTCAAACTCATTTCAACGAGGTCCAACTAGACTAATTTAAGCTCATTTCATACTTATTTTTTACTATTTTTGCCAAATACCAAATATACCAAAGTTTACTACTCTTCAATGTATTCAAATCAACTCCTTATCAACTATTTTTTGATCTTTCATATCTATGTTGTGACCTATCAGACCATTTAGACAACAACATTTCAATCTAATACAAATATCCTTATTTTAAACTATGTTAATCTCATTTCATTTTTTTACTATTCTTGACAAATATCATCAATTTTACTACACTTGTATGCATTCAAACCAACTCCTTATCAGCTATTTTTGACCTTTCTTATCTACTTTGCTGACCTAACGAGCTCACAACAAATTTTAGTTATTTGCATGAAATTTTTCTATTAATACTATTTCTTACATTCTCACATACATTCCCTCAACTCTTATCAACTATTTTTGACCTTTCTTATCTACTTTGCTGACCTCTCATTTAATTTTATGCTTTGTAAAAGTTGTATTAGTTGTAAAGTAACTGTGACACTATGAAGTTGGCTGTTCTCGATATTCAGGGATTTATAACTTTTTGTTGGTGTCATTTCGTACCAGGTAATTCATATTTTGCATGTCCTTTTTACTTTCTCTATATATTAAGTCATGTCTATTTTTTAAACAGTTTTGTGTACGAGAAAATCATATATTTTATTTACAGGCTATTTCTCTTAGGATTAATAGTACTTTTTAGTAAAAATATTGTTAAGTTCGCTCTCAAGTGTTTCTCTATGTATTTAATTTATATAAGAGGATAAAAATTTTTGTACTTTTAAGTTCATTTTCGAGATTTTACAATTTTGTGTTGTGACATTTTTTTTTTGTTAAAGATTTCTTAAATCAAACTTATGTTTTATTTTACAACCTCTCCCTCAACGTAAACCCAACGTTTGAACACATTACTTTCACCTCTTTTTCAACAAATACAGCTCTATTATTACAAATAAGGACCTTTGGGACTATCTCTTTCTATAATAAGGCCTTTTGGACAACTTTTTTTTTTCATTCAGTTTTTAACAAAAACAATCCCCATTCACATCAATAAGGACCCTTTGGACACATTTTTCACCCCTTTTTCAACAAAAATACACACTTTTTAACAATAAGGACCTTTTGAACAAATTTTTCACCACTTTTTCAATAAAAACACCCACTTATTTATTACGAATAAGGACCTTTTGGACACTCATTTAGGCCTTTTTGACCACTTTTCAGCCATCTTAAAAGATAAAAAAATATATATTCATGTTGTAGCATCTCTCGTATTAGCAGTTATAAGGTAAAACCTCGCTAATTTGTTAATAAAAGATATTAAATATTATTTGTTTATACAATAAAATTATACCAGCATCCAAAGACTAGTAAGATCTTTTTTTATGTCATCCCAATTATTATATTCTCTCTTACGAATCCTATTTGGCTAAGTAGGTTAAGTCCCTGGTTTTGCAGTATTGAAACCAACATATGTAGGTTCAAATCCTACAACAGACGTGGCTTTTTTTAACTTATTTAATTTAACAACCTATTTACATACACATATAAAGACCTTTTGACAATTACTTTTCAACCCCTGTCTACAACAAAACTATCCACATTTTACACAAAAAGTAATAAGGCCTTTTTGACTACACCCTGTACAGGATCTGTGACGTCATCGAACTGGCAACAACGTTTCAGCTGTCAACAACGTCAACCCTACCTCGCACATGCGCTTCCTGGATGACCTTGAAATGAAGCCAAAAAATGCAGAATGAGGCTCCATAAGAAATAACATGGGAAAAATATCTAGAACTCTTATAGCCTTATCTACTGCCCCTCTAGTCCCACCAAACACAGAGGATCGTCTTTCTGTCAAAGCTATTCGGTCTTGCGGTCGATGTGGATGG
>CM032449.1:42704600-43059600 GCA_019049505.1 Pachyrhynchus sulphureomaculatus
AGAATGGGAAAATAACATAATGAAATGTACTAAACCTAATTAAAATTAAATAGCTTATTAACAACATATTTTAAAACTACATTTTTTTTATTTTTGTCACGCTGCAGTTGAAAATATCAAGCTGGTTTTGCACTTGATTATGTTTCTCGCAAATTTGAAAAAGGGGAGAAAATTTTAGGACATTTGTTCTTGGGATTGATAAATTAAAAGCTTGCAGACTACGTGCCGCGGGTCTAGGGACATGAAAAGGCAGACACTGCAAGATTTTGTTTGCATCAATTTTGTTTGATATTATCTTATGTAAAAATATAATTTGGGCTTTGTTTCGGCGTGCCTCTAAACTTTCCATCGAAAATCTATCCAAGAGACTTTCATAACCTATTTCGGGATATATTCCATCGAGTTTAAAACTAGCATACTTTAAAAAACGAATTTGAATTTTTTTAATATTTCGAATGTGCGCTTGATAAAAAGGGGCACCAAACAACAACTGAGTTATCAAGCCGTGATCTCACGAAACTATTAAAAAGCAATTTTAGAGTATCATATTCAACAAAGTCGGCACTATTACGTATGATGAAACCCAATAGTTTAAAATTCTCCGCCGCAATCTTTGCAATATGGCCACGAAAAGACAAGGCAGTATCCAGCAAAACACCTAAATCAGACACCGACTGACATCGCTCTAAGACCTGACCGTCCATACTGTAATTGAATTGTATGGGACTCAATTTTTTTGTAAAGGTGATTACATTGCACTTGGATACATTCAAAAGGAGTTTGTTGTTACTACATCAATTGTTTATAAGATTAAAGCCATCCTGTAGTATGCAGTCGTTCAGGTCTCTCATTTTGCAGGAATTTTATCTGGACCAACAGTATCTGTAGGTTTCAACTTTTTTAATACTTTAAAAACAAGTTGTTTCGTTATTTTCTCCATGTTAATAGGATTTTGTGATGGGAATAAATTGTTCTCCACGTTTCTTTGTTTCTGAGAAGACATTACATAAGAGTCTTGAAAAAAGAATGCAAAACTTTCGGCTATATGTCTAGGATTATTAAGGATGTTGTATAAGACATAGTGGTTGGTATAACATGAGAGTTCTTCTTGTCATTAATATAGCGCCAGAGTTTTTTTTAGGATCATTTTTTATGTTGTTTTTAATATTTAAAGAGGAAGTAGGAAGCTTTTGTGTCATTTTTAATGATTCGCCGGAGATTTTTAAACTTTTCTAGTTCGAATAAATTTCCCGTTCTTTTAAATTTTTTCCAAGAGCTGTATTTAGTCCTGATATTTCGTCTAATTCCATTAGTAAACTAAGGCGCATAAGATTTATTTGTCTCTTGTGTCTTAGGAACGTGTATATCTAAAGTAGTGTAAATTGTTTGATAAAATCTTTCACAGGCTTTATTTACATCTGTAAATTGAGACAGAAAGTCCCAGTTAATATGTGAAAAGTTAAGATATCGGTTTACTAAATTCCCTTTTTTGAAATTATAATAGTTTGAATAATTCTTTTGCTTATGTTTCTTGGATTCACACTGTACTTTTAAAAAAATATCTAAAGCAGGATGGTGATTATCTTCCGCTGTCAAAATATCCGTGGTTCTCTCAACACTGCCATCGTTATTTGTCAGCACGAGATCAAGAAGTCTATATGAGGTATTTTCGATGGCGTTAGTTTGAGATAGACCGGAGAAGCTTAGAAAATTTTCAAGTATTGTTTTACTACTGTTACGCAATGTCTTCTCAGCTACATTAAAATTCGGTATATTAAAGTCACCCATAATTAGCATTTTATTATTCATAACAAACGGTAAAGACAATAAAGTCTGAAATAATCTTTCATATATCTCGACCAATACTCTTGGAGGAATATACAAAACAAAGATATACAGAGTTACGTTATTTGAAAAGACTTTTACGCCAATTATATCAATAATCTCTAGACGGTCAAACATAGACATATCTAATAGAAATACTGAGAATTCAGATCCGACGGCTAGAATATATATATATATATATATATATATATATATATATATATATATATATATATATATATATATATATGTATATATATATATATATATATATATATATATATGTATATATATATATATATATATATATATATATATATATATATATATATATATATATATATATATGTATGTATATATATATATATATATATATATATATATATATATATATATGTATGTATATATATATATATATATATATATATATATATATATATATATATATATATATATATATATATATATATATATATATATATATATATATATATATATATATATATATACTGTACAGTAATTGTTGAATAATTTATAGAACAAAAGGAAACCATATAGCTACAAATTTTGGGCTGAAAATAAATAAACATATCTTTGGAAATACCTAACAACTGTCAATAAACTTTAAGGCTCACCTCAGTCTGTATTTGCAATAATTAGAAATGACAGTAAAATTGAAATTGTTCTCATAGTTGGAGATAATTATATAACTTTTAGAAAAGCAGCAGAAATCTTTAATAATAAAAATAAAACTGTATACTTCGTAACTCTAGGATATCCAATAAATAAATTAAAGATTTATGGAAGTATATCAAAATGAGTGCAATAGTTATTAATTAATTTCGTTTTCCCTTATTCAATAAATAATCCGACAATTACTGACGTATTTATTGGAGTTTTTAATTTTTAACTAGGAATGTCACAAATCTAAAGGTGAGCATAATTTTTTTAGTTCCTATTAACATTTTCAACATAATCACAAAAGCACCAGTAACCATTGTGCACAAGATAGTAAGGAAGAAAGAATCAGCTCCGAGACAAAGAACAAAATGGAAAGTAGAAGGAAACTACTAGAGGATAAAAATATAGGACAACAAAAATTCCGCAAGCAAAGAAATATCACAAGCTATCAAAAGAGGTATTAGAAGATATAAGAACGGTAAAATAATACAGACTATTGAAAAGAATGGAAATATGAAAGTACGGATCTGAAGATATTTCCGAGATTTCCGTAGCAGAAATCCCCTATGCTTTGAACAAAATGAAAAACGGCAGATCACCGGGTGAAGACAGATTGTTGACAAAATCCGTAAAATTTGGGAGGCCTACTTTTATAACAGCTATCAAAAAACTGCTTAATCTATGTCTAGAGGAGCAGATCATCCCCACTAACTGGAATAACTCCGTAACCATCCCTATACATAAAAAAGGCGATGTAACGAGCCTCGAAAACTATGTACCCATAAACCTTTTGAGTCATCTGTATAAACTCTACACGCGTATATTTACCAATAGACTTGAGAAGAAACTGGATTTTTACCAAACAAGGGAACAGGCAGGATTCCGTTCTAGTTACGGAACCAACGACCACCTGCAAAGTAAAACTCTCATCGAGAAAACTATAGAAAATAACAGACTTTTAAAAGCAATTTTTGTGGATTTCTAAAAGGCATTTGATACAGTAGAAGTAGTATTAATCCTACGAGTACTAAAAGAATGCAGAATCGGCCAACGATATGCCAACATTATCTATAACATATACGAAATCGCAACAACAACAGTCAAACTACATACCAACACTAAAAGATAAAAATAAAAAGAGGAATTAGACAGGGAGACACTTTGTCTCCGAAACTCTTCACTGCAGTCCTAGAACATGCATTCAAAACTTTAGAGTGGGAAAGCAGGATAGTAATGATCTATGGGGAAAGACTGAATCAGTTGAGATTTGCGGACGACATGGTTTTAATATCGGACAACTTGAGAGAAGCCAGAGAAATGCTGTAAGAAGTACAATAGGCGACACAGAGGGTAGGACTGAAAATAAATTACAACAATACTAAAATGATGACCAACTTAATACCTAGCGAACCGATAAGAATAGGAGACGAGGAAATAGAAATAGTTGATAAATATACCTATCTAGAACATGAAATTAGAATAGGTAGGGATAACCAGACATGTGAACTCCCCAGACGAATAGCTTTAGGCTGGGCAGCTTACGGATAGCTCAGAAATATATTCAAAGCAGACATTCCGATAAGATTAAAACGAAGAACCTTTAACCAATGCGTCTTACAAATTCTTACATACGTGGCTGAAACATTAACTCTTACAAAGACAACTGTTAAGAAACTGTAAATAACACAACGTAAAATGGAGAAATCAATGTTGGAGCTGACATTAAGAGATCGAGTTCGAAATGAAAAAATAAAAAGGGGAAGGGGTGTGGGCGACATCATAGCATATATAAGAGGATTAAAATAGAGATGGGCCGGCCACATGGCAAGATTATAGGACAATAGGTGTACAAAGAGAATTTTAGAATGGCGTCCGAGAGCCGACAAGAGCAATCGAGGAAGACCACCAACAAGATGGTCAGACGACCTAAGAAAAATCACAACCAACTGAATCGCAGCGTCCCAAAATAGAGAAAAATGGAACCGTCTAGAAGAGGCTTACGTCCAACAATGGACAAAGGAGGACTGAACTAAAGAGAGAACATTTGCAATTATTGTTTTGTTCTGTATTTAAATTTAAACATACTCTCATTATAATTTATTATTTTTTATTTTCCCTGTATACCACCAAATATTTTAAACTTTTTGTTTGTATAAAGGTTTCTGACACACTGTATATATATATATATATATATATATATATATATATATATATACAGATTATATATATATATATATATATATATATATATATATATATATATATATATATATATAGAATCAAGAAAGAAAGCAAAAGATTGCCGTATCTACCAAAATTCATAAAAATAAAAACCAAATATTAACCAACTATAAAACCAAGTATAAATAGAGTAGATTTGTAGTTTAGCTTTAGTCAATCATCGCTCCTGATGAGGCTAACATAGTTAGCGAAACGCGCGTCGAGTGCAAAAATAAAGTGTTTGGTGTACTGAGTAGTATCATTGTGCCAAAGATTCCACATTCCCAACTTAGTTGAGATGACTTCACGGTCAACGGAATTAAATCTTTATCGTAAGTACAGTAGTAAGTCTTGCAAGAGATTTAAAGTTTTTCCTAATTTTATTAAGGTTAATTTACCAAAATCAAACATTTCAGAAAAAGTTTCACTATTTGCTAAACAAAAATGGCTTGACTTAGAAATCAAGAATTTGTACACAAAACGTAGTATGTTAGAAGTAGAATCATACAGCATATTCAAAAAACTTACTTCAGGATTAAAGAATATTGAATATGAAGCATGGAGCGAGTTCCAGAGGAAAATGTTTTTAGTTATTGATATTCAATATAAAAAGAAATCCTCTATTCTAAGTAAAAAATTAAAAAAGCTCTTACCGAAGAAGAATAGTCCTCAGGAACTCGTAAACACTGTAGAAAATCATTCATCTCAATCCTTTACACGAAATGAAATTCGCATCTTAAACAAAGGTCTTAACTTTGCAGTACCCCCTCCTACAGATAATTTATCAGAAATAGTTGCTCACATTGAAAGTTCCATTAGTACACTTCCAGCAATCATTTGTTAGGGAAGCATGCCGCAATCAAATATCGAAAAACATGGTTAACAACAGAAATTCTAATTCACGAAAAAACATAAAAGTAGTTAAAGGATTGAAAAAGAAAGATGTCTTCTACTTAAAAGCGGATAAAGGAAATAAGGTTGTTATATGATAAGAAAGATTATTTTGAACGCGTAGATAATCTTATCGAATCTGGCTCTTATGAAAAGGTAACAAGAAATCAGTTACCGAGACTGATATCAGAGGTTAAAAATTCTTTAAAAAAATGTAAGAACCTTGTCTCCGACTCGCTAAAATTTTAAATTAAATGTGAATAATCCGACCATACCAAAATTGTATTGCTTACCCAAAATTCACAAACCTGGAAAAGCAATGCGACCCATTGTTTCATCGGTCGGATCACCCACATATTTAATATCCAAATGATTATCAATAGAACTTGAGAAGTTACCATTAAATACTTTCGCAGTGAAGAATTCGTTAGAATTCATTAATAAAACAAAAAATCTAGTTCTTAATAAAGGTGAAGTCTTAATTTCTTTTGATGTTAGTTCTTTGTTCCCAAGTGTGCCAATTCCACAAACTTTACAATATCTCGAAGAATTACTTAGAATGAATGACTTTGAAGACGAAATCAATTTTATGTTCAGAAAGAAGGAACAACTATGGGTAATTGCTTATCACATTTCATAGCCAATTTATTCATGAGTAAGTTTGAAATTTAAGCCAGTCAAGAATTCGAATATTTCCCAAGGGTATGGTATAGGTACGTGGATGATATTTTCGCGATTTTTTTATACAAATAAAGCAAATATTGATGATTTTGTTTCTAAATTAAATAGCCGGTGCGATTCCATTAAATTCACTTACGAAGTTGAGAAAAAAGGACAATTGCCTTTTCTAGATATTTTAATTATTAAAAATAATAATAGATTAGAATTTGATATCTATAGAAAGGACACAGTAACAGATAGATATATTCCTAATGATTCATTTCATTGCAAACAACATAAATTAGCCTCATTACATTTTTTAGTTCATCGTTTAATCACTTTCCCTCTGAATAGAGCAAACTTTAATAAAGAAAGGAATCATATTAGAAATATAACTAGAGTTAATGGTTATGACGACGACTTAGTAAATAAGCTAATAAATAGAGATAAGTTTAGGTTTAATATTCAGAATTCCACCTTTTTTACACGCGAAGAAAATAACACACCAAGTATGTCTCCATGCCATATAATCCGAAATATAGCAAGGGACTCAATAAGGTATTTAATAAGGTAGGCCTCACCTTAGTCTATAAGTCATCAGACAATCTGAGGAATATCTTAGGAAATCCTAAGATTGTGAGAAAAGTGGAATTTATGAAATTAGTTGTAATGATTGTGACGAAAAGTATGTTGGGCAAACTAAAAGGTCAATTAAAACACGATTTAAAGAACATTTAGCACACTTAAAATACAATAGAACAGAAAAGTTTAGCATTGCCGAACATGCCCTTGAAGCTGATCATACTGTAACATTAGATAATCTAAGATTGATAATGTATCTGATAGGAGATTGTTAAACGCATACGAAAGTATGAAAATCATAAAATGTAAAAGTAGTTTAAATAAAGACAGAGGGCCTATTCCTTATAGTCCCCTCTACTGGTTACTTGACCGGAATTGATGGCCTTGCCTATGTCATTAGTTCCGCTTGAGTAATTCAAGGGTTAGGCTAAGTATAAATAGGGTAGATTTGTAGTTTAGCTTTAGTCAATCATCGCTCCTGATGAAGCTAACATGGTTAGCGAAACCCGCGTCGAGTGCAAAAATAAAGTGTTTGGTGTAGTGGTGATATATACTGAGTAGCAACTTTTTATGTATAAGCTACCTACGGCCATTCAGGCTAACGAAATCTTTGCACTTCTCATGTGAGTTTTTTTTTTTGACTTTATTATGACTAATATCTTATTCTTGTTCTACACTAATTTTACTTATTATAAAAACTTAACGATAACATCATTAATTTAAATTTGACCCAAACACGATCAGTGAATATGTCTTGTTCTTCTTTTCAGTTCTGCCCTGAAGAAGGTCCCAATCTAGGACCAAAATATTGGCTTAAGGAAAATTGTGTGATCTCTTATCACGCCCTTTTTGCCGAGTTCCCCAACTAAGATTTTATTTATATATATATATATATATATATATATATATATATATATATATATATATATATATGTATGTATGTATATATGTATATATGTATATATGTATATATGTATATATATATATATATATATATATATATATATATATATATATATATATATATATATATATATATATATATATATGTATGTATGTATATATGTATATATGTATATATGTATATATGTATATATATATATATATATATATATATATATATATATATATATATATATATATATATATATATATATATATATATATATATATATATATGTATATGTATATATGTATATATGTATATATGTATATATGTATATATGTATATATGTATATATGTATATATGTATATATGTATATATGTATATATGTATATATGTATATATGTATATATGTATATATATATACGTATATATATATACATATATATATATATATATATATATATATATATATATATATATATATATATATATATATATTTGTTACGACTTATTTCACTTTGGAATGAAAGCGACGGGCGATATGTACATACATATTTAAATAATAACAATAAGAAATTGTTGGATTACATTTATTAGTTTGATATAAAAGAATAATTTTTAATAAAATACTTTTAAAGTCTTTAGAACAGGTAAAAACTAAATTTATGATGGTTGGAAACGAGGCAATAAATAATTAGCTTTGAAACAAATATAAATATGTGACTTGATCTTCTAAAGATGGTTTGATCATCCAAAAACAAGCGGCGCTTCTGTAACTTGCGGCAAACAGCGGTTTCCAGCTAAATTCCTTAAGTGAATGTTGTTTGTTGTAAAGTTTAAATGTTACATACATATTATTAGAAGTTGGTATACACTAGTGACAAAAACACTTCTCATAAGAGACAAAAAAATTCCGCAATTTTTAATTTTTTTCATTTTTAGAGGGCATGCATACCGCATGAAAATTTAAAAAAAGTATTTGTTTCAGATCAATACAATAGAAGCCAGAGATTAGCTTATTTTACGCACAACTTTATCGGAAGACGGTGGTTTAACTCTTCCATGTTTCAATATTTAAAAAAAACTGTGTTTACTTTAGTTTGGCTATCATAACTAAAATTCCATTAATGTTCCATTTAACGTTCACATAAAAAACGTCATAAAAATTAACTTATTTTCACCTGCGCAAATATACTTTCCCTTTAATATATATTTTTATTATTTATTATATGTAGCTATACTTACACAGAAAATTGATATTTTCTTTATAATTTGTCCATTGATTATTTTTTTGTTGGCTTTTTAATTAAAAACAAATATGTTCATTTACTAGCGAATACGCATGCTGTAATAGGATAGGAATTATTGCTCTGAACATTAGGCAACTATTTAATTAATAAACTGAACTAAACTCAGTTCATTTAATACCGTTGTTTACAAAGTGTAAGATGCTACATTTTGACAGAAATGATATAAGAAGTTTTCATTATATTGCACTTTATTTTCGGAATTTTTTCACAGTACCTACCTTGGTATACAATCTATGGAAGAAAAATGGGACATCTACCTTGGTATACAATCTCAACAATGTCAGTTTGTTAATAGTTTTATTTCTTATCTTGGGTTTCATCACTGTCTTTATTAGATAATAAAATAGGCCAAGCCTCTTAGTTACAATTTTGAAAGTATAATGTTTCTAATAATGAATGTATGCTTATACTAACTTAACCTAAGCTCCTATACTAGTGATCCTATACAAACTTAACCTAGGAAATGTGTCTTGTTACAAGTGATTTTCTTAATACAAAGACTTAAGACTAAGACTACCTTAGCCTAAGACTTACGCTAACTTAGATTAGGACGTAACATTAACTTAAACTAGGACTAACTATAACTTAACCTAGATTGACAATCTTCTTGTCACGGCGGGCGAGGGGGGTCATCGTCTTCGTCCGAGAGCAGCGGGTGGGACGGTCTCGGGAACCGGCGGCTGGCGTGAGGTGCGAGTCGAAAGGCGTCCCTGATGCGTGGGTTGGGGTGCTGGGACGCCTTCTCCAGGAACTTCAGTTAGGCTTTCCTCATTTGTGCCTTTATGGTAGGCACACCGAGGTCCCTATGGAGTTGGCAGTTCCTCATGAACTATGGGGCTCTTGTGATCATCCTCAGGGCCTTGTTCTGCACTGCTTGAAGTTGATCTCTCCTTGTTTTGGAGAGCTGGCACCAAGTGGGGCAGGCGTAGGTGAGGCCTACCTTTACTATGGTGTTGTATACCAAAAGCTTGGTCCGTGGCAGCAACTTACTGGAGCGATTCAGGATGAGATAGAGTTTGCCCAGTAGTTCCTTCGCCTTCTTGGTTGCAGTGCAGATCTGGTCCTTCCAGACAAGTTGTCGGTTGAACTGGACGCCCAGGTACTTGATGGAGTTGGCCTATTGAATGCGGGAGCCTTGGAGCTGGAGATGTTCATGAGAAGTGCCGCTGCCCTTGGAGAAGACGATGGCTTGGGGTCTTGAGGGAGTTGAGTTTGATCCTCCAGCGGTCAAACCAGAAGTCCAGGATGTCGAGGTGGCGCTGCAGTCTGCTGGTGATGAGGCTGCTACTTCTGGAGTGCATGATAATGGCGGTGTCATCAGCATAAAGGAGGAGGTTGGTTTGATCTGATTTGGGAATGTCGGCTGTTAAAATGTTAAAGAGATGGCGGGAGAAGATGGAGCCATGTGGGACTCCGGCTCTGATGGCCTTGACTTCGGAGATGGCCGTTTCGACTTTGACTTGAAAGGTTTCATAAGCTTGAAACAAGTTATAGAAAATGGAATCGTATCCGGAAAAATGATGTTTTGCCTTCTGGATATATTGAAGGTACTTAATGGATATAAATGTATACTTGT
The DNA here is from genome assembly GCA_019049505.1 of Pachyrhynchus sulphureomaculatus. NCBI lineage: Eukaryota > Metazoa > Arthropoda > Insecta > Coleoptera > Curculionidae > Pachyrhynchus > Pachyrhynchus sulphureomaculatus. Next base: position 42,715,232 of record CM032449.1, read on the forward strand.
TGTTATTATATTAATGTTTATTTGTACCAAATCACTGTTTGGGGAAATTTTTTGTCTAATTGCGTTTTTGGAAAATATTGTCAATTTGAACACAGAAGGAACGGCAAAAAATAGTATTTTGAAATGTTCACTTTGGCAGTTTGTAATATGCAATATAGTAACAGTTATAATACACTGTTCAACTTTATATGCCTGGCATTTTATTACACATTTAGTAGGTAATTTTTTTTACCAACACATATTTAGCTACTATCAATTTTTAATATGCATAAATTTTATAAATATAATATTAAGTTTAAATTTGAAATACTCGACAATGAACAAAAATATATTAAATAATAAATTTAAAACACCCGACGAATCCGTAAAAATCATCGAAAGTTATTCTGGGATATGACAAGGATTGTAAAAGAACTCAGTAAATCATTTGAATGTGTCTTACTCTGCCTATATACTTTAATAGTTCTACAATGCATACAAGCAGTTAGAAGTATGTATGCACCAATAAATGACCTAAATGATTATAATAATATATCAGTTAATGTCCCTATGAGTGTTGGACTATTTTCATTTTGGTAAGTTGTATTTTATAATTACAGAAATATTTTTTAAGTCTTACTAGATTTATTACTTTCTTATTGGGTATATTAAACAAAATCTTTCATTATTGAACTCGGTTCTTTTTTATAAATTTGAAAAGTTATATTTATATTTTTTCAATGTCAATTCCTGCATATGAACGCACCATTAGTGGCCATTTTCATCACTTATCTTGCCCATAGGAGGAGTGCTATCGCTACTCCTATGGAACATAGTGGCGGATGAGCTGTTGACATGGCGTAACTTATATGGCTTTTACGCCCAGGGATGTGCTGATGATATAGTTATACTCACCTAAATGAAGTATACCACTACTGTGGCAAAGTTCTTGCAAAGAACACCGAACAGTATACAGCCCTAGTATGAGGGAGTAAACTTGAAGTCAACGCTGCAAAGACCGTATACCGTTTGCAAAAAGAAAACATAATTTCAACAACCTGGGTATCTTTGCAGGATGGATAAAAACCGCTAATAAGTACAAATATATTGGCTTGACAGTAGACACGAAATTAACGTTGAACAAACAAATTACAAGAAATCCCAATAAACACAAAAGTGTATCTCATGAGATTCATGAGCTTGTTTGGGAAAATCTGGGACTTTAAATCAAAGATAATGCTTTAACTATATGTCACAGTTATTATACCTGTGGTTACATACGGAGCTACAGTATGGTGGACGAAAACAGAGCGGAGAATCACTACCACGGAGCTAAATTGGCTGCAGACGTTGGCTTGCTTATGTTCCACCAGGGCAATAAGTCGTACCCACACCACAGCTATGGAAATAATTTTAGGACTCATACCCTTAGATCTAGACATAAAAAGTGGAGATATCATTAGTGCCTATCTACTTAGTAACGACAACCTGTAAAATTTAGGCACACGAAAGTTATGAATTTAGTCAACGACAAACTCTTGGTTATGCAATCTGACTATAACGTCATATAATTTGGAAAAACCGTATAGGATTGGGTGCGATCCAAATCTATGGATAGGAGAAGCGGACCATTTAATTTAGATGATTATTTAATTAATCTAATCGAAACTCATTACCTAATTATGTGATTGATATTGATATAATTAATAAGCTAAGTGAAAGTAAGTTAGTGAGAGTGTACCAAAAAAAAAATTGAAATGGAGTATAAGGCTTAATTTGGATCTAACGCCTGTGAGATTTTCCTTCAGTAATCTGCTCTTTTTCATCTTTTGCTCGCGCCCCACGGACGTTTATCTACAAGAAATATGGCGATTTCTTTAATAAGTTAATCATGCACTAGTATAAGAAAGACACTTAAAAATATATTAACAAACTTTAAAAATGAAAAGCACTGTATAAAAAGAAACTTAAAATTAAATTATTTAGGCGAAAGAAAGGACAAAAATTATATTAATGATCTTTCCAATTTAGAAGAAATTTCGTTTTGAAACTTTCAAATTAGTAGCTAGTACTATTTTCGATTTTTTCTTAAATCAGATTCTTATGTAAAATCTCCTCATTAATAACTGTCCCTCTATATCTTACTGTGTTCCCTCAATACCATCGGAACTGATTCTCGTAGCTTTCATAACCAACCTCAAAAGTCTTGCAAAAAAAACACTTTTCGAATTGACCAATAATAATACTGGTGTCGCTGGTATACTATCTTAAGTATTGTTTTCTTCAACTACTCAGGTGCACTTTCTAGACATAATTTTCAAACAGCTCATGCGTTCGAAGCCGAGTAATTTGAATATCGACCGACGGCTAGAGTTTTTAGAAATGAAGTAAATTAATATGTTAATTTTTATAAACGCGGTACTGAAGTGCTCATTTATGTATTTACTTAATTTTCTAACTCTAACTATTAATCAGCATCTTCTAAAATATCTTGACGGCTTCAACATTATTAGCGATCACCAATATGGCTTTTGTAAAAATAGATCAACAGGAGATCTTCTGACTTATGCAACACATGTTTGGAACAACGCAATTGAACTCTTTGGAGAATCGCGAGCGCTTGCTCTTGACATATCCAAGGCATTTGACCGTCTTTGGCACGACGGGCTGTTGGCTAAGCTACGTTCTTATGGTATGTCTGAAAAGTTCTGTTTGTGGCTCTCAGGTTTCCTCAGAGAGCGTTCTTTACGTGTGACAGTCGACGGATTTCTTTCTAACACCTTCACTATCAACGCCGGTGTACCCCCAAGGCTCCATACTGTCTCCTACTCTCTTTCTCACTTATATTAACGATCTGCTGAAAAAGACCGAGAATCCAATCTTCAGCTTTGCAGATGACAGTGCACTTATCTCCTCATTCACTTTGAATGCTCGGACATCGGCTACTCAGACGAATATCAGCAGACGGCAGGAGGTCATTCAACCTAACAAAGACCTGGAAGAAATTCTATCTTGGGATGACAGTAACCAAGTGGAATTTAACGCTACAAAAACCCAGGTGGCAATTTTTCTTAAAAAGTTAACGAGAGTTAACCTTGCTGAATCCGACATAGTTATGTCGGGGCACTCCATTCCTCTAACATTGTCACTCAATTTGTTGGGCGTTAATTTGGGAGCAAATATGTCCTGGTATGAACACGTCGCAGGCATAGCAAGAAGAGCTTCTCAAAAGTTGGGACTATTATTTCGAACCAGAAAGCTTTACCCTCCAGAACAACTGTTAATTCTTTACAAAGCTCAAATTCGACCAACTATGGAATACTGCTCCCATGTTTGGAGCTCAGCTTCCAAACATACACTGCATTTGTTGGATTCTATTCAAAGAAGAGCTGTTCGTCTGATTGGAGACCTGGAACATCGAAGAACGGTTGGCGACTTGAGCCTATTCTACAAGTATTTTCATGGAAATTGTTGGAAGGATGTGGCCCGCTTAATTCCTCCTAGAGCGGTGCATGTTAGGAGTACACGTCGCGCTAATACTTCACATCCGTATGAGGTTCAGCTTGTTACTCCTCGTACGATGCTTTTCACGCAGCATATGGAGAACATCATCCCTTTGGAATAATTTACCCAGGACTGTGTTTCCCACCGAGTACAATTTGCAGGGATTCAAGAACAACGTTAATCGTTTTCTCCGCACACGTGTCGTTCCTGTAGCGCTTTAGGGACTTCCCTGTAGCACGTGTGCTAGACCCATAAAAAAAAAAAAAATAACATCTAGGCTCCGCGTGTTTACGTTTAAACGCGATCTGAGATTAGAAGTGGATTCAAACTAGGGCGACTAAACCGACTCTGATACCGACGAGTAACGATTTAGTTGAATATAAGTGCTGGTATATTTCTAAATTTTAAAACACTCATTGCTCATAGTCTCTCGCTATATTATTAAAGGTCTAACGAAATGACACAAAATTATCGTGCACAGTTTTAGATAATAGAGAAGAAAGTAAATATTATATTTATAAAGAACAGATGGATATTTCCTAAATTTGCGCTTTAATAAACTATATATTATAACATGTACCCTGCTATTAAAATTAACAAATATAACTGACAACGCCGGTACTCTTCTACAGCATATTTTACTAGCAAGCAAGGATTTACTAGGTTATTGCGCTCATAAGGCAAAGTTAAAATTTGATCCAGTGTTTGCTACTTGTCCTTATTATACTCAATAAAGTTTCTAACCGATCACTGGTTTGGCGGAAAACGATGTTATGAATAATACACTGTGTCTATTTTTTTAGTGTTTAGGCCACTAAAGAGCTTTTAATATAAGAGATAATAACATTTTTCTCTTTTGGTATTGAACTTTTAGCAATAAGAACAACAAAGTTCAATATTCTTCACAAGGTTATTATTAGACTAATTATGGAAAGGAAATGTTAGCTGATGATTTGTGGAGATCTTACTTAGCCTCCAAGACTTTAATATTTAAATGCGTATTCTACAAAGACTTCAAACTTTTATGACTGACCTTTCAGTCATATGTCTACCAGAGTGAAAATATTTACGAATCATAAAAAACTAGTCCCGTATTAGGCCGTCATCATAATTAAATGAAATACATTAAAAATCGAGCTAGAAATTCTTATGGGTCAAAATTGGACGTCAATCAAATTTCATACTACTACGTAACTTTACAACGAAAGGTGGAGCTTGACTACATAATATTCCTTCAGACCTTCCAATCTTCTATTATATTCAAGTTCAGAGGGATATTCATTTTTGAAAGATCCGTCGTGACTTTGTCTTTTCATCTTAAGCGTGGCCTTCCGGTTGACCTTTTACTCGACGTTCTCTCCTCCCATATCAGCTCCGCCAATCTGTCGTCGTACATTTTGAGAATATTTCTATGCTACCTTAACGGTTGGGATTTTATTTCTTTAACTTTGTCGCCATGGTCATATAGCCATCCTAATGGGGTACGAAAATATTATGCTTTCGAATCGTCTGAGCTTTTCTCGTTGAATTTGGCCATTGTCCACGTTTCATCCCCATAAGTGACTATTAGTTTTATAATGCTATTATAGACTCGCACCTTTGAGATCCTAGATATGCTTTTCGATTTCAGGAATTTGATAAATGAGAAGAGACATTGATTTGCGGATTGAACTGTGCTCTATTTCCTCTGTGATGCCATAATCAGCTTAAGTGTAGCTCCTAGATATTTGAATCGCTCATCTCCCACAAAATTTTCAGTGTCTATTGTTACGTTTTGCTGCTATCCTATCTCTGAGTCCTTGTCAGTTTATTCATATATATTTAGTCGTACTTTTGTGTAGCCTTTTACATTTTATGGAAAATGCCTTTTACTGTCGGTATTGAGGCTCTTATAATACCAATGTTGTATATGCCAACAATAATTTTGAGCCTCATGCAGCCGTCTGAATTTTTGCTGATGTGGCTTTTTCTAGGGCGATATTAAAGAGCTAAGGTGATAAGGCATCTCCCAGTTTTAGCCCATTGCGTATTTCGAAATTATTTGAGATATTATGATGCATTTTCAATCTGGATCCTCCATCCTCCATACGTCCGTTGGTCACTCCGATAAGTATTTCATACTTGAATTTTTTCGTTATTATCATACGCTTGACGAAAATCTATAAATAGATTATAGATGGATTGTTTGAACTCCTAGCCTTTCTCTAAAAGTTATCTAAGCGTGAAGAGTTGACCGAGGGTAGACCTGAACTTTCTAAACCCTGCTTGGTATTCTCCTAGGTTGTTTTCTGAGTATGAGACTAGACTCTCCAGTACAATATGGAATAAGATTTTTCAGGTCGTGTTAATGAGTTAAATTCCTCTGATTTATCACCCTTTTTGTAGATGGATACTAAAATGCTTTCTTGCCATCTTGTTGGTATTTTCTCCACTTTTCATATCAAAGTGATTAGTTTGTGTAATTGTCTATATAGTGGCTCATCTCGGCACTTTAGCAATTTTAATGGTATATTATCCGATCCACAGGCTTTTTTAGTTTTCGTACTACTTCTCGAACTCCTTTCAGAAATAGCTCCTCTATAGGTAAGTCTGATGCTAGATACGTATGTTCAATGTGTCTTTCTTCCAGTTCTATATTTAGTAGCCTTTCAAAATAATTTCCAGCTGTTTTTGCTCGTTAATTATCACGTTTTCGTCATTGTTTTTCAACATCTGGAGTGATATGGGCTGGTATCCTCTTTTTTCGTTTTTTATTATGTTATAGAATTCTTCAAACCCTGGTTTTGATCTGTTTTTTTAGATCATTTCGTACTTTTAGCGTTCATAGTCTCGTTTTTTTTCTTATGAGCTTCCTTAGTTCTTTGCGAGAGTTAGCTTGATTTTTTCTGATTCTTGAATGTGTTGTGTTGGAATATAGCTTTTCTTGTATTTTCCCTTTTCCGTAGTTTTTGTTGATATTCTTCATCAAACCATTATTTAGTGTTTTTCTTTTGGTTTTAAAGGCAGCTTTCTTTGCTATTCTGTGATCGTTTGTTCAATGTCCATTGTGCGTTCTTCATTCGCCTGGAGGTTTTGCTCCAGCTCTGGTTAGTATTTTTGTTATTCTGCTTGATTTTATAGCTTCTTGGAAAGTTGGGCATTCAACCGGAACTAAGAGCTACGAAATATCAGTACATATTCGGTATAATCAGTAATATCAAGATGATTGGTGAGCAACGAATAGGTACTGAAGACAAAATAATTTTTTTTTATTTGGTTATAATTAAACAAATATTTAAGTAGGTTGACAGAGAATGACCTACATATATATATATATATATATATATATATATATATATATATATATATATATATATATATATATATATGTATATAAATATAAGACAGTTTTTCGCTTTAGTCGCCATTTTGAATTATTTAAGGGGACACATACGGCATTTAAAAGTAGGCATTCCGTCGAAAATTTTGAGCCAAAAAAAAATCATTTCATATCGAAACCAAAAATGGACAGAGGGGTGGTCTGGTTGACAGAGAATGACCCATATATATATATATATATATATATATATATATATATATATATATATATATATATATATATATATATATATTATATGGTCATTCTTTGTCAACCTGACCTCCCTCTGTTCATTTTTGGTTTCGATATGAAATGATTTTTTTGGCTCAAAATTTTCGACGGAATGCCTACTTTTAAATGTCGTATGTGTTCCCTTAAATAATTCAAAATGGCGATTAAAGCGAAAAACTGTCTTATATTTATATACATATATATATATATATATATATATATATATATATATATATATATATATACATATATATATATATATATATATATATATATATATATATATATATATATATATATATATATATATATATATATATATATATATATATATATATATATATATATATATATATATATATACACGGGCTATCTTTTAAGTTTTTACAAAAATAATGAAAGAAAAATTTTTTTGATACAAATCGTTTTAGTGTTTCTTAAAATATTTGCCTTTAAGATTTATACACTTTTGCATGCGTGCGAACCAATTCTTGAAACATTTTTTCCACTCTGTGGTTGGTATCTCAAGAATATGGTTTTGGAAAGATTCAAGAGCTTATTGAGGTGATGAAAACCACTATCCATACATTTTTCTTCTTCCTCGGAACTTTCGGCTTTGATATTGGGTTCAGCAGAAACAAGCATTTGTATTGCTTCTTTACTAAACGACATAGATCTTTTTTTGAGTTTTGTCCTTGCGTTACTACTCGAACATCTGAATTACCTTTGGATTCTAGAACAAAATAGAAACTGTTTAAATTAAAAAAATAAATAAATACAAAATAGCACGTGGTTTTCACCGTCTGATTTAAGGGCCATGAAAACCTTGATTTGACGACAAATGACGGCTAATATTGATATATTTGAATACTCTTTTTTCTGTTAAAACCAATAAAATCACTGGGACGCACTCATTTTTTCGTTTTAACCGCCCGCCATTTTGAATCATGTCCGATGAAAATTTTGAGCCGAAAAAATCATTTCATATCGAAAACCAAAAATGAACAAGGGGGGTTCCGGTTGACAGAGAATGTGTTATATATATATATATATATATATATATATATATATATATATATATATATATATATATATATAATATTAATCTTAATTGGGGAACTCGGCAAATTTGGGCGTGATAGAAGATCACACAATTTTCATTAAGCCGCCAATATTTCGGTCCTGGATTGGGACCTTCTTCAGGGCAGAACTGAAAAGAAGAACAGAGCGTATTCACTGATAGTGTCTGGGACAACTTTAAATTAATGATGTTATCATTAGGTTGTTATAATAAATAAAATTAGTGTGGAAAAAGAATAAGATATTAGTCATAATAAGTTAAAAAACTCACATGAGAAGTACAAAGATTTCGTTAGCCTGAATGGCCGTAGGTTATACATAAAAAAGTTGTTACATATAAAAGTTGGTTAATCCATAAAATATACAAAATACACATTAAAACACTGTAGACAAAATTCTAAAAAACAAATTTAACACATGGATGTAATTGGGAACCTTGGATGTTGAAAACATCTTTAATTATTTCACTTGTGACCACCACATATGGCCACCGCCATTTAGGAACAAATGACAAGAACGACAGGAGACAGCTACCCGACGGAGATAAGGGGTTTAGTCAAGAAAACTCAATTAACCAGAATGCGGGATCGACACCTGGAAGGAACCGATAGAAAAAGAAGTACAAATATTGGACCCTAAGTGAGAGAGAGGTAGCCAATTGAGCGACCAAAACCACCCGGTATGTAATAGCGGAAGGATAAAACACACCCTAATTATAAGTAAATGGTGAGCGAGGGAGCGAGAGAGAGAGTGACAATAATGGGAGCAACGAAGAAGAAAATTATCTAGTGAATTAATTATTAATTTATTAATTTCTTGTTGGAATCCGATTAGAGGAAGAGATTGTTGGCAAAAAACCAATGAAGACTCGAGGCACCAGGAAGTGTTAGAGAGGTGACGCAAGGTACTGTCAATGGAAGGAAGACAGTAATCGCTAGGTGCAAAAGATGGCCCAGATAAAATGGAAGGAATCTGTGAAGCTCAGAATCAAAGAGAACCGTAAATAGAGAGAGGAAGGAGGAGAGAAACCCTGGAAATTACGGAGCTAAAAGAAGAGACGACCAACGCGGTTCAGATGGATCATAAAACACTTGAAGACAGGGAAAGATTGTGAGAAGTTGATTTATCACAGGAGAGGAAGAAACTATATATGTTACTAAGACCATCCAGGTCGGTTCTTTTATTGATATTAAGGTGATTCTCCTGGATGTAACACATCTCAAGGAATTCTCTCTTGGAAAGATTATTGGAGAAATGAAGAATTTTGGGTTCCCTGAAATTAAAAGAATGACCATTGTCAACAGAATGGGTCGCCAAGGCACATCGGTGTGGATGGCATCTAGTGTCACTTTTATGGAGTGCAATACGACGATTCAAGGATTGAGAAGTTTGGCCAATGTAGATTGATGGACAATTGAGGCAGGAAATTGAGTAAACCAAGTCTGACATGGAAAGAACTGGCAGCGGGGCCTTCAGCTTACTGAAGACACGTCTGTTTTTGAAGAAGTAATATTTAGCGATTTTAATGTTGGGAATGACACACAATATGTGGACCAATTTGTTTGTAAGGCCAGGAATGAATGGTAAAGAAAGCAACGACCAATTTATTTCGACTGGGGGAGTTAAAGGGGAGGGGAGATATGCGGTAGGTGGGGGGGAGGGGGTTCTGGGGGAATTTGATGGATATGAGTAAGCTTGTTGACTTCATCTTTGGTTCTAAGTAAGAGTTTTCGATTGTATCCATTATCTATGAAAAGCTTTGTAAGTGTTTCTTGTGACTGGAGTAAGAAATCAGGATGGACTATTATCTTCAGTCTTCTATATAGGCCTTTGATGACATTGACTTTCACCTACCAATCATGGCCAGAGTTTGCATGGATATATCTCCCAGAAGAAGTAGGTTTTCTATACCAATCAAGTTTGATGATGTTATGGGAGTCTCTAACGACTCTTGTGTCCAGAAATGGAACAGCATTGTTGGTTTCTTCCTCCATAGTGAATTGCAGGTGTGGGTCGAATGAGTTGAAAACATGAAGAACTTCTTCTTTGCCATCAGCTGGTATGGATAGAATTAAATCGTCTACGTATTGATATAGGAATGGAAGTCGGAAGGATAATCTTTGAGTACAGCTTTTTAAAGCATATGACATAACGATTAAAGCAAGAACAGGACTGAGGTTACTGCCCATAGGGCATCCAAAAATTTGAGAGTAGAAAGAGTCTTTAAATTTAAAGAAGGTTGACTGGAAAAGAAATTCTAATATAGATAAGAAGAAGGATTTGCTGATTTTGGTGTTGGGTGAGATTAATGCCCATTCGGAGTCAATTATTTGGCGGGTTAACTGCCATGAAATATTCATGAAAAGACTGACTACATCAAGTGATATGATAACGTGGTTTTCTGGTAATTGGAAATTATTGACCATTGCACTAAACGCAAAAGAGTCTTTAATAGCGAATGTATGATAATTGAGGAAGGACTTTTTAAGAAGATTAGCACAAGATTTACTGAGTTTTGAAGTAGGAGAGCAGGTGGTGGACAACTTTTTTATGTATAACCTACGGCCATTCAGGCTAACGAAATCTTTGCACTTCTCATGTGAGTTTTTTAACTTATTATGACTAATATCTTATTCTTGTTCCACACTAATTTTATTTATTATAACAACCTAATGATAACATCATTAATTTAAAGTTGTCCCAGACACTATCAGTGAATACGCTCTGTTCTTCTTTTCAGTTCTGCCCTGAAGAAGGTCCCAATCCAGGACCGAAATATTGGCGGCTTAATGAAAATTATGTGATCTTCTATCACGCCCAAATTTGCCGAGTTCCCCAATTAAGATTGTATTTTTAATAATTTTGGTAGATACGGCAACATTTTGCTTTCTTTCTTTATTATATATATATATATATATATATATATATATATATATATATATATATACATATATATATATATATATATATATATATATATATATATATATATATATATATATATATATATATATTATATATATATATATATATATATATATATATATATATATATATATATATATATATATATATATATATATATATATATATATATATATATATATATATATATATATATATATATATATATATATATATATATATATATATATATATATATATATATATATTTTTTTTAATCCTCATGCCTTTCTACTCCTTTAGGGGTGTAAGGCCGTGTGGAGTTGAGTTATTCTCTATTTGTCTATTCCATATTTCCTTCGACCTCTATTCTTCTTTTGGCCACTGCCTCTCTAACATCCCCCAACCATGCCCTTCTAGGTCGGCCTTGTCTAACTATTCTTTGTTCAGGCATCCTTTCGGCGTGACCGTACCTTCTTAGTTGTGCTTCCTCAACCTTTTCCACCATTGGTTTCAGGTTTAAATTTTTTCTGAGTTGTATATTCCTAACCCTGTTCATCCTTGTTTTGTCCTCTATTTTCCTTATGAATCTCATTTCTGTAGCCGTTATCTTTCATTTCTATCTTTCTGTCATTGTCCATGTTTCTCCTCCATATAAAAGTATTGGTGTTGGAACCTTCTCGAATACTTGGGCTTTAATATTTTTTGGTATCTCTTTCTTTCCTAAGAATGTATTCTTTATATTATTAAATAATCTTCCTCCTGTTATTATTCTCTCCTTGATCTCCTCTTCCATCCTTCCATCCTTCGTTATTATTGATCCCAAATATTTAAACTTCTCCACTTGGTCCAGCCTTTCCTCTCCTATCTTTATTTCATGCTGTCGCTTTTGCTTTCCTATTCTCATAGTCTTTGTCTTTTCTTTATTAATTTTCATGTTTATTTTTTCCAATGCTTCTTTATATATCCGTATGTTCCTATTAAGCGTTTTCTCGTCTTTTGCTATAATAACCATGTCATCTGCATAGCATAGTTCTGATATTTCTATCTTTTTCATCTTCCAATAGCCTATCTGGTATGGTCTTACCCCTTTCTTCTTTTATTACTTCATCCAGAACTATTGAGAAAAGCATCCCTGCCTAAGGCCCATAGTTGTTTCAAATATATCAGATCTGTCTTGTCTTGTTTTTACATAATTTGTTGATTCTTTGTATAAACTCTGTACGCCTTTTATTATTATTTCTGGTATTTCTCTTTTTCTCAGTGGTTCCCATATGTCTTCTCTTTTAATCTTATCGAAAGCCTTTTGTAGGTCTATAAAACCCAAGTGAATTTCCCTATCTTTTCCTATTGCTTTTTCACATAATGGCCCTACTATAAATATTGCATCATTCACCCCTCTACCTGGCCGAAAGCCAAACTGCGTTTCTTCCAATGTATGCTCAAGTTTCTTTCTTAATCTTTTTTCTAGCATCCTAGTATATACTTTTGACACAGTGCTAGTTAGGGTTATCCCTCTGTAGTTATTACAATCTTTAGTGTCACCTTTCTTATATATTGGGGTTATGATGCCTGTTGTCCAGTTCGTAGGTGGATTGTTCTTCATTACGTTGTTCATTATATTTTTAAGTTCTTCTATTGCTACCTCAGGGAGCGCTTTCATAATATCTACTGTGATCTTATCATGTCCGGGCGCCTTTCCTAATTTTAATTTGCCGATTGCCTCTTTTATTTCTTCTGTAGTAATCTCTTCTGTTTGTGTGAGTTCTATATCTTGTTCTGGTATAATGTCTCTATGTTGATTTTTATCTGCTATGTCACTCCCATCCAATATTTCTTTATAATATTCTCTCCATCTTTCCATTATTTTTTTCTTCTTCTTTTATGACATTTCCTTCTTTGTCTTTTATATTTGCTATTATTTCTACCTTTTTCCTTCTCATATTCTTAATCATACCGAAAAATAGCTCCTGATTATCTTTATAGGCTGTTTCCATTCGCTCTCCAAATTGTTTCCAAGATTTTCTATTTCCTTCTTGTATTATTCTTTCAACCCGTGTTCTTTGTTGTCTATATTCCTCATAATCGGTTGGATTTTTTGTTTGTAGATATTTTCTCCATTTCTTCCTTTTGTCTTTAATCTCTTCCTTAACCACATTCGTCCACCAGTTGGTCTTTTTAATATATCTGTTTACTATTTTTGATGAACCACAGATGTTTTCTGCTGCCATTAAAACAGTATCTTCAAATTCTTTCCACCCCTCCTCCACTCCCATCCTTCTCCTATTTGTCTTCATTTTTTCTTCATATATTCTTTGGTATTCTTCTCTTATTTCACTATGTCTTAATTTATAACATTTAATTTATGAATTTATTATTTTGCGTTTATTTTCCTTTACATTGTCTTTTCCTAATTTTAATACCATTTTTAAAAGAAAGTGATCGCTTCCTTCTTTATGTATTAAAAAGTAGACTATAATCGGTTTTTCATTTCTCGAGATCACTTGTCTAGTTATTTAGTGAATTTTTTTTAATGAGATCTTTTTCCAAACTTATCTGTATTATTCGTTGGCCGTTATCTTTTCTCACTGTGTCTCCTTGTTTTTCTAGGCACCATTCTATTCCCTTGTTCTCCTTTCCGTTCATATCTCCCATTATTATTATCTTATTGTTTGTATTGTCTTTTTCTTCCCTGTAAATCATTGAAAAATTTGTCCTTTTCCTCATATATATATATATATATATATATATATATATATATATATATATATATATATATATATATATATATATACATATCTTATATATATATATATATATATATATATATATATATATATATATACACATATCTTATTTATCTGTACTTTTATACATACAAATAATTAAAAAAAATAACATTACTGCGCGGTACGGCTAGAATTTTAAAGAATTGAAATAATACATTTTTTAAAATTTATTAAAAGAAGATGCAAAAGTATAGAAGTTAAAGGGAGGTAGTTGTTGATCATCTTCACATTTTGTTTTTAATTTAAGCTTTCATCGATGCACTCTCATTCGAAAGTTGACTCTTACCACACGCTTTCTAAAATTTTTGTTTCAGTGGTAATTTCACCAGAAAATTTCTCTTGATTTTTATTAGTGTTCATTCAATTCACTTTTTTCCATTGTTGTTGTTTAAAGTGAGTACTTTTAAACTGTTTTAACGAAAATTATATCTTTACAGTTATATGCAAATGGGCGATGCAAAAAGAATGTATACTTAAAAAAAATATGTTTTAAGAGTTATTAAGTAAATGATACAAAAGAATGGCGATTATATATTTTTATCGTACTTTAAGTTATATAAAAAAAAATATTTTTAAAATGTGTTTTATATGTTGACATTATTTTTTATCGGGTTAAATGGACCACTGATAAAAACTATAGCTCCTCCTTGTCTGCAGAATAACTTCACAAAAAATAATCCAATCCGCAAAAATAAAGATTAATCTTGTCAAATAATGTAGTAGTTAAAAATTGTCAAAGGAAATTTTTTCAAATATAAAAAATTTACGGTGTTTCAAACTTTAGTATGCAATTTTCGACCAAAAATTTTATGTTTAATTATTTATAAAAAATTTTCTATTGGAAAAATTAAAAAAACCTCTCGAGACTTTGTAGAAAAAGGAATTATTAAAATTAAAAAAAAAAGTTAAAGAATATTAAAATTTGACCGAGTAATATTGCAAACAGGGAGCGGCTCCAATCGGACGATAGGTCACATTTAATGACATAACTTTGTCATGGAATGGAATTTTCTTAATTTTTTTTTTGAATAATTAGAAATATAGAGAATAATAACCCGTAGAAATAGAAAATAAAATTTTTAAAAATTCGAGGTGTATGCAACCCCTTAGCAGGCAATTTTGGTTAAACATTGTCATAATGAAATTAGAATATTTTCTATTTTTAATTGATTAATGAGCAAAACAAGTTAGCCAAAAAAACCATTTTTATAAGTAATAGTAAGACGTTTGAATTATCCGTTTCTTAGATACTACAATCCATCACGAAAAGTTTCAATTAAACTTGAAAATACCAGGCGCGTTTTTAAAGTACCATTTTGATAATAAAAAAATATAGTCTTAATTTACTTTTCAATATATTTTCCACCTCTATTGAGGCACTGGTCGTCCCGTAAGACCAGCTTCTGTATTCCATCCTCCTAACTTGTTTTGCTCATGGAGGGTTTCACTTAAAAATAGAAAATTTTCTAATTTCATTATGAAAATACTTAACTAAAATTGTCTGCTAAGGGGTTCCATACACCTCGAATTTTTTAAGCCAGCTACTACTAAAACTTAAGCCAGCTACTACTAAAACTATGGAATTATACAAATAAGCCTAATCAAGAAATGTTTAAGGTAAGCTTGGTGCGACGGAGTGGTAGGGATGACCCATTATGAATCGCGACACTATGCTTGGGTTATTGCGTTTTAACGTTGATGGGGTACGGACGTGCTATCAAATAGCATATACAAAATTTAGATCTCGATTGTAACTTCAGGGAAGTGATATTGAAGTAAATATGAAAAAGTGTCTAATTATTTTTATTTAATAGTATTTATACAAAGTTATAAGTTAAAAAAATACTATACAGGGTAGAAATTAAATAAGATAAAAATATTTAAATATTTTTGAAAAGCCGCTTGTTTGGGCCTGGTATCGAATCGTCATAAATGAGAAATACATGAACCAAACATTGACACAAATGCTTCTCAGAAATATTTTTTCTTAAATTCGAAGAAAAACCATGAAATGTGAATTTCCTTTAATTAGAGGCATAATATTTCTCAAAAGTATTTGATCCTCATTATTGTGTCCATCCATTAGTGCCATAAAAGGCAGGGTCACTTATTTGTTGTCATTTAGGCCGGTTCGATTCGATATTCAAGCAAGCTGTTTTTTAAAAATGCATTTTTAGTGATGTTTAAAAATAATGAAATGTTTCTTTCGCAAAAAATTTGCTCAATATTTCAAGTACTACCCACCGACCGCTTCAAATTTCCACCCTGTAGATATATAAACTTAGGAGGCTGATTTAAAAAAAAAAACACGCTAATTATTTTTGGAATAAGAATATTTATTCAAAGTTTCAACATAAATATTTCTTTACATACAAACTCCGTCAGTTTCTATACGTGTTTCGTATTTTTTTTCAGGTAGATCCTTGAAAATTAGATACATTTTGATAAATAGACCCTTAAATCAGACAAAACGTATTTTTGTGTTACTTACTTTCGAATAGTATACAAAAAAGTTTCAAAATCGTACCTTAAAAAAATAACTAATCTTTCACCATACAAACTTTGCCACCCCCGTTCACCCCCTTAGGAGATGAATTTTCCAAAATGATGAAACATATGTTATTTTTGAAGAGTATATTTACAAAGTGCCATCATCGTAACTTTAAAAAAAATGTTCCTTTATACAAAATTTACCACCCCTTTTCACCCCTTTAGGAATGGAATTTCAAAAAATCCCTCCTTAGTACACCCCTAGGGTACTCAAAGAATACTTCCTCCAAATTTCAAATCTCTAGGTTCACCGGTTTAGGCTGTGCATTGTCTGTCAGTCAGTCACGGTACTATCTTACAGGTATAGATAAACTCCTGGACAAAATTAACGCAACAATCTGAAAATTAATTTATCTTTTTCTTATGTTAGTTTTAAAGTTTATCGAGTATTTGAATAGTAGGCTATGCATATTTGGTTTCGTTGTTCATGACAGAAATCAAAATAATTCGTTTAGATTTACAGTTTTAAAGAATTTTTTAAAAGATAAACAATTTTCTGTAATAATGAGATAGAATTTCTATAAAAGTAAACTTATAAATTGTTTCCTTTTTCAAAGTAATACGTTTTTGTGGTAGACTGTTTTATTTTTGACCCCGAAGAATTAGAAAAATGAATCGAACAAGGAATTTAACTGAACACGAGGTAGTGCGAGCCTCAGTTTTATTGGACGAGGGATATTGTCAGAGTTATGTTGCCAATTTGTTAGGCAAACATCGTTCCACAATAAGTCGTATGGTAAGACGCTTGAATGAAGTAGGAACTTATTCTAGAAGGCTAGGGCAAGGGCGAAAACGATGCACTAGCGACCTAGATGAACGTTTTATAAGACAATATGCTTTAAGAAACAGAACTGTCACTAGTTCTATAATAAGAAACGAACTCGAAGCTGTTCGCAATGTCACAATTTCTTCTAAAACAGTTAGAAGACGGTTAAATGAAGCTGGATTAAACAGTAGAAGACCAGCCACTGCGCCCTTGTTTACTAGAGAGAACAGAGTTGCCAGGTTACGTTTTGCTCGAAATCACGAAAACTGGTCTGTTGATGATTGGAAACAAGTTTTTCTTCACAGATGAAACTAGGGTTAGTCTAAAACATCCAGATGGTGGTGAGCGAGTATGGCGAAGACCAGGAGAGAGGTTTGCTCCTTGCAATATCTCTGCAAGGATTCCATTCGGCGGTGGCTCTGTTATGTTCTGGGGTGGCATCTGCTTTGATGCTCGCACAGAGTTAGTTCCTGTCCGTACGAGATCCATGAATGCTGACTACTATCTTGAGAATATTGTAATAGAACATGTGATGCCTTTCGGTCATTTTGTGGGGCCCAATTTCCTGTTTATGCAAGACAACGCTCGACGTCACGTGGCTAGGGAGGTACTCGATTATATTAATCAAGTTGATATACCGATTATACAATGGCTACCAAAAAGCCCGGATCTGAATTCGATAGAACATATATGGGATCACCTCAAGAAAAATGTGAAACGTCACATACCTGCACCTAGAAACCTGAGGGGAACTTGAAAATGCAGTTATCACAGAATGGGAGCAAATTCTTCAAGATTTTATCCAAAATTTAATTAGAAGCATGCCTAGGCGCATAAAGGCTGTCATCCGAAGTAGAGGAGGCAACACACGCTACTAGTGTCCCAGTTACACCATTAATTTTGTTATTAGTGTCCCAGTTTATTTTTTTCATTATTACATAATTTCAGCGATTTTGTTATTAGGTCTTAAGAATAATTTTAATTCGAATCTTATAGAGAAATTTGGTAGCTAATTCACTTCCGTTTCAGTATCCGAATAAGTTTTTTCTAACTTTTAGTGTAACCAATGTTCCTAAAACATTATTAAAATTAATTCATTATAGAGATTTGTATGATTTAATATATTGTTGCGTTAATTTTGTCCAGGAGTGTATAAACGTTACTTCTATACAGCATTCGGTATATGCATTGGCAGCATTGCCACATTTATGCAAGCATATGAAAGTTTCCATGCATCGAATACAGTCTCCGACAAAATAAAATACTCTGCCATTGGGTTTTTCAAAATTCTTGTATTTACTGTCGGACTATACTTTTGGCTCCGATTCTCACGAGAGAACTACCTTAATAACCCTTAATATATATATATATATATATATATATATATATATATATATATATATATATATATATATATTAAATATACAATCTTTTTGCAGCGCCCACTTGCATGTAACTGTAAAGATATAATTTTTGTTAAAAATAGTTTAAAAGTACTCACTTTAAACCGTAAACACTGGAAAAAAGTGAATTGAATAAACACTAATAAAAATCAAGAAAAATTTTCTGGTGGAATTACCACTGAGAGAAGTCTGGCAAGAGTCAACTTTCGAATGACAGTGCATCCATGAAAGCTTAAATCAAAAAAAAAAAAAATTGTGAGGATGGTCAACAACTACCTACCTTTAACGTATATACTCTTGCATCTTCTTTTAATAAAATAAAAAAAAAATGTATTATTTCAATTCCATAAAATTCTAGCCGCCCAGTAATGTTATTTTTTTTAATTATTTGTATGTATAAAAGTACAGATATTTTTATTACTATTATTATAAAAGAATTGTCAAAAAATATGGACAGTTCATCAAAGCCTTTTATCTATAATTATTTGATGATAATATCTGTATAGAATACTGTTTTTAATCAATAACTAATGTAATTACTTAAGTCTTCGATAACAACATACCGAAAGCAGTTAACAGTAACTCTCATTAATTTGATATGACAGAACTGAAAAGTAAGCATACTTAATATAAAAAAAGAATTTCAGATACAGTTGAATAATTTTATTGGTTCTTGGAATTGAAACAATGGTATATTTTAGTAGAGCAGATATCAGATTTTTTAAGTACATCTCACTATATTTAGGTATTTTTGGACTTTTGCCACCTTATAATTTTTATTTAAAAGTTCTGAAGCATTCATATTTATATACGGTTTATGTATGGTTTTTGGTTTTAAATTTCATCTTTTTATGCCACGTATCTCTTCAGGGAGTAATATACTTTTACAAAGATCATATTTCGGAGTTAACAGTATTCTATATTCTTGATATTTTAATAAATATTCATGGATATACAAATCTCGTCGTGATAATCTTGTTAGTGCATTATAATAACAAACAGATTGAGGAATTTTTTATTCGAATTTCTTATTTGGAGAACGTAGTGAATTTAAACACTGAGGGATCACTAGAGAAAAAGTTTTATAAAGTTCCACTTATACAGTTCATAGTAGAAAATATCGTAATAATTTTAATGTTTTCCCGAGATATTTACTTCTTTTTAACTAAAATGCCTGAAGTTGTATATTGTTCTTTCGGGGAATATATTTTCCTTTATTACAGTTATTTGATATGTATTTCATTCGTTTATCTTACTCTGTCTATTTACTTGAAATACAAGAATATGAAAAAAGAATTACTTTGTTCCATGATGATCCATGGTTACCAACGGCGTTTAAAAGATATAAGGAAATGTAGATTAATTTTCTCCGAACTGTCAATAGTTGCAAAAATATTGCCTAAAGTGTATGGTACTATGTTATTTTTTGCATATAACTTAAGTATACTGGGATGTATACAAGTACTTGTCCATGGTTATCTACAATCTGAGTCTGGTATGAAATTTGATATGTTGCTTGGAATTACCTTTAATTTAACTTCTGTGGTAAGTAATGTGCTATAATATAACAGCTGTTTCACAGATGATCCACACCGAGAAAATAATTTGTTAATATTGGGTAGGGATTTCCAACTTCGAGTTGGAGTTGCTTAAAGAGAGAGCTAATAAAATACCAAGCGAATTACAGTTCTTGTGTTAAAAATATTGATTATGGAAAGGATATATATATATATATATATATATATATATATATATATATATATATATATATATATTATATATATATAAATATATATATATATATATATATATATATATATATATATATATATATATATATATATATATATATATATATATATATATATATATATATATATATATATATATATATATATATATATATATATATATATATATATATATATATATATATATATAAATATAAATATATATATATATATATATATATATATATATATATATATATATATATATATATATATATATATATATATATATATATATATATATATATATATATATATATATATATATATAATATATATATATATATATATATATATATATATATATATATATATATATATATATATATATATATATATATATATATACATATATGTTTTGACGAATGTTCTCACGGGTGTGAAATGTAGTAGTGGTTTTTCGGGTTGGTGTCTTGGCGTTGAATGTCGCGACATTCAACCGACCAGTGATCAACGCCTTGAAAAAGATGGATGAGATTCTATCGAAACAGTCCATCAAGGGACTTTAAGCTAACACGGGATACCCCACTACTACATATACATATATATATATATATATATATATATATATATATATATATAATATATATATATATATATATATGAATATATATATATATATATATATATATATATATATATATATATATATATATATATATATATATATATATATATATATATATATATATATATATATATATATATATATATATATATATATATATATATATATATATATATAATATATATACATATATATATATATATATATATATATATATATATATATATATATATATGTATATATATATGTATACATATATATATATATATATATATATATATATATATATATATATATATATATATATATATATATGTATATATATATATATATATATATATATATATATATATATATATATATATATATATATATATATATATATATATATATATATATATATATATATATATATATATATATATATATACATATATATATATATATATATATATATATATATATATATATATATATATGTATATGTAGTAGTGGTTTTTCGGGTATCCCGTGTTAGCTTAAAGTCCCTTGATGGACTGTTTCGATAGAATCTCATCCATCTTTTTCAAGGCGTTGATCACTGGTCGGTTGAATGTCGCGACATTCAACGCCAAGACACACATATACATATATATACATATATATATGTATATATACATATATATATATATATATATATATATATATATATATGTATATATACATATATATATATATATATATATATATATATATATATATATATATATATATATATATATATATATATATGTATATATACATATATATATATATATATATATATATATATATATATATATATATATATATATATATTTATGTATATATATATATTGCTAAAAGTAAATGCATAAGTGAATCTGGTTCTTAGTTGCATGCCCCATACTTAATCTCGACCAGTTAGGTAAATCCACTACCATAAAATAAGGTAATTATCCTCCAACTAGCTAACAGAAATCTTTCGATCTCTGACCTAAGACTTGTCGACTACAGAAGATGAAACCGTAGTTTTTTTATTAGCTGTAGCAAAATGATGTTGTACTATATGTTGACTATAAAGAGTAACATCAAAAATCGCCCGTTTTGGTACCCTTGAATTCTGATACATGCTAACTGATTGTTAATGATGATGACTTTCTCATGACAAAGTATACATATGTTTTTTGAGGTATAGGGATGGAAGTTACCATTTTTGCTTTTAAATCTATTTGGATGGATGTTACACGAATGGTGTTATAATAAGCGATGTAGACATATTTTATGTCTATAATAAAACAACTTATTTATATTTTCACACATAAACACATAGCGATGCCCAAAGCGTACCGTATTTTCTCGGGGTGAAAATATAGCGAAACTGGGGATGAAATGTGGTCTTGTTTGTTCGGCAAGTTAGTATTTGGGAGTTTTTAGAAATGCTGATGTCTAGTGGTAAAAATCTAGCTATAGAGCTTTATTTGATCGCGCATATTTGCTTATATCACCCGCGTATTATAACTTAAGTCCCTCATATCTCAAAAACCAAAAGTATACTCAACTCAAAACTTTGTCATGAGTAAGTCCTCATCATTAACAATCTTGTAGCATACAATTTGTATCAGAATTCTAGGGTGCAAAAACAGGCGATTTTTGGCTTGTTTTTTTTGTCACTCTTTGTTGTTATTCTGTTGTGCTGGTAACGGTCTTATGTCTAGGAGGTTCTAAATCACTACTGCCGATTTTGTCAATTTGTTAGATCATAACTTTTTTTCTATTTAAACAAACTCTGACTGCCAACGGCCTCACTATGCCTCGGTGTGGATCTTCAGTGGAAGAGTCTATAAATTAAGAATGATTGATAAACTGAGCGGATGAACTTTTATCATTTTCCACTAGTAACTAATTTAGGATATTATGGGTTTATGCTGTTTTCAAAAGTTTGAAAGAAACAAACTTTCTGCAAATGTTTATAAGCAATAATTGACAAATAACAAAATTGCTTAATATTTTAACCGTTCCTCGTAAACTCAATGATACTGTTAATATAGTATATTATATATTACTCTTTACTATGCTACTGGCATAGTAAATCAGCAAACTGTCTGTTTCTTAGAACAGAATTTTATTTCCAAATCAGACGTAACTTTGGAATTTGTTTTTTTTTTTGGCGAAAGAAAGCTGTAGAGCTATAGTTCTAAAGAATTTTTTATATTATTCAAATTCAAGTATATTGTCAAATAACGCCATCCAAAGTAAAGTATCAAGTACCTTATATAATAATAAAGATTAACAATAAATCAGACGGTGGTTTTTTTCTGTGATACCACCTTGAACTGTTTCCAAATATTTTAAATTTGGGACTGTATATAGAATATCTAGAATAAATATATAATTAAAGATTAAATTAATACCCGGTCAAGTGCAAGTTGAACTTGCGCAATTAGTGCTCCGTACGTTGATTGCTTTTAAAATAAAAAATGTTGTAACGGAAGTATAAAATGATCAGTGACTTCACAAAACACACCCCAAGTTTGTTTCCAATCTTTACTGAAAATTGATGACCTTGAAATTTGTTTTTTTTATATACCAGATAAATTATTAAAGGTAATGCACTCGTGATAATTTTCGTTCAATCTACACCCCGTGGAGAATATTCCAGAATTTTTTCAAAATTTTTTGATAAGTACTTTTCGAGATAAGGCGGAAGAACCATGATATTTCGCGATTTTTTAAAAATAATACAAAGAAAAGTGCGCGCAAGTATTACATTATATATATATATTTTTTTTTTGCTCGTGCTTTCACAGTCTTTCATTTGACACTACACTCGATTACCTAGTAAAAAAATTTTTTTTTCACTTCCGATTTCACCCCCCCCAAAACTAACCCCTTAAGTCAAAATTTAACTTTTAAAACTATGTGGCTTTGATGAGGCCATCAATTTCTATATTATTACCAAATTTCAACTTTCTATGACAAATAGTTTCGGAGAAAATCTGATGTGACAGACAGACAGTCGGAGAGACAGACCGACAGACAGACGGACAGACAGACGGGCAGACCGTCGGGCAGACGAAGTCATCTTCAGCCAAAGGAACACGGAACACTAAAAAGTATGACGAAATTTCCATATTTTACATAATTTGTCCTTCGTCCCGTGACATAAATATCTAATTTCATATTTTTCATTGAAATGGTTATTATAGGCAATAAAAATAAAAGTTTTCCAGTTAAACCCGATGGTCGATCATACTCCAATATTTGAGTGAGGCTTAACTGACAATAAATAGTTATAATAGTCAAACAAACTAAACTGACAATAAATAGTTTAGTTTGTTTGAAGCCATTGTGCGTAAAGACATTGCCTAGCCTTTTAATGATTGAAATAATATACGATTCTTTTATTATATTCCTCTTTACTTAAATATTTCCAAAATTTCTACACTGTCTGATTTTATGCAATAAGAATTAGATGTATGTACGTTAGTACAAGATCTATTCTGGCTACCATTGTGTTGGACCGATTATTACTTTGTGTATTACCTAAATTACCATTTGAAGTCCCATTCATATATAAGTATGTTGATGACATCATTTGCTCCATTCCGGGTGGTTCAGCTCAACTTGTGTTGAATATGTTTAATTCATTTCATGGTAGATTACAGTTCACTATTGAAATGGAACATGATTCAGGTTATTAGAGATAGACAGAACCGAATTATATTAGATTGGTACCAAAAACCCACAGCAACTAACAGATATCTAGACTTTTCGTCAAATCATTCGACGAGGTCAAAAATATAAAACAGTGCTTGCCATGAAGAACAGAATAACTCATATAAGTGATGATAGATTCCTTCAAACTAATCTAAACAAACTCTATAACATTTTCGTCAACAATGGTTACCCAAAACGTACACTGAAAAAATCATTTTTATGATGGTCCTTTGGATGATAGCAATCTTGAAGTGAAGTATGTTAGGTTGCAATCTGTTCCGAACCTAACTGAGAGGATAGTCAAGATTTTCAACAAGTTTTCAAATTTGAAGATATTTAAGATCAATTATTTGTGTAATCGCAAGTTGTTTACCATGACCAAACGAAGAACTCCTCTGATGTTCAACAGTAGTGTTGTTTATAGATTGCCATGTCTAGATTGTGAAGGTGTTTATATAGGACCTCTCAATGGTTGAAAAATAGGCTGACACAGCACAGGAGTGATTGCGTGATTGGGAAAAACTCGTGTGCTGTTGGCGTGTCACCATTTGAATATGGGTCATGCTTTTGACTATGAGATACTTGAATTTGAGAACGTAGATAATAAACGGTTATTCCTTGAGATGTGCCATATTATTAGAGATGATAAGACAATTAATTATAAAACGGATATTAATAACATAAGCAATATTTACTGTAACATTTTAAGTTTGTAAATTAAGAGTATAATCTGATAGGCTATTAAGAATTAGGCGTAGGATACTACTACTCACACAGTCAAACCAGTGTTCGAGCAAATTACCTTCATAATTATCAGTTAATTTATAGTGATCGGGACAGAAGGTTTCATATTGTTCCTTGTCATGTTGTTTGTGTTTTTAATTGTTAGTACTGTGAGGCAAATGTTAACATCACCTTTGATTTTGTAATACTCTGTGTTGGTAAGTCTCCTTTTGTTTATTCTTGTTTAGTACATACAGTTTTCTTTCTTCTACTTTCAGTTTTTATATTCCTGATGAAGTTGGAAATAACCAACGAAATATAGAATTTAACAACAAATGAGTTTCCTCTTATTGACCGATTTCCCGAAAATAAAAAAAAAAACTTTAACTATTATTATATATATATATATATATATATATATATATATATATGTATATATATATATATATATATATATATATATATATATGTATATATGTAACAGGCATGCTATTGTACCAATTTCTATTTATTTCAAAGGACAGTTTAATGAAATTTTTTATCGAATTTTGGTTCTGAAAAACTTTATCATCAAACTTGAATATAGAAGGATCTATTACAAATTGTTCTTTGAAATCTCCTTTTATGCAGTTTATTATCTTAGTGCAGTAAAAAAAGCATTTAAAATTGCACAGTCTAAATACAGCAATATTATGATTTTATCCTCTCTGGTGTATCACCAGGAGTATTGTTCTAAGTTTTGGGCTTCGAAAAAGTTGTGCTCTTTTGTTTATAAACAACTGAAGTTTTCAGGACGCGTTTTTTGAGCTTAAAATGCAAATAACTCCGGTTATATATGTCGGATTGAGACAAAAAATAAACCAAACTCTTCGCAATGAAATTTTCAACAAATTTTTGTTAGTTTTAGCTCGCTCAAGTACGTACATAACTTAAACAATTGAGAAAACAGGCAAAAAATGTTTTTTTTTCAATTTTATTTTACAGGTCGACTAAGTGAACTGATCAGCTTGACACTTTCAAAAAATATGCCTTTTGTTATAGCAAAAATACCCTGAAATTCTGTTTCAAAAATATTCAACCCAGTGAACACAATTGAATTTGTTGTTTAAAACTTTATGCCATTTGTTACAAAATGGATCTCTTTTTTTCAAAATTTAGATCTCGACGCCAGCTTTCCGATG
Source organism: Pachyrhynchus sulphureomaculatus (assembly GCA_019049505.1). Lineage (NCBI taxonomy): Eukaryota > Metazoa > Arthropoda > Insecta > Coleoptera > Curculionidae > Pachyrhynchus > Pachyrhynchus sulphureomaculatus. The sequence continues at coordinate 42,741,775 of CM032449.1, forward strand.
CCATTATAAGAATTTTTTTTGGAGTAATTTTAACCTTTTTTTTACATTTGTTTATTGATCAAATAACAACAAATGCGTTTTTTCGGTCATTTGAATTAGTAGAAAGTCGCGAGACCTTCATTTTCGTTAACAATTTTTTTTTTCAAAATTGTCATTATTTGATTAATGAACACATATAAAAAAACGGTTAAATTAAAATTTAATTAATGGCATCGCAAAGCTGACGTCGAGACTTGAAAGATTTTGAAAAAAAAAGGTCGATTTTGGAAAAGGCATATTTTCTAAGCCAATCGGTTCACTTAGTCGATCTGTATAATAAAATGAGAAAAAAAAACAGATTTTTGCCGGCGTTTTCAATTTTGTAGGTTATGTACAGATTTAAGCGATTTAAAACCAACAAGAATTTGTTGGAAATTTCATTACGAAGAGTTTATTTTTTTGTTTGTCTCGATCCGACTTATATAACCGAAGTTATTCACAGTTTAAGCTCAAAAAACGCGTTTTGATAACTTTTGAAAAATTGTTTATAAACAAAGGAGCACAAGTTTTTCGAAGTCCACAACTTCCACCAATATCCACCTTTTTTTACTACACTATCTATAATATTTTTATAACCACCACAGCTTTCTTTAACGGTAATTAAGTGAAATAATAAGTATATTTCCTTACGACTTCATTGTTTCTAGTATCAAAATATATGCCGCAATGAACAGAAATTTATTGAGAAATAAATTTTTAACAAGTGATAAATCTTCAGCTATTAATGAAAATGTCAAAAGATATTCAAGGGTAGTAAAAGAAGACAGCGACTTATCTGGATTTGTCTTATTTGATAAGTATAATGTAGTGATACTACAATGTGCACTGGTTGACTTAAACAAGTGTAATAACAGATCATCTAAAATGAATTCCTGTGTTCGTGCTTTACGCTTACTTTAGCAAGTTATTTCCCAATCTATTTTACTTAAGATAGGTACATAATGAAGTTAATTTTATTAGGTCATTTTAAATGCAATACGTAATATATTAATGTATATAAATCAAGTTTAAGACATTTTTGAACTGATGCCTAACTTTCATATTTTTTTGTAAATTCATTGGAGCTTTCTTGGTTCCCCTGAGCTCATTGCTTCTTATATTCTTATTTTTTAGTCTTCTAGGTTTCCTGTCATTTGATTTATACTACTTTGAGACCGTTTATTTTAGTGACTACTGTCCTATAAGTATCTCGTTTTGAATTCTGTGAACCTAGATTTCTTTCTAGTAATTGTCCAAATACAGAAATTTCTGCTTACTTAAATTTTCTTTAGTGATTTTATCATATCTTTCATGTCTGCATCATCAATATCACTGCAAAAAGTGTATGTACGGCTTAATATTTCACGGAATTTATTTGTAGCAAGAAAAACTGAAAATGACTGAATTTAAGCAATAAAGCTATAGCTATATCTATGTATCCATATTGATATGTTACATTTACATTATAAAATTTATACATCAGTGACAACATAAATACATCGCAATTGTTATGCACACCTGCGAGGCGTCATCACTGTGACGCTGTTACTCGAAGCCTTCGTTGCACGCAAGTGTTTAAATTGCATAGTTTCAAAGATATTCTCGCCTATTAAATCTTTTTGCCAATTTGGCGAAGGTCTTAGTAGCGTGTATTTCCTCCTCTCTCTCTCGAGTCCCTTAATTCGGGTATGCCTCGCGATGTGACTGATAGGGAACCGCTATTCAAACTAGCACCTACTTTCTTCATACAAGACATATAGAACTTTCTTCCTATCATAGCATTCTTCAACACACATACTGAACTTTACGACATTTGTTGGGACTTCTAGTAATTTTCAATCTTCTTAAAATATTTGTCGGCGGCCCATGACTTTCCCAAAATACTTTGTGTGACGCAAGGGGAGGAGAAATACTAGGAGATAAGACATACAAAGGACAGTTAATTTTTGGAATTACCAAACACCATGATCGATTTTTAGCCACGTAGAAAAAAGAAACGGAGGCACCTACCCACCGAAATAAGCCTTCATCAAGAAGCTAAATCATATGATTATATCGCTTGGAAAGGGTGAAAAAGGGGTATAAGGAATACTGGGAAAGAAGTTGGTTCAGGTATCGGAAAGAATGAGGTTATAAAAGGTCACTATAAAAAGAAAAACTCTCTTCTAACCAATTTTTCTCTTCTCTCTAGTTTTGAAAATTTTCCACATGTCACACTCCCAAGAAATTTAATGGAAACGTATTTATTTGTTTCTACTATACCAAATGTTTTCTCACTTACGAGGGCAGGGAGCCTAAATAGTAGTAGTGCACACTTTCTCTCCTGTAATCTTGGGAGAAACTGGAGGTTCCTCTCAAATGACGATTGATGAACTTTCTAGGTCAAGAAGACTGTTAGACAGAGAAAAATAAAAAACTTCCCTTAGGCATATATACTAAAACTTCCAAACACTCATTTAATTGGGTCTTAAAATTCTAGGATTTGCGCCCTATTATTAAAGAAAAAAGCACTGCACAACTTTTTAATGATCAATTTGGTTGGTCTCAGTAAATCTATGCAAAGACCTCGAGTTTTTTCAATGTATCTCTTTCTTTTCTTCCTTATTGTAATTACTTCTCTTTACTGAATCCTGCGTATACGAAAAGACAGCTCATACCTCGTAAAGAGTGAGTTCCGGCTATAGAACACTACTAAATATGCTTTGTTTTATTACCTGGGTACTACCTACTTTACATGTAATAACTGCAGTTGCCTAGTTTGAAAATAGAAAATGTTAGATCTTATAAATGTTAAAAAAAAAGTACTTGGCTAGGCAATCAGACAAAAGAAAATTTATGTAAAATGAAATCGATTTATTTCCACATAATGTTCAAACTCGTAAGTTATTCTAGTGCTTATTTATAAATAAAATATGAAAGCCATCCTACAACAAATGTAATCAAAATAATTCCTGAAAAGATAAGTCCAGTCTTGATAGACATTTTTTGAAATACTCTTAGCCACCTTGCCAAATAAGTACCGCACTACTTTCAATAATATCGAAAGTCATGGAAAAGGCTATCAATCAGCATCTTCTAAAATATCTTGAAGGATTCAACATTATTAACGATCACCAATATGGCTTTCGTAAATATAGATCAACAGATCTTCTGACTTATGTGACACATGTTTGGAACAACGCAATTGAACACTTTGGAGAATCTCGAGCGGTTGCTTTTGACATATCCAAGGCATTCGACCGTGTTTAGCACAATGGACTGTTGGCTAAGCTACGGTGTTATGGTATGTCTGAAAAGTTCTGTTTGTGGCAGTCGACGGATTTCTTTCTAACACCTTTACTATCAGCACCGGTGTGTCTCAAGGCTCCATACTCTCTTCTACTCTCTTTCTCATTTACATTAATGATCTGCTGGAAAAGACCGGCAACACAATCTACAGCTTTGCAGATGATAGTACGCTTATTTCTTCATTCACTTTAAACGCTCGGACATCGGCTACTCAGACAAATATCCCCAGAGGCGGCAGTTTTTTCTAAAAAAGTTAACGTTGCTGAACCCGACATAGTATGGCGGAGCACTCCATTCCTCTAGCATCGTCACTCTATTTGTTGGGCGTTAGTTAGGGAGCAAATATGTCCTGGCATGAACATGTCACAGGCATAACAAGGAGAGCATCTCAAAAGTTGAGAAAATTATTTCGAACCAGAAAGCTTTACACTCCACAACAACTGTTAGCTCTTTACAAAGCTCGAATTCGACCAACTATGGAATACTCCTCCCATGTTTGGGGCTCCGCTCCCAAACATACATTGCATTGGATTCTGTTCAGAGAAGGGCTGTTCGTCTGATTGGACACCTAGAACTGACCGGCGGCCTTGATCCGCTGCAACATCGAAGAACGGTTGGCGACTTGAGCCTATTTGCAAGTATTTTCATGGAAAGTGTTCAAAGGATGTAGCCCGCTTAATTCCTCCCAGAGCGGTGCATGATAGAAATACACGTCGCGTGTGAGGTTCAGTTTGTTACCCCTTGTACAACGCTTTTCAAGCAGTCTTTTATATGGAGAACATCATCCCTTTGGAATAATTTGCCCTGACTATGTTTCCCACCGAATAAAATTTACAGCGATTCAAGAACAACGTGTAGCGCTTTAGGGACTTTCCTGCAGCACATGTGCTAGACCCATAAAAAAAAGGTTTGGTTTATGAATACTCTAGAATCTTGCTACAAGAAATATGTTGCTTTTGTTAGCTAGTTTATGACCTTAATATAAAAAAAAACCGGTCAAGTGCAAATTGAACTTGCACAATTAGTGTACCGTACGTTGATTGCTTTTAAAGTAAAAAATGTTTTTACGGTGGTATAAAATTATCAGTGACTTCACAAAACACACCCCAAATGAGTTTTCAACAAAGTTTGTATCCAATCTTTACTGAAAATTGATGACCTTGAAATTTTTGTTTTTTTTTATATACCAGATAATTTATTAAAGGTAATGATAATTTTCGTTCGATCTACACCCCCCTATAGAATTTTTTCAAAATTTTTTGATCAGTACATAAGGCGGTATACAGCGATTTTTCGCGATTTTTTAAAAATTACTTATATATATATTTTTTTACTCGTGTTTTCACAAACTTTCATTTGACACCACACTCGATAACCTAGTAAAAAAAAATTTTTTTCACTTCCGATTTCACCCCCCAAAACTAACCCCTTAAGTCAAAATTTAATTTTCAAAACTACATGGCTCTGATGAGGCCATCAATTCCTATATTATTACCAAATTTCAACTTTCTATGACAAATAGTTTCGGAGAAAATCGTGTGTGACAGACGGACAGACAGACGGACAGACACCGAAATGATCTTATAAGTGTTCCGTACGGAACATAATTACGTGCTCCGTACCAAGATAGAAATACGATTATTTAATTACAGAAAAATTGATGTTATCGTTTTTATAAATAAGATTATTTCCAGAAAAATAGAAAATTACTGGCGTTCGTATGTTGTTTTCTCTTCTAACCTAAACTTCTGTTTAACATTAGATTATTTCCCCAAATATATGCATATCTACAACTCTCACTAGAATGTAAGCAGGTGAACTGAAGCATGGTGAAAAAGTAGCAGCATATCAGGAAAAATTCGGTGAATCAAAACTTGTAACAAAATGAGCTAACTTGGCGGAGAAAAAAGCAAAACAAAAAACGTATGTCCTATAGTACATTGAAATTTAAGCAGAATTAGAAAACTAGACCAGGAAAAATAATTGGTAAATGGATCCAGTTACATAATATAGAAAATACAAGGAAACCCTGACAGAAAATATTTTGAGGTAGCAAGATGCATCCTTATTATGTAGTAACTGGAGATCTGATCAAGTTAGATGTGACATGCTGTTACCAAACTTCCGAACTATTCTGATAAAACCCTGGAGCAAAATACTGTAAAAAAATATAAGCTACATTGTCTCCTTGTCGTATCTTATTTCTAAGGTCGGTAGTTCTATCTGGTCATAAGGTTTAAGATAAATAACATTTGCCTCGTACTACTTTTAATTTTTATATTAAATTTTTATTAAACTGCAATTTTATTCTGGATATCATGTAACTTAGTTGTGTTGTAGAATTTTAACTTTTAGACTATAGTACTAAATTTTCAAGCTAGAGTAAGTAATTTGTCATCCATTTGACTAAACAAATTTTTTTTGTTGTTTTTTTCTTCAGTCATTTCATCAAAACTTTAATTATGTTTAATTATTCGATGTCAAGATATCTATAAAATATTGTTTGAAGTTAATTATTAATGTAATTACTAAGAGTGCTCAATAACAACATACTGATCACCATAGTGCCCGCAGTATACAACAAAATTTTTAATAAGAATCAAGTTTTTGGTTCAATAAAGATTGTATATTACAGAACCAAATCTGGAATTTTTAAATTTAAACCTGTCTACTGTGATGTTTTTATTCAACTGACTGAGTTAGTGAGATGAAGTAGACAATTTTGGTAGCTGATTCCTACACAAGTTAACTTTCCTTCATCAAGTTGATTTGATATACCTCAAATTGTTGTACCTACCAGGTCACTTATATTTAACTATCTGTACAAAAAGTGTTTTAGTAAATATTTGGGTCAAATATTTTATGGGCACTTTAAACTGAAACAATGGTACATTTTGGCAGAATAGATATTAGATTTTTTCAATACATCTCAGTTTATTTAAGTATTTTTGGACTTTCACCACCATACAATTTTTACACAAAAGTTTTAAAGCATTTATATTTCTATAGGATTTATGTATGGTTCTTAGTTTTAATTTACACGATTCTATGTCATGTGTCTTTTCAAGGAATAACAAATTTTTACAATAGAAACTCAGAAATACCAATTTTGCATATGTTTGATATTTTTTTAAATATATATGGATACATAAGTCTTATCGGGATGGTCTTGTTGGTAAATTATGACAAAAACAAATTTGAGGAACTTTTTATTCGAATTTCTTATATGGAGAATGTAGTTAATTTGAATACTGAGGGATCACTAGAGAAAAACCTTTTAAAAGTTCCAGTTGTACAGTTTATTGCAGGAAATATTGTAACAATTTTATTGATTTCTATAGACATTTGCTCATTTTCAATAGAAATACCAGAAGCGCTGGCTTCTTTTTTCGGGGATTATATTTTCTATTATTATAGTTTTTTAATCTGTACCTCTTTCGTTTATCTTGGTTTATCCGTTTACCTAAAATACAAGAAAATAAACATACAGTTGTTATGTTCGATGAAGAACCATGGTTACCAAAAACGTTTAAAAGATATAAAAAAATGTAGATTAATGTTTTTTGAGATGGCAATAATAACAAAAATATTGACAAAAATATATGGTACTATGTTATTTGGCGCATATAACGTGAATGTACTGGAATGTATACTAGTACTTGTCCATGTTTACATACAACCTTACTCTGGTATTAAATTTAATATGGTGCTTGCAATTCTCATTAATATAGCTTGTCTGGTAAGTTTATATAGTGTAAAATAATTACCTGGTAGTTAAACCCTTTCACAGATGACACCCACATAGAAAACACTTCACCGATATTGGACATACATTTCCAAATATGGCGCTAATAACCGAAAGGAAATGATATCTAGGTTGATACGAAAGTTTTTTTTTTTTAAAAAAAAAAAACATATCAGCAGGTATAAATATACCGGTGAGTAAAAATGCCGACTCAAACTATTTATTTGGTTTCATTTAACACGGATCCTGGAACTTAGTGTTTATATATTTTTATGGATTTTAGTATTATTTGAAAGCCCATTCTCTTTCAAATGATAACAATTCCATAGCATACCTCTTGCCTTTTACTGATTAAGATGATTGAAAGGGGAAATAAGGAGAACATGGAAACATATTTCAGGTTTAATAATTAAATTTATTTATAAAAACCAAAATCAGTATTTTCTATTACCTCTCTTATTACCTTATTACTGCTTCCAGCCGGTTTTTCATGGAATGGGTGAGGTTTTTCACCACTGTCTGTGGGATTCTTCCCCACTCTTCCGTAATCGCAACCTTTAAGTCGCTCAGCTCTGCTGGACTTCTAGCTCGAATCGTTCTTTTGAGCTCATCCCTCATGTACTCGATCGGATTGAGGTCAGGACTCCACGCAGGCCAGTCTAATGTGGGTATTCCCATTTCCGTCAGGTATTGCCGCACCGATGCAGCAGCATATGGCCTAGCATTGTCGTGCACGAAGCTAGCACTATCAAATCCAGCGTAAGAAACGACGTGTTCCTGCATGATCTGATGTACCGGTGAGCAGTTAATCCACCACTACGAGTCTCATCAGTCACGAAAATCAAATGGTTTTCCTCCCCACACCATGACAGAACCTCCTCCGTTGGCGACCGTTCCAGTAATGCAGCACTGCGCATAGCGCTCCCTAAGCCTCCTATAAACTCGTCTTCTTCCATCATTGCCATGTAGGCACATTCGGGACTTGTCGGAGAATGAAACGGAGCACCATTGCTCTAAGGTCCAGTCGATATGTTTTCAGGCAAATCTGAGTCACGCTTGTCGGTGGCCTGTTGTCAATTTGGGCACGTTAGCTGGTCTCTTCGGAGTTAGGTTAGCTTCTTTAAGTCTCCTTCTGACTGTCCTATGACTGCCAGCTTTACCACGGACTTGTCGGAGCTCCTGCTGGACCTCAACGCCGGTCAAGGGACGATTTCTGAGTTGTGTTGACAATGAAGCGGTCATCTTGCTCCGAGGTACATCTTCTTCTTCCTGATCCTGGTCTTCGTCTAAAGGCGCTAGTCTCTTGGTAACGTCTGTAGACTCTGGAGATAGCTCAGGTGCAGTTGTGCAGAGACTACACGTTGGCTATGCCCTTCTTGGAATTGGGCAAAGACTTGTGTCGTCTCTTCCGGGGTGGTATCCATTTTCCGATGACATAATTAGTGATCACGTATAACAGAGATGTTGACGGTTCAAATTCCGATAAAGGAATGATAGGAAAATGCAGTTGAATGTTTTTATAGGGATAAATAGCGCGCAACGAGTTCGTTTCTGAGCAAGCAAAAACGGTTCTACTGAGTAAAACAGTTTTAACCAGTAAAATATTTTTGGTATTATTGGAAAGAGTATAAAATCAGCATTCTAATGACACAAAAAAAGCACTGTTTGAAAATTAAATTCAAGAATCGATGTTAAATATAGCTTTGGTGTTTTTCAAAGTAGCCGACTTTAAAATTTATGTATCTCCTCGATCGAACCAATTCTGGAAACATTTCTTCCATGTAAAAGTTGGTATCTCAGAAAGGTACTGAGTGTCTAGACCTTTGCAGCTTTTGAAAAACTCTTTGATAAATGAGAACAAAAATAAATCACATCGTGATAAATTAGGACAGACAATGATATATTGATTCCGAGGTTTTCCCTACTAAATATTAGGTTCTTTGATCGGCTGTGTGAGACCTCTCATTATCACTTTTTCGTAGGCACATTTTACCTAATGTATTTGTTTCATATCTATACCTATGGATACCTGAATATCACGGTGTATTACATACCGGTCCATCTATACCCTTTTTCTTGCGGCAGCGATGTTTAATGTAACGACAAATGTTGATAGATAACCTCTACGAAATTCATCGCTTTGTTCTCTAGTTTAGTAAACAAATTTTAATCCAAGTCATAACATTTTTGTTTGGTAGTCAGTCATTGCTCCTGATGATGCTAATATTTTAAGATAAACATGCGTCGAGTGCAAAAAAAAAATGTTTAGTGTAATGGTGATAAATGTTGTATAAGTGTTATTATTTGAAAAATTATATCGTGTTTTGACCTTAAATATCAGAACAAGCAATGTGAACTTTTATGTGTGTATATTTTTATAATTTAGACTTTTAGCGGGAATTCTTGCAGAATATATCTTAATTTCTAAATTTATCAATACACCCAGTGCAGAATTCTAATATTAGTAATGATACAAATGAAAAATGACAGAATGAGTAGCCTGACGTGATTAGCATACAAAATTAAAGCAGTTTATTCAACAGTAATATCTCATAAAGAACTCTACTTTCCAATTTTCTGTAATTTATATAGATAAATCATTTTTGTTATCGATGGATCAACTTTTGAATAGTTTATAAATTATAAGAGATAGAATACTCTAGAGGAATTTTACATTATTGGATTTTTTATGCTTCACTAAATTATTTCTATGCTTTAACTTACTTACTTACTTAGTCCAAAGTCTTTCTACCGTTAAGTGTAAGGCTGGGGGAGTTGAGTTTTGCGTTTTTGTCTCCATTGTTGTCTGTCTTGGGTTAAAGTTCGTATTTTGCTTCATGCCATTCCTCTCCCCTCTATTTCTTCTCTGATCTTGTCTATTCATCTTAGTCTTGGTCTTCCTTTCCTATTTCTTTCCGGCACTCGCGTTTCGAACACTATTTTGGTGAGTCTATCGTTCCGCATTCGACACACATGCCCAAACCATCTGAGCTGTCTCAACATAATTTTCTCGTTGATGGGTTCGATTTGTAAGTTTCGTCTGAATGTTTCATATCTTATTTTGTCTCTTCTGCTCTTGTTTTCGATTTTTCTCAGGAATCTCATTTCCACTGAGTGGATGCGGGATTCTTGTCTTTTAGTTAGTATCCGTGACTCACTACTGTACATAAGTATTGGTCTGACCAGTTTTTTCACAATCTCCGTTTTGATATTTTTCGGTACTTCTCTTTTTCCTAGAAATGTTGTCTTCATTGCATTAAATATTCCTCCCGCTTTTCCCACTCTTTCCTTTATTTCCCCGTCCATTCTCCCGTTCTCTTCTATAATCGCACCAGGTACTGTAATATATACATATTACCATGGTTTTTGTTTTTTGTATATTAACTTTCATTTAATTTTTATGTTTATCTTCTCCAGCTCTTCTTTTACCACTTCGAAGTTGAATTGTGGTTTTTCTCCGATATCTGCTATCAAGGCCATGTCATCTGCAAATATTAGTTTATTCAGTTGTGTGGGTCTCATTGGCCGGTACCCTAATGCCAACTTTTTCATATTTTTCTTGGCTTTCTTCATTGTGTCATCCAGTACCATTATATACAGAAATAGGGTCAATACACATCCTTGTTTGACCCCTTGTCTTGTTTCAAGTTCTTTTGATTCTTCATTGTTTGTTCTAACTATGTTCATATTTCATTTCTCTTGTAAATATCTTTTAATACTTCTATGATGTTTCTGTTTACTCCTCTTACTCTCAGCGTCTCACACAAGTCCTTCCTTCGCACTCTATCGAAAGCATTCTCCATGTCTATACGTGAGCTTGTCTGTTTTTGATTAATATCTTTTCACTTATTTGTCTAATCGTAAATATAAGATCCTGTGTACTTCTATTCTGTCTAAATCCGCATTGCGTGTCTTCCAGCATTGACTCTATTTTGTTCCTTATTTTATTTTCTATTATTTTTGCGAATACCTTCCATGGGACCCTAGAAAGTGTTATTCCTCTATAATTGCTACAGTCTCTTTTATCACCCTTCTTATATATTGGTAATATAATGTCTGTTTTCCAGTCCTCATCAAATCCACTAGCTTGCTTATTCCTTTTCCTCCCATATATTTTTTCATTTCCGGTGTGATATTATCTTTTCCGGGAGCTTAGTCTACTTTTATTCTTCTTATTGCTTCCCCCATTTCCTCCACGCATAAAGTAAGTAAGTAAAGTTAATTAGTTTACAAATAGTTTATAGTACTTTATTTATTTATCACTAGTATCATTAATTATTTATTTAGTTTTACGAAGAAGTTTTATAAACCGTTTTTTAAATATATATTTAATATTGGTATCAATTGATATGTAACAGTGTTGATAAATTAAAATATTAACTTAAAATATTGAAAAATTATTGAACCTACAAACATATTTTTGTTAAATATAAATCTTTTAAATACTAAAAAAAAAATAAATATCAAGTTATAAATTCAAATTTTTAATTAATACATTTAATATTTTTATTTGATGATTATAGATAAAGTTGATAAATGTATTTTGTTTATTTAATAAATATATAACCGACAAATGAATTTCTGTTTAAATGTTACCCATTTTAAACGCTGTTTAAATGTTGGCGCGTAAAATATGACGATATACAGCTTTGACAAATTGTGATAATTGTCCCTCACTACGCGGTTATTCTTTTAAACAAATATCAACTTTAAATATTTATATCTTTTTAACAAATCGATAAAAAGAAATTAATTTTATTTAAAAATTTTCTATTTTTTTTTACTAAATATTAGCTTTTTAAAAAATTCTTAAGAACAGTTCTTAAGATATACACGAAACTATCCCTTTTTTATACACGTGCTGAATAGACGCACTTGTCAGCAGGAAGTAAGATTTATGGATTGATGTGCTTATGACTTATGGTTTTTCTGTTAGTTTTTTTAAGCCTGTCCCGGTGAGATCTTCATAACCATATTGTCTCAACCTTCCTTTTAGGCTGGTGAACACTTGTTGACCCGAAATGTCTGAGAATGAGCAGGATATTTCAAGGAAAAGGCTTTGAACTGCAAAGCTAAAAACCGTCTCTGCACTACCACATCACTAATAAACTACTACGGCAACTTGATGGAAAAAGCCTACTTCGGCTTGCTGATCGAAAAAAACCCTAGTGCGGCTTGATGATCTAAAAAGCCCATTGCGGCTATACGATGGAAAAGCCATTACTGCATCTCGGCTGGAAAAAGCCTTGAACAATGCTATCCGCACGCTTAAATCTTTTTCTCCCTTCCTGAAAGTAACGATGCAAATTAAAGAGTCCAGTAGTCAACCCGGAATGCACACTGTAAAATTTGAATTAAACTGCTCAAAAATTTAAAACACTGTTCCAAGCTACACTGCTTAAAAGTTGAAATCACTGCATTAAATATAAAAATGGAAAAAAATATAAATTATAGGGAGAAAAACAGTGTCGTAACATGATCTTAAAATCTAGAAAAAATGAATGTTACTATATATATATATATATATATATATATATATATATATATATATATATATATATATATATATATATATATATATACGAGGCTGGTTTGAAAAGTCCGTGCAAAAATAAAAACTACTTATGTGTTTGGGGTAAACCTTTTTTATTTTTCGACGTAGTCTCCTTTTAGGCTTATACACTTCGTCCAACGATGTTCTAGTTTGTTGATCCCTTCCGAATAATGGGATTTGTCCAAGTCTGCAAAATATCTATTAGTGTCTGCAATCACCTCCTCGTTTGAATAAAATCTTTGTCCCGCCAGCCATTTCTTCAAATTGAGGAACAAATAGTAGTCCGAGGGAGCCAAGTCTGGAGAATAGGGGGGATGTGAAACGAGTTGGAATCCTATTTCCATTAATTTTGCGACCACAACTGCTGAGGTGTGTGCTGGTGCGTTGTCGTGATGGAAAAGGACTTTCTTGTGGGCCAATCGCGGGCGTTTTTCTTGCAGCTCGGTTTTCAAACGGTCCAATAACGATGAATAATATTCACCTGTAATAGTTTTACCTTTTTCCAGATAGTCGATGAGGATTATCCCTTGCGAATCCCAAAAGACAGTCGCCATAACCTTTCCGGCCGAAGGAACGGTCTTCGCCTTTTTTGGTGCAGATTCCCCCTTGGTAACCCATTGTTTAGATTGTTGTTTGGTCTCAGGAGTATAGTAATGTATCCATGTTTCATCCACAGTGACGAAACGACGCTTAAAGTCCTCCGGATTCTTCTGGAATAGCTGCAAACCATCCTTGCAACACTTCACACGATTCCGTTTTTGGTCAAGCGTGAGCAATCGCGGCACCCATCTTGCGTATAGCTTTCTCATGTCCAAATGTTTATGCAAAATATTATGTACCCGTTCAGTCGAGATGCCCACAGCACTAGCAATCTCACGCACCTTAACTCTTCTGTCATCCATCACCATATCATGGATTTGATCAATGATTTCTGGAGTCGTAACCTCCACAGGCCGTCCAGAACGTTCAGCGTCACTTGTACCCATATGGCCAGTCCGAAAATTTTGAAACCATTTATAAACTGTTCTAATCGAATGTGCAGAGTCACCATAATCTTTATCAAGCTTCTCTTTAGTCTCCTGAGGCGTTTTGCCTTTCATAAAGTAATGTTTAATCACCACACGAAATTCTTTTTCGTCCATTTCTTGAAAATCACTCGACTTCCTTGATTCACACGAATGCCAAACACAAAGAAATAGACCAATATGGCTGAAACTTGGTGTGCGTTCATTCAAGAGATGCTACTAACTAAACATGAGCTCGATACGCGCCGGTGGTGCCATCTCTCGGACTTTGCACGGACTTTTCAAACCAGCCTCGTATATGTATATATATATATTTATATATATATATATATATATATATATATATATATATATATATATATATGTATATATATATATATATATATATATATATATATATATATATATATATATATATATGTATATATATATATATATATATATATATATATATATATATATATATATATATATATATATATATAAGTGAATATCGACCCTAATGATGTATAATAGAACGTGAATCTGTCAGGATAGCGGTCTATAAGAATAATACTTATTTGTTGTTAAAATAACTCAATATTTCGCCGATATTTTTCAGCTTCATCAGGAGTGTAAAACAACTAAAGCAAACTTCATTAGAAAAGGTATCACAAAACATACACATTAATTGAGTTGAGACTTTAGCTGTGTAGTCACGTAGCATTCACAGCTAAATTATGTTGCTCGTGTTTAATTGTTGTATTATCGTAAAAAAGGTAACCGGAAAAGTGGTATTTTATCTTCTGGATGCATGGGCAATACTGATAGTTAGTGGATACGCGTACATAATTTTTGCTATTGTGTAAATGACTATTTATTTCGAAACAAAATTTCAGGAAATTTTTCATGAAATTGCATTTGTAGAAAATTTTGTCAAATTGAACATAGAATCACTTTCTCAAAATGGTATTTTGGAAAGTCCTCTTTGGCAATTTGTTTTAAGTAATAGTGGTGTTGTTCTGCGATGATTATCTGGCATTACACAACTAATCTAATTGACAAATTTTTATGTGAGTTCATATTTTCTTAATCTGTTTTTAATATGTATAAACTTTATTAATATGAATTTATCGTTAAATTATAAATATGCTGTATTAAATAAAAGTACATTAAGAATTAAATTTAAAGCAGTCGATGAATCTGTAAAAATTATAAGAAAATGTCGAAAAATACTCTGGCATATGGCAGGTATCGTAAAAAAAGAAAACAAATTATTTAATGATTATAGATAGAGTTGATAAATGTATTTTGTTTATTCAATAAATTTATAACGTACAAATGAATTTCTATTTAAAAGTTACTCATTTTAAATGCTGTTTGAATGTTGGTGCGTAAAATATGACGATATACAGCTTTGTCAAATTGTGATATTTGTCCCTCACTACCCGGTTATTCTTTTAAATAAATATAAACTTTAAATATTTATATCTTTTTAACAAATCGATAAAAAGAAATTATTTTTATTTAAGAATTTTTCTCTTTTTTTACTAAATATTAACTTCTTAAAAAATTCTTAAGACAAGTTCTTAAGATGTACACGAAACTATCCCTTTTTTATACTTCAATAGCCTATTGCATGTTAATTATGTGCACTTTAATTATGAATATCTTGCTTCGCAATTGGTCAATTTTTTTCTTTTTTTTAATTAAATGAAAAACATTTAGATTAACATCATATTCCAGTTTCGTCAAATTCTTAAGAAAAGTGGATTTACTACCTTAAGATCAATTGTCTTTGAGTAGTAATTTACCTCATTTATCATTTCTTGTAACTCATGTGGATCCCTACTGATGACTACAATATCGTCGGCGAACCTTAAATGACTCAAATACACACCTACCTTTAGGCCTTTCTTTGTTCAAGCTAGTTGGCAGAATACGTCTTCTAGACCTGGTAATAAATAGCTTAGGAGAGATAGTATAGTCTGCCCCAAAATATAAGATCGTGACGAATATGAGCCGTTTTAAGTGGGCAATATAAAAATTCTGACCTTTTGTTTATGATAGGTTGCAGAAATGGACTTAAGAATTTTATTCATTAATTAATTGGAGTTGTTTATTTATAGATGCATGTAAAAACAAATGGATAAGAAGTATAAATATACAGTACGAATGAATGGGGTTTACAAGAGGGGATATATTGTATAGATAAAAATATATTTTAACTTAAGCCTAATTCGGTTTCACTATCACTGTCATCAGCTGAGGTAATTATCAGTGGTTTTATATTATTTGCATAAGTATATGAATCTTCAACTTTAACAACGCGCTAAATGGAATCCTTCCAGCTTTCACAAGGTATATCATTTATAACTTTTTTTTACTAATTCCGCCACTGACACGCTTAAAGTAGGAGAAACATTTTGTGCCCTTATTTTTGATTTGACTTGATGCCAAATATGTTCAATTGGATTAAACACACAACAATACGCAGGAAGCCGCAAAACGGTGTGTCCCATTTTCTCATCCATACTATCACAAACATATTTCTTTTTCAATTTTTAGTCTTTCAAAACTTCCAAAAGAACATTTTTTTTTATAACTAAAGTCAAAATAAATGTCATTTTCTAACATATATTCCTGTATTTCCGATTTGGTGTTGGCTGCATTAGGAACCTTATTTAGTAGGGGACTATGTTAACTTGCATTGTCCATAACTATAAAACTCTGTTTGGGAACATTTGGCAAAAGGGAATTTTGAAACCAATTTTCAAAAAGTTCTGCGCTCGTGTATTCGTGATAGTACAAACTAGAATCTTTTATGTTTTTTGCAGATAATAGTAGACAGCCCATTTCAGATCCAGCATGCAAAATAATTATTCGTTTACCTTTATTTGAAGGTGCGTTATTCTGACATTTTGTACTGTCAAAAATTAGCACTGGAAAAAAGATGTATTTTCCAACAGGACAATGATCCAAAACATACCATAAACTTGGCGAGAGAATGGATGATCCATAATGTGCGACAGCAGATTCATACACCTCCACAATCACCCGTTGTTAACCCCATCTAGCATTTAAGGCGGAAACTTAAACGGCGTGTTCGCAAACATAATGTTTCAAATAGAAAAGAATTAAAAAATATAATATTGAACGAATGGAAGAACATGCCAGCAGAAGTTACTAGAAAGCATGACAAAAAGATTACAGGATTATCAACGCCAACGGCGGTCCCACTAAATATTAGTTTGAACGAAGTTGCTATTTTCCGTTAAACTCCGTCAAACTATTATTGGTAATTGTTAAGTGTATGGAGACTCTACTGACATTAATTTTGTTTACATTTTTAAAACAATGATGTAACTTCTAAATAAAATGTTCTTTAGTTGTTTTTAATACTAATCCTCGAGTCAAATATTAATTTAAACATGTTTTCTCATAGTTCCAATTAATTAATTAAATATAAAAGAAAAATAGTATAGAAAGCAGATGGTGAGAGAGAGACTTTTTCGACTGATTCTATATTTTTATTGTACTTTAAATTATAAGAAATTTTTTTTTTAATATTCTTTATCGGGTTAAATGGGCCACTGATGAAAACTATGGCGCCTCTTTGTCTGCAGGTTAACTTCACAAAAAATAATCCAATGTGCAAAAATAAAAATTAATCTTGTAAAATAATGTAGCCGAAGATTTTTTTCAAAAATAAAACATTTTCGGTGTTTCAAAGTTTAGTATGCAATTTTCGACCAAAAAAATCATATTTAATTGTTTATAAAAAATTATCTATTAGAAAAATTAAAAAACTCTCTCAACATTTTGTAGGAAAAGTAATTATTAAGATTTAAAAAAAAAAATATTAAAAACTGACTGATTAATATTGTCGTGCAGAGTGTTTGAAAATAGGTAGCGGTCCAAATCCGGTCCAAAGTCATATCTAATACTATAACTTTGTAATGGATTGAAATTTTCTTCTTTTTTTTGAAATAATTCTTAGAAGTATAGAGAATAAAAATCCATAAAAAAAATCGAATTTTTGAAAATTCGAGATGTATGTCACCCCTTAAACCTAACCTTTCGTGGAGTATAAACACTATGAAAACTGAAAGTTTAAACCGTCAATTTTTATTTACAAAATGTGTTTCTGATTATCTTAATCTTCCTCATAAATTTTTTCGAACAAAAAATAATTATTCTAATTTTATCGTACACGTAAGTTTTTTAATTAAACTTTTCTGCTTAATATTGTAAAGCAATCATTTTCAAAATAGTTCAAAAGTACTTACTTTGAATAACTATATTATAAATCGAACAATTATTAATAAAAATTAAATGAAAATTTCAGGTGAAAGTACCACTGGAGTAAAATTATAGAGAGCTCGTGCCACGGGGTAACTTTCAAATGACGTAGTGCGTCGACGAAGACATAAATTTAGAAAAAAAGTAGGAAGATGATCAACAATTATCTACCTCTAATCTCTTTTCATCTATTTTAATAAATTTAAAAATTTATTTTTTTTATTTCGACTATTTAAAAAATTTTAGCCATAGCTCTTACTAATGTTATTTTTTAATATTTGTATTGCTATTAAAAAAAAAAAAAACAAAAAATGTGGACAAAGCAAGAGAATTTCAATTTCTTTAACTACTTGATAACAATCTGTCTATAAAGCATTATTTGAATTAAAAATTAATGTAATAAATTACTTAAGTCTTCGATAACAACATATTGAAAGCAGTCGTTAATAACTGATCAATTTGCTTTAGTATAAAAAAAGCATTTCAGTAGATATATGGTTAAATTATTTTATGGACTCTTTAAATTGAAATAATGACACATTTTAGTAGAAAAGATATTAGATTTTTTCAATATATCTCTCTATATTTAGGTGTTTTTGGGCTTTCGCCACCTTACAATTTTTATTCAAAGGCTCTGAAGCGTTCATATTTATATACGGTGTATGTCTGGTGTTTGGTTTTAATTTACATCGTTTTATGCCACGTATCTCTTCAGGGAACAACATATTTTTACAAAAAATACTCAGAGACACCATTGCATATTGTTGCTATTTTTATCAATATTTATGGATATACACATCTCATCGTGATAATCTTGTTAGTGAGTTATGACAAAAAACAAATTGAAGAACTTTTTATTCGAATTTCTTATATGGAAAACGTAGCCAATTTAAACACTAAGGGATCACTAGAGAAAAACTTTTATAAAGTTTCAATAAGACAATTTATTGTCGAAAATATCGTAATAAGTTTAATAATTTGCCAAGATATGTACTTCTTTTCAAATAAAATGCCGGAAGCAATATATTGTTCTTTTACAGAAAATATATTTTTTTATTACAGCTTTTTAATCTGTACTTCTTTTGTTTATCTTGGTCTATCTGTTTACCTGAAATATAAGGATATAAAAAAACAATTACTTTGTTCGATAAGGAACCATGGTTACCAAGAGCATTTAAAAAATATAAGGAAATGTAGATTAATGTTCTACGAGATATCAATAGTCACAAAATATTGTCTAAAATATATGGCCCCTCGTTATTTTTTGCATATAACGTAAATATAATGGAATGTATACAAATACTTGTTACTAATTATTTACAACCTTACTGTGGTGTTGAATTTGATATGCTGTTTGGGATTATCTTCAATTTAATTTGTATGGTAAGTTTACGTAGTATGACATAAAAAAGCTGTTTCACATAAGTTTCGCACTGAGAAAATAATTCGTCAATATTGAGCAGAACTTTCCAACTTCAAGTAATTGGTTAAAGAGAAAGTTAAAAAATACAGTGTTAATTATAGTTCTTTTGATAACAAATCTGAACTAAGTAAAGGAAATATTGTATGTATGTTAAGGGTATATTATACCTAGGAGAACGAGACTATGCTAATAAACTTTAATGAGCATATGTCTTATTTGTAATTTAGCAATAATGCTGGCCTAAATATTATACTTTTTTAATGTTTTAACCTCCTAGTGCACGTTAATGTAATTATTTTATAATTGATTTATTTAAAAAGACAAATAATTTAAGAACTTCCTGATTTCCTAAACTTATAAAAACTCATAAGAGAAGAAAAAATGAATAAGTATTATAATAGAATCTAAAATTCAAGATCAACTCACTACCATCCTCTAACTCTGGCTTTCATCCCTCCAGAATCATAACAAGTAAAAAAAATTCGCTTTACTTTCTTAGAAATATCCAATAAAATAACAACGTTCTAGAATATTGAAAAATAAATTCATATTGGTGCTCACTTAAACTTGAAATATCTCTTCAAAATTAGAGAAATTTCTGATCAATGTATATTTATAAGTTACAAGTGATATGACAGTCGAGTGTTTAATTTTAACCGGCATATATAAGACAACACTTCAATAATAAATAAGTTAATTTTGATAAGGGTTCTATTTTCATTATTATCAGAATAGAGGAAAAAATAAGTGGCGATAAATCCTGTGGCTTGGAGCCACACCGGTTTAGTTAGTTTGGACCAAAAGTATCTGTCTAAGCAATTCGAGAAACTTAAGGATAACTGTTCTCTGCGTCATCATTATAAGTGAGTAAGTAAGTTAATTCTTCCTAAATCTCCGATCACTAGATCTGTCATTGTTACCTGAGAGTGCGAATTTTTATTATAAATCTGTATACTTAAAGAATTTTTCCCCATCTTTAATTACCATATTTGCTTGTACAGGTGCGGAAAACTTAAATACAACTTTTTTGTTGTTTTATTGAAAAGTACTATGTTAGCTTGTAAATGTCTCAGAACTAAAAAAACCAAAATTTCCTGGACAAACTATTGATCCATCTAGAGTTTTCTCTTGCAATCTTAGTTTTTTTTTTTTACTTTAATATCTCGAAGTGCCGATTCAGTCGTGGTAAGTATTCCGTTTTATAGAATACGAATAAATGTTTTGAAACAAGAGTTTAAGCATGTCATCGTTCTATAGTCTCTACGGTTGGTCAAGAAACCTTCTTTTTGGAATAAGTTCCATTCTGCCCTCGATCGGCCACTCAAGAATTGATTGTATCTTATTCAACCAAAGCCCTCTATGTGACGGAAGGGGGATGACAACTGGAAGACAACACGTGCGAAGGATTGGTGATCTCTGGAATGGACGAAACACCAGAATTAACTGCTAGCGATGTAGGAGAGAGCTAATGAGCTCGTTGTGTCATATAAGAAGGGTGAAAAAGGAGACGAGGAATACTGAGAGGTAAGTTGGGTCATAGGTCGAAACGTATCGAGGCAATAATAAGCGTGGCAGCCTAGTGCAGATGCCATAGCTGCGAAATACACCGCTTCTTAAACCTTTGAAAAAAAAAAACCGGACAAGTGCAAGTCAGACTTGCGCAATTAGTGTTCGGTATGGTGATTGTTTTTAAAATAAAATCTTTACCTAGGCTAAGTTAATTAGGTCCCTGACATGTACATATCTTAAGATACAATATATATTTTTACGTATTTTCTTAGTCAATAATGTAGACTAGAATACTATAATCTAGTAATAAAAGTGTAAAATAAATATTTACTGCCTAAATATTATAATTGTGAACATAAAATAAAATTATTTTGTCTTGGTACCTAACCTTTCGTCGACAGTGTGTATACTGAAAAATATATTAAAAAAACTTCCACCATCTTGACAAGTCACTATTTTTTTTATAACAAATAACTTATCAAACGTGTGGAAAATATTTAAGAATTTTTTCAGAATTTCTTGATCAGTACTTTTCGTGATGGGGGGGAAAGAGCGATTTCTAACTTTTTTTTTAAATAACACAAAGAAAAGTGAGCGCAAGTATTACATTATATATATTTTTGAACTTGTGTTTCCACAAGCTTTCATTCGACGTCCCACTCGATAACAACAACAAAAGCCACAAAAATGTTTTTGTCACTTCCCCTTACAAGGTAACCTCTTAAGTCAAAATTTAATGTTCAAAACTACAAGGCTTTGATTGGATCATCAATTCCTATATTTGTGCCAAATTTTAACTTCCTATAGCAAATAGTTTCGGAGAGAGTCGGATGTGACAGACTAGCACCGAACTGAGCCCATAAATCTTCTGTATGGAACAATAAAAATGGAATTTTTTATAGTTATTTTTCAAAAACTTTTAAAATTTTTAAGAACTTTTTTTTAAAAAAGTTATTTCAAAAGTGCTTATCAGGACCTACCCAAGACAGTTATTGCAGCCTCTATTCGTTTATATCTAACGTCTCTACGATTTTTTCAAAACAAGGGCTGTTTAAAAATTTTCTTTTTGTAACGCTGACTACAATTGAATTTATGGGGTTTGCAGACCAAGTCGAACTTACAAACAAAATTGCATTAAAATCGTACATCTTGTGAGGATTATTATCAGAGTCGGCACGGAATTCTTCGTTACTGTAAGAAGAAAATATCTTTTCTAACAAAAACTGGGGAAGAATTTCCACCAATACATGTCACTTTCTCAAGAAAATACAAACATATTTATCTCAAATAATTCGGTTGGCACCCTCTCCAAATGTTTATACGTGGTAGAAACTGGAGATTCCTTTCAATCAAGGATTGAATAATATATCAGATCAAGAAGATTGAGGCGTAATCACAAATCTCCTTTGGGCATATATCCTAAACCACACAAGCACTGCTTTTATCTGGAAAATTCTGATATTACTCTTTGCTAGTCGCGTTCTTCGTAGAATTTTAACGATCAATCCGGTTTTAAATAATGACTTCGAGTGTGCTTGTTCTAATCTTTTTAACGTCGATTGGACTAAGCTATGAAATCTAATGTTTTTACTAATTTATGGCTTTTTCCTCTTTGTCCCTTTGTCCTTTTTTATGTCTAAGGTTGGTAATTAACTCTGGTGATGAGGTTTAAAATGAAAAAGTTTTCCTATTACTGCTGTTAATTTATCATATTAAGTTTTTATGTTTATATTTTTCTAAACCGCCATTTTCATCTTGGTGTCATGTAATTCGATATAGTACGCTCTTCGACTATAATTTATGATTTTAATTTTTGCACCTGAGTCAAAATTCGTGAAAGGTAACACCTCAAAGAAAAACATATTTTTTTATTTTGTATTTATACGCAATCTAAGGCTGATATCAAACTTATTACCCGTGACAAATATTTTTTTTAACAAATAATATTATTAATTAAATTTTTATGCTATCCTTAACTAAAAATTAAATATCTTGAGATTGAATCGGTCACTCTAAATGGAATTAACACTCATTTTATTGTAAAAAATACATACTATTGAATAATGGAGACAAAGTTGAACAATTGTTTTCCCACAGGTAAAAATATAAGATAAAAAGAGTTAAAAGCATATTTATTTAAGATAATTATGCCGTTGAAAAATTTAGTGGCCAGCAATTTGTTTAAAAAATGGTTGAATTTTTCGTCTCACGCTGCACACCATCCCGCGCAGTAGCGGGACAATCGGCCAAACGCAGCGTGTTCTACGCACTGCTAGGTCATTAGTAATGTTTCGTATATTATCGTAGAATAGATTTTAAATCAAATATCTAATTTATCACTAATTAAAAACTAAATAATAATTAATAATTCGGAAATATAATTTTAATAACTGAAATTTCATTTTATTTTTTTATTAAAACTTCTTAATACAGTATCAGTTTTGGAATCAGTCGCAGCAGAAAAATATTTGCGAGGTTGCGATAAAATTATGTTTTAGTAAAGCAAGTAATTCTTTCTTGAGTTTCTCTAAGAAGCTGTCACTTGATTTAATTTATTGTAAAAATTCACATACGTAAATTAATGACAAAATTTTTTTATTTACTATTTAAGATAAAAAGTTGTTAGTGTTCCGTACGGAACACTTATTAGATCACTTCGGTGTCTGTCTGTCCGTCTGTCACACCCGATTTTCTCCGAAACTATTTGTCATAGAAAGTTGAAATTTGGTAATAATATAGGAACTGATAGCCTCATCAGAGCCATGTAGTTTTGAAAGTTAAATTTTGACTTAAGGTGTTTTGGGGGGTGAAATCGGAAGTGAAAAAAAAAAATTTTTACTAGGTAATCGAGTGTGATGTCAAATGAAAGTTTGTGAAAACACGAGTAAAATATATATATATATATATATATATATATTATATATTTTACTCGTGTCATATATATATATATATATATATATATATATATATATATATATATATATATATATATATATATAATACTTGCGCGCACTTTTCTTTGTATTATTTTTCAAAAATCGCCAAAAATTGCTGTCCATCCGCCTTATCTCGAAAAGTACTTATCAAAACATTTTGAAAAAATTCTGGAATATTCTCCACGGGGTGCAGATTGAACGAAAATTATCACGAGTGCATTACCTGTAATAATTTATCTGATATATAAAAAAAAAAAAAAAGAAATTTCAAGGTCATCAATTTTCAGTAAAGATTGGAAATAAACTTTGTTGAAAACTCATTTGGGGTGTGTTTTGTGAAGTCACTGATCATTTTATACTTCCTTTAGAACATTTTTTATTTTAAAAGCAATCAACGTACCGAACACTAATTGCGCAAGTTCAACTTGCACTTGACCGGTTATTTTTAATTTGGCTAAGACAACGCTGTTCAAATAATTTGGATAGCTCCTCCCAGAAACTACCAACTCCAGGAAAATTTTTACATTTAAGCAAATAACACGCAGTGTTACTTGCTTAGATTTAGTAGATTATTCTTTTTAAGGCATCACGATAGGATAAAGTAAAATTAACATACTTCATTTAAAATTTATACTTAATGCCTAAGAATTTTACATATACATTCTGGTGCATTTTACAAACGCACACATTGTGGCACCCATTTTTGTATATGCGAAAATACATTGCTTAGGACGCATTTTAGAAAACTTAGATAAACTTATCTTAATGGCAGAGAAATTTTCTTGAAATTTTGGCATGCAAGGCCTTCAAGTTAAAAAAGAAGTAACTTTTTTTTGCAAATGTTCCCGACCTACATCAATTTTTACAGAAATTGAATCGTTACGTCCTGGTGTAATGCGACTTGATTCGTCACATAAATAAAAACATATCACTTTTTTTTTAATTTGATGTGGCAATCGACAACTAATTTTGTAATCCGCAATTTCTTTACCCTTAAAGCCATCTTGTGCGAACCATTAAAATAATGTTTCATTTTACAACTATTGGTCTGTGATGGAAGAATAATCAAAATCTCAACTTTTTTAAAATAATTAGTTTCCTTTGACAAAGCATTCTTCACATCATTTATTTTTTTGTTTTTCGTTCGTAAAACGTTAACAATACTTTTTACTTAAGTATCATTCTCCGATTTTGACCATTTTACATGCTTTGCTTCGCGCTCTGTTTTGTCATATTCATGCAAAAGTTTACGAACAACTTCAATTTGTTTGCCAATTCTATTAAATTTTCATTGTTTTCTTTAGCTGCAGTCATATTTTCAGTTTCACGATCAGGATTCACACAAGATTCTTTTTGTTACAATATCATGTTCAACTTCTTTTGAAATTTCAACATTCGGCTTAATTAATGCACGCGACAAGAATGACACATGTATTTATTAATGAACGAAAAATAAACAGACGATTGCCAATTAGTTATAACTTGTTCAACGTTTTTCATTACTTTTGCGTGATTTGGTGTGAGTAGGTTACAACACTTATTTGCTCTGGCATTAGGGATTTGCTCTAGATACAAAGGTCACGCTAAACTTTTCAATAAGAAGAAATAGAGGCACTTTAGCAATTACATACTCGGTTTTTCTCACCTCACGAAATGGTGCAAATTATATTTTTACTGGAGCGACGCATCAAACGTGCCCAGACTTGCGAACCACCGCACAGTGCGAAATTTAGGAAGTTTAGCGGAACTTTATTCAATTTTTGAAATACGTAAAATGCATAAGATTATTCATTATTTTGGTAGGTTAATATACCACCTCTAAAACCTTATACTCAGTTTGGGGATTAACCCTGCGAAACAACTGCAAAATGCACCTGAAAGTTACATTACTTATTCAATCATACTTTTTGCCTACAGAAAGCTATTCGATTTGTTTAAGTTAATAGAGTGGTACATACAAACGACAAGTCAGTAGGCCATGATTTTTTCTTCATTTATTTTATAAGAAAATTGTCAATTATTGGCATTTAAATAATTGCAAAATCTTTTCTTACTCGTGTGTGATTTTTTCGTGAAAAAAGTGATTTTTAAGAAGTAAGTAAAATTTACATCTTTAACTTCAGTGGAGACTTTAAAAAATGATACTACATAATACCAGCACAAAATTTAAAAGGTTTTTTTTCCTCTGTTGGAAACACAAAAGATCTGCGATATTTTGCGATCTTCTTTTAAATTAAACATTTTCCAGAATGACTTTGCAAATTTCATATAACTGCATATTCCAAAAGTGGAAGGAAGAACCGACATCGGACGCCATCTTTGGTTTTGTTTTGGAAAAAATAGGCTCACCAATGCTAACATTTGACGCTCTTTGCAGTTTAAAGGCAACTCTTCGTGCGCTGGTTTGTAAAATACAAAAAAGGTGGAGGGAATCCAGTCGAAATTTAGCATCATTTCTGAATAAAAATGCTAGCTGGCTTGAAAATAATGTAAAATTTTCAAATGCTGTAAGGGATGCATTGCCTAGTGGATCGAGGACCAATGCAGGCAGACCTAAAAAATTTAGGGATTGTCATCCTAAAGTGCAAAACAGAAAAGTGCATCATCTTTTGAAGTCCGGTAGTCAAGACGAGTTAGCCAAAGCAACTGCAACAAAGCTATACCAATCTGGAAAACGAAACTCTGCAGCGATTGTCAAGAAACTGGCATCTGGTTCTCCAGAAAGGGGTAGCAAAATCAAGAAGGCTCGCATGTCATCTTCAAACAGCACACAAAAATGAACTCCAGACCAGGCTCTGGCGCTACCTTTGATGCAAACTTATCGTCAAATCAGTACAACATTGTTCGAGATCAAGCAAAAAATCACCGTTGCACTTTGTATCTACCTTATTATGTTGTAAAAGAGGCAAAGAGGTTGTGCTATACAAAAGGACATAACAATAACTGAAGTTTCAGCTGAAGTATTAGTTCAGTCGCTTATAAACCATACCATAGCAAGACTTTGTACAGGGCTAGAAGGGATTCTTATCAAACGTTAAAGCACTAAATATTATCGTAAAGTGGGGTTGTGATGGGGAGGAACAAGTTAATTATCAACAAAAGTATATGGACAAACATAGCTCTGATGATAGTATGTTTAGTGTATCAATGGTACCAATCCAAATGTGCTCCGTAAATGGTAATGGTGATAATCCGTCAGTAATTTGGAAAAACCCTGCTTCTTCTTCCACACGGTACTGTCGCCTCATTAAGTTCGTTTTTGCCAAAGAAACAGTCAGTGTAATTACCTCAGAAGTAAACAAAGTGAAAGAACAAATATCTCAACTTACTCCAACCACTATACTTGTAGATGGCAAGCAATTTCCGGTTACAGCAAATATGATCTTTTGTATGATTGACGGTAAAGTATGCAATGCTGTATCATCCTGTGTATCATCACAAACATGCTACTTATGTGGGGCTAAGCCTAGTGAAATGAACAACATCTGCGATTTACCTCAAAAAAATATAAATGAATCCTTTTTATCCCTTGGACTATCACTCCTCCCTGCATGGAATGTATTTTACATATATCGTACAAACTGGATATTAAGGCATGGCAAGCTCGTGGAGCAGAAAATAAAAAAAAAAGTTGCAGAGAAGAAAAAATACATTCAACAAAAATTCAAAGAGGAGCTTGGCTTGCTTATAAATATGCCAAAACAGCAGACCGGAAACACAAGCGATGGTAATACCGCGAGGAAATTCTTTAGAAATGCCGAAAAGTCTTCCGAAATAACTGGCGTTAATTTAGAGTTGATCAAGCGTTTTCATGTGCGGTTAGAGTGCCTAAATTGTGGTCTTAAAATTGATTCAGAAAAGTTCGGCGAATATGCAAGAGAAACTTTGGAATTGTATTTGAAAGAATATTTCTGGTACTCAATGCCCGTAAGTGTGCATAAAGTCCTTTGTCATGGAAAGGATATTATAGCCTCTTGCATTCTTCCGATCGGACAATTTTCTGAAGAAGCTCAGGAGGCAAGAAACAAAGACTGCAGAAAATATCGCGAACTTTTTACTAGAAAAACATCCCGAATTGATACAAATACAGATTTATTTAATCGACTGCTTATTTCATCTGATCCGTACATCGCTAGTCTTCGTAAAGCACCCAAAACCAAGCATAGTGAAGTTACGCCAGAAGTTTTAGAGTTGTTAGAAAGATTTGCAGACCCATGTAATGATTGCGAGTCTTCAGACGATTGCAATGAGTCTCGTTCTGAATAGATGTTCAAAATGTTGTAACAAAATGTATGTTTTTTTTAATTGTTCTATAATAAAAAACACAAATAAACTGAAAAACTTTAAATAAAACACATTAATTTTTATTAAAAATTTTAAAAAACCAACAAATAGAACTGTTTTACTGGTTTAAATAATTAAGTTCCGATAAACTCAAGAAATTTCGCAGTGTGCACCGTGGCGATTGTCGCGGCTGGCACCCACCGCAGCGGGCAGCGTGAGACGAAAAATTCGACTACTTTTAAACAAATTGCTGGCCACCAAATTTTTAAACGGCATTATTATCTTAAATAAACATATATTTAATTGTTTTTAGTGTTCCGTACGGAGTACTTATAAGATCATTTCAGCGTCTGCCTGTCCGTCTGTCAGTCCGTCTATCTGTCCGTCTGTCGTACCTGATTCTCTCCGAAACTATTTCACATAGAAAGTTGAAATTATTTATTAGAGCCGTGTAGTTTTGAGAGTTAAATTTTGACTTAAGGGGTTAGTTTTGAGGGGTAAAACGGAAAATGAAAAAAAAAATTACCAGGTCATCGAGTGGGGTGTCAAAAGAAAGCTTGTAAAAACACGACTTTAAAAATCTATATAATGTATTACCACATTTTTCGTTGTATTATTTTCAAAAAATTGCGAAAAAATCGCTGTCCCCCCTTTATCTCGAAAATTACTGAACAAGAAGTTTTAATTATCACATCTTTAATAATTTATTTGGTATATATAAAAAAAAAAAATTTCAAGTTTCAGTAAAGTTCGGAAAAAAACTTTGTGGAAAACTGATTTAGTTGTTCCTTGTGAAGTTATTGATCATTTTATACCTCCGTAATAAACATTTTTATTTCAAAAGCAATCAACGTACGGGACACTAATTGTGCAAGTCCTATTTGCACTTGGCTGGTTATTTATCCGATATTTTTCTCTATGGGAGAACATGTATTTTTTGCATTCAGCATTATAATTTTACGATAAAAATATTTATTTAATTTTTCAACTATAACTCTATTATTGAAAAGTATGTTCTTTTTACAATAACATGAGGGTTAATTCCATAATTAATTTTTAATTAAGGGCAGCATAAAACTCATTTGTTTATAACTTAAATAATATTATTTTTTTAAAAAAACATTTGTCACGGATAAGTGATATCAGCTTTCTATTGCATATAAATTCAAAATAAAAAAATTTGTTCTTGCTTTAGGCGTTCCCTTTCTCAAATTTTGACTAACCTCTTATTCTAAGTATGTATATTCCATTAAAATTTTTTTCTTTTTCGTTAATTCTTCTTCAGTTATTTTATCAAAGTCTTAGTAGTGCAGTAAAAAAAGGTCAAAATAATGATGAGACAGACATAGTTTAGATACAACAATTTTATGAGTTTGTCCTATCTGGGGTATCACTAGAGTATCAGCGAGGTCCAAAACTTGTACCTCGAAGAACTTTTTGTTTATAAACAATTTAAGTTTTCAACACGCTTTCTTTGAGTTTAAAATGTGAAAAACTCCAGTTGTATAAGTCGGATTGAAACAAAAGTTCTCTACAAAGTGAAAGTTTTCTACAAAATTGAAAAAACAGACAAAAAACTTTTTTTTTTTCATTTATTGTACAGGGTGAATCAACGATAGAGTTATTTGTTCTGGGAATGACGAAAAAAATGTTAAATACAATGGTTTTAGGGAATATTAAGGTGCACAGTTTAAAATTATTTTTGAGTATACAGGGTACTTCAAAAAAAGTGTGGCAGATATAACATATGTTTTTTAAATAGATCATCCTATTTATTTTTAAATTCTGGGTAAAATTTTGTAACTTTTTTATTAATAATGTTATATACCTAAACCTAGTAGTTTTTCTAATATTTCAATTTTTAAAAAAAATACTTATTTTCAGTTTTGAAAAAAATTGCCAGTAACGCCATTATTTCTGAAGGTGGAATACCCATAATTGGTACGAGCATTCTATAGGGATGAAAAAAAGATACATGTAAAGAAATTTGAGTTAGATGCTACAGGGTGTTCAAAATAAATTTATACATTTCGACTATTTTAATTTGAAAAATCTAAAATTTTTTAAAAGGCACACCCTGTATATTATTATTATTTCTGATAAATTTTACAAAACCCTCCAACTTTTATTAAGTATGTCATATACCTATTTGTAATAGTTTTCGATTTATTTTGAATTTTTCAATTTTTGCCTTTGTTTTTAATACACTTGTTATTACATCGAGACCTAAATTTTGAAAATAAAAGATCTATTTTGGACCAAATGGCATAAAACATCGGGCAATTCAAATTTTAAATAACAAGTTCAATTGTAC
The DNA here is from genome assembly GCA_019049505.1 of Pachyrhynchus sulphureomaculatus. NCBI lineage: Eukaryota > Metazoa > Arthropoda > Insecta > Coleoptera > Curculionidae > Pachyrhynchus > Pachyrhynchus sulphureomaculatus. Next base: position 42,772,152 of record CM032449.1, read on the forward strand.
CTACGGGTTCAATATGTTTGTAACAAAATTTCAGGGTATTTTTGCTATGACAAAAGCACATTTTTTTAAAGTTTCAATCCGATCGGTTTATTTAATTGACCTGTACAATTAAATGAAAAAAAACCGTTTTTTTCCTGTTTACCGACTATATAGGTTATGTATGCCGTTTGGCGATTTAAAGCCAACGAGGATTTGTCGGAAATTTCTTTACAAAGAGAGGTTTTTTTTGTCTCGATCCGACTTACACAACTGGAGATATTCACATTTTAAGCTCAAAAAACGCGTTTTGAAGACTTAAATTATTTATAAATCAAAGTTTGTCGAGGCCCAAAACTCAGGACAGTACTCCTGGTAAGACCCCAGAAAGAATAAAATCATAATATTACTATTGTATCTAGACTGAGCAATTTCAAATGCTTTTTTTACTGCACCATAAGTATATTCAATAATTTGCTGACAAGATAGGTATGAAATATTGTTTGTAACGACTAATTAATGCGGTTGCTCAATTTTTCGATAACAATATACTAATTACAGTTATTAATCACCAAAGTGCATGCAGTATACAGCAAAGTATATAATAAAGATAATATTCTATGTTAAATAATATTTACAGAAGAAGTACATCTATAATTTTTAATTTTCAAAAATATACTGTTCTTAATCAACTAACTGAGTAGTAAATCTCGTAAATTTATAAATTATACACAAATTACCTTTTCTTAATAACCTTCATCAATTCGATGTTGTAGACCTAAAATTGTTGTACACACCTGGTTACTTATATTTGGCTTCTTACACAAAAATTATTTTAATAAATCTTTGATTGAGTTATTTTATGAGCTCTTCAAATTGAAGCAATGGTATATTTTAGTAGAAAAGAGATTAGTTTTTTCAATACATCTCAGATTATTGAGGTATTTATGGATTTTTGCTACCTTACAATTTTTACGTATTTGTATCTTTATAGGATTTATGTAAGGTTCTTAGTTTTGATTTACACGGTTTTATGCCATGTATCTCTGCAAGGAATAAGATATTTTTAGGATCGAAACTCAGAATTACCAATATTCCATATGTTTGATATTTTTTTAAAACATTTATGGATATATTGGACTTGTCGCGAAGTTATTTTTAGTCATTTATCACAAAAAAAATTTGAGGACATTTTTATTCGATTTTCTTATATGGATAGCGTGGTTAATTTGAATACTGAGGGATCACTAGAGAAAAAGTTTTATAAAGTTTCAGTTATATAGTTTATTACAGCAAATATGGTTATAATTTTAATGGCTTTTATAGACGTTTGCTCAGTTGTACACTTTGAACCGTTGTATTGTTTTTTCTCGGAATATATTTTCTTTCATTATAGTTTGTTAATCTGTACTTCTTTCATTTATCTTAATGTGTCTGTTTATCTCAAATATAAAGATGTAAAAAGACAATTATTTTGATGAATGAAGAGTTATGATTTTCAAAAATGTTTAAAAGATAAAGAAGATGTAGATTAGTGTTTTCTGAGATGACGATAATAAGAAAAACATTGTCAAAATTATATGGTACTATATTATTTGGTGTATATAAAGTAAATATACTGGGATGTATAAAAGTATTTATCTACATTTACCTACTACCTGGTGTTATATTTATTATGATATTTGGAATTGTCTTTGATATGACTTGTGTGGTAAGTTTAGGTGGCGTGAAATAACACAAGTCTGCAAAAAAAAAATTGAGAGCTGTTTTGGCTTTTTTGCGTAATTCTTATGTTTTTGAGTGTACTGAATCCGAAAATGACTTTCATTTTGTCATAGAACGTCACGTTTTCTGACAATGTAGGTATCTATGTTAAACAAGTTATCATCTTAAAATAAAAGATAAAGGACTAAAAAAATTTTTTTTAATTTATAATTGCGTAACAAAACTTATTTTTTTATCTAAAATACATTCATTAGTAAGCACTTTTCTTTTTCCCCAGTGAGACTCCTTTTGGTACATTTTGGCTTGTAGGAAGCTTCTGGAAGGTCTCTCTGAAGCGTCCAACAGTAGTCTGCCATCATTGAGACGCTCCATCTTCCCTGGTATCTTTTTTCCATCTCCTTAATATCTTGGTGAAATCGTTCACCTTGCTCTTCACTGAGATCTCCTAAATTTTCTGGAAGGTAGTCGAGGTGGGAATGAAGAAAATGTAGTTTTAAACTCATTAGGCAACCTAAAGCTTGAAATGCTTTTAACATTCTTTTGACGATTTGTTTGTAGTTAGGGTCTTTGTTATTGCCTAAAAATTTCTCTATGACCTCTTTAAAGGCAATCCACCCTTCTCTTTGAGGATCCGTCATGGTTGTGATGAATTGTGGATCAGCCATAAGCCGTCTAATATCTGGTCCAACGAAAACACCTTCTTTCAACTTTGCCTCCGAGAGGCCTGGAAACTTTGATATTAAGTATTTGAAGCAATTTCCATCTCTTGGAAGTGACTTTATGCTTGCTTCATCAATCCCAGCTTTATGTGAAGCGGTGGTAGAAGAACTTTATAAGGAGGCACCAAAGTTTCATGCAGGACGTTCTTTTCGTCAACTTTAAGCTCCCTCGGAGGCCAACAGGTCCAGTGATTTGCTCAGTCTCTACTATCCTATAGACACAAAAAGCAAGGGAATTTGGTAAACCCAGATTGTTGTCCGAGCAACATGCCCAAGATTTTTAAATCACCGCACACTTGCCAACCGTGGTCTTTATATTTTAATTTGCAAAGAACCAATTCCAAGTTCTTGTAGGTTTCCTTGAGGTGTACGGAATGACCGACAGGAATGGAAGCATAGAAACCGCCATTGTGAAGCAGAACTGCTTTAAGGCTTCTTTTTGAAGAATCTATGAAAATACGCCACTGTGCTGGGTCATATGAGATCTTAAATGTATCCATCAAACCTTCAATATTGGTACAATAAACCAACTGGTCCTCTTGGGCAAAGTAGGAAGTGAACTGCTTCTCATGATATCTAAACCAGGAGGAAGACACTCCCGGCAAAAGTAAGTTCCTGCTTTTGAGCCTTGATTCAAGCAACTCCGCAGCGTTTTTGGGAAGATTCAAATCTCTTACCAAATCATTTAGCTCGCCCTGGGAAAACAATTTCGGACTGCTGTCATCTTCAAATTGAAAACTTGACTTGTCATCGGATTCAGGTACAGCACCATCTTCGTCAGAACCTGGAATCTCTTCCAAGGTAGCAGGGGCCTTGGGCACTGGTATTTCGGTCACATGAGGGATGGGACGAATAGCTGATTGCAGATTGGGGTATGAAATGGACTGCTTCCATTTTGAATTATACCCTTTCACATTACACGAACAAAAGTAACAATCATCACTATGGTTCTTTTGCTCGCGCCATACCGTAGGAATCGCATATTGGAAAGCTTTTTTCTTGCCCTTAAACCAATTTCGAAGGTCTTCAACACATCGTTTGCAGACTTTATGAGGTGCCCAAACTTTATCCTGATCTCCAAGTTTTAAGCCAAAATACGTGAAGTATATTTTTTTTAAAAAGTCTGTAATATTAAGTTGTTGCTTTAATACCATATATTCGTCACAAATATAACAGAAACTGTCAGACGAATTCACATACTTTTGCACAGATGACATTGCACTATATTGAACCAAGATCTATAAAACAATGACGAGTTAACACGTAATTGTACCGCGCCACTTTCTACACTATCGGAGCGCGCACGTTCTGGTTACAACATTTATGATTGTTAATTTAGCTCACACAGGGCGTTCTTTATTTAGAAAGTAATGACAGTTATGGCCTGTATACATTTAAAAACAGTAATCAAAATAAAATCGTACCTATTTATTTATGACTTCAAATTAGCCCAAAAAAACCCTTTTTTATAATAAAATTTTGCGTTTTGCAAAATAACCTGACGTTCTGGAATTTTTTGAGTATTTTTTTAGTTTTCAGAACACCTAAATACATAGAAATCAGTTGAAAAAATCCAGACGGCATTTTTGTTGCAGACCTGTGTAATTGTCTATTAACTAAACTGTTTCACAGATAATACTCATAAAGAACATAGAGAACACAATTCGTCAATCAAATACTTCGCTAGTAACCTAAGAGAAACAATACTTAGGTAGCTGCGAAAGTTTTTATAAAATATATGAAATACACATAAATTAGCGAATATAAATCGCTTTATTGTTTTTTAAAGTAGTCGCTTTTAAAATTTCTAGACGTATGTAGTCGAATAAGTTCTGGAAACATCTCTTCCATTTAACAGTTGGTATCTCAGCAACGTGTTGTGTAAACGCGTCCGTACCTCTGCAGATATTGAAAAACTTTCTCCATGCATTTGGTTATTGACAAATTGGAACAAAAATAAATCAAAATATGATAAATTAGGACCATATGGAGATTAATTTAACGTTTTTCGTTTGTAAATATTTGATTTTTTGACTCGTTGTATGAGAGCACGCCTTGTCGGTACGATGGTTTCGGTTTGTTTTATACAATACATTGATAACTTTTAGCAAACAAATTTTTATAATCAATAGCTGTATGAGCAGTAATTGATAAAAAATACAGCAGTAATTTTTTTCTTGAAGCTTTGCCAAAACAAAGAACTTTTATGGTTTTACCTCGGTACACCCAAACTGCAAATTGATGATTAGTTACAGTTTCATAGAAATAAATCCCAGTTTCATCACCAGCTATAATAATGTTAACAGAAATTGAAGCACCGTGGTTGAATTTCCTAAGCACATATTTGCTTTATTTGTCACGTGCGTTTTTCTGAACTTCGGTTAAATTTTTCAAAATCGAATGAATACAAACCCTTTTCACCACCAAGGTTCATGTAAGATTTCATGCTACGTCACATAGAAAAATTAATATCGTTTCGTTTATGACATCGATGTCTGATGCAACAAAGTAGGTTGATGGATGACCTTCATGAAATTATCCCTGAAATTTTTTTGTTCAGGCTTGAATTTTAAAAACCAGTTACAATCGTTATCATTTCATCGCATTTTCTCTTCAATGTCCAGATGAAACTTATTACCAGTTTATTAATATATAAACTATTTAATGTTGCCCAGATTTCATCCAAATCTCGAAGTTCTATTTGTTTGACTCTTCTATTAACGTTACTGGAAGGGATCCAGTGTACTAGAGCCATTTTTAAGTCCGACTTGTTCTTATGTTGGTAAACGTTCAATTTCTTTGTGAGTGTCGCAGTTATAATTTTCGTAAATGACTTGTATATTACGGATAGTAGGCTGACTGATCTATGGTTGGATCTTCTTTTTTGAAGAGCAGGTCCATTACAGCATTATCCCAGTCTAGAGGTGTTTTGAACATATCGAGATACTTATTATAGAATATATCTACCAGTATGCCGTCTTCACCTGCTGCTTTTCCTCTTGCCATTTTATTTAGAGAATCTTGTATTTCGTATTTTGTGATGGAAATATCTCCAGATCCTGCATTCATTACTCGTATTTTAACTAACTTGCTTTTGTCTGGTGGAGATTTACTCTCATAAAAATTCTTGCAGAATCTCTTTATAGTCACTATTATTTCATTCGTTAAGTTTATTATTTGATTGTTTTCGTCTACCAATTTTGTTATTTGCAGTTTTATACCCTTCTTGTTCTTCAACATTTCTTCAATTTTCTCATGTTTATAGCATCTTACGTACTTCCTTATGTCTTGATTCAAAGTCCGTACCTTATTTTTTATGGTACCCTATCTTGTTTCATGGATTTTCGTTGTTCTGTTAGGTTGACCGTTTCTTTTGAGAGCTTTTTCTCTTTAATATTTCTCTTGAGAGCTACTTCTCTAGCAAATTCTACCATATGCTAAACGATTTTTTTTATTAGTTTCGTTGAGGTATGAGGTGTCTTGTTTGATTTCATATTCTTCGAATTTAAATATATACTAATTTTTCTTGTATTTTAGTTGTGTTGTATTCATCATTTTCATTTTCTGACTCATCATTTTTTCTTGCCCATTTTTATGTTAAAATTTATTTTTGTCCTAACGACTCGGAGATCACTTCCCATTTTGACTTTATTGATAACTTGTGTATCTAATATTATATTCCTCGTATTCGATATTATATAATCGATGTCATTAGCTGTTATTTCAATGGGGTTTTTCCATGTCCACCTTCTTCCTTCTTTTTCTTACAATATGTGTTCATGATATGGAGGTTATTTTCGTTAACATAGTTTATTAACCGTTGTCCTCTGGCGTTTCTCATTCCTGAGCTGTAAGGACCTAAGCTACGTTCATTTTCACCCTGTTTCAAGCCTATTTTGCCATTCATGTCACCAATCTTTAGTATTATTTATTTCTTTATAACATACCTCAATTTCTTCTTCTTTGTGGTCGGTGGTTCGAGTAAGAACTTCTACTATTGTGCAACTATATCTTTTAGATATTTTCATTTCAATTATTAGTATTCGTTCCGATATGGTTTTATACTGTGTTATATTGTTTGATATGCTCTTATACGCTGTTTATTTTATTTGTTTCATTTCCTTTATAGAAGAGAGTATTAACACTTTTAGGTTTTACACAGGCTTCTTCACATCTTCTTACTTCCGATATCCCTATTATTGCCCACTTCATATTTTTGAGTTCTTCCAGTTCCTATAGTCTATCTTCTGCTGATAGTGTTTTCGGGTTGAATATGGAGATATTGAGGGGCTTATTTTTGTATTTTCTAATTTTGGGTTTTTGTAATGTTCTAACTTTGAGGTGTGAGATGTGTTATTACCTATTTGGGGTATAGTTCAATGTATTTAGAACTTCATAATGTTAAGAGAATTTTACCAAAATCCTCCGCGCTAGCTAAAGGCGGGTTGGATAGATATGAATGGAGACAGGGAGAACGGATTATTGGAAGTGATCGAAAGTAAGGTTGGGACTCATTTTCTCCCAGATAAGGGAAAAAAGAGACTCGCGTAGGCAGGGTTGCGTCTCTGAAGTAGTCCTGTTAATCACCAGGGTCGTAGTGAAGTGACTATCCGCTATCTACATGGTTGACTTTAAATAATGAAAAAAAAAATCAAATACAATTTTAAGAATCCTTGGCCAAGATACCCGAGAAACACGCTTAATTCAATATACACGGAGCAACTAATTTAATTTCTTGCCCTACTTTTTAACTTTTTCAAATGACTAAAATTAACTAAAATATTGAAAAGTTGTGTTAAATTTCAAATTGCCATAGATAATTTGAACTGAGCTGTCAAATTTTTATATTGAAGCACATTTAAACTTCATTCTATCAGTCAATATTATAACGACGAAACTACTATTTCATCAACAAATAATTTTAAAATAGCCTAAATACAACAAATATGGAAGATGTATAAAAGAGTACATATAATAGCAAAACGTAACACGGACAGGTTTTTGTGAAGCTAGAAGCGACGGAAATTTAATGATCTGGACATTTTTAGTGAGTAACAATTTAAGAGTTTGTAAGAAATATGCCTCAAAACGAGAACGTAATTATATTTTACTAATACCAGTGGCGTCGACAGGTTTAAGGGCTGGAGGGTATATAGGTACCAAGAGAATTTCTTTAAGGAAAAAAATACTATGGATAAATGAAATCCAATTTAAAAATCAAAGGCTATGCGGGGAGAGATTTTTCATGTAGTAAATCCCTAATAAATTACTACGATTTAAAGATCGATAATAAAGAGTGTGAGGAATTTTCATAAAAGTGAACCTTTCACATACTATAATAACTCACACCCAATTTAAAAATCGACGAGCGACCTAAAGATTTTTTTCATAAAAAATAACGTCCAATAACAAGAAGCCCAATTTAAAAGAAGGCATTATTTTGCATACCATAGAGGCTGGGGGGAAAGGCGTATGCCGGCTTATTGATTATTGCTCATGTTTATTCCTGTCTATTTTATATTTGTCAATCTCATACAATTTATTAGTTGGTCGTCGAATTTAAACACATTTCACCAAAATGGAAAATGAAAATGCAACAAATTTACCAATGTTGGAAAAATTTAGCAACGAATATATACATATAAACCAAACGAATTCTGGTAAGATCAATTGGGAAATAAGGGGAATTTGCAAATTAAAACTAGACTTTATATGACACAACCTGTATGCATATACATTTCTAACAATAAACACAAATATTGTTACAATTTAACAAAAGTTTATGTTATTTTATTATTACAAAGTTATTTTAATAGAATGTTGTCTTGATTGTTTTATTTTCATAGCTGGCAAATGCTGGTTGAAATTATTAATAAGTAAATGAACTACGTTAGTTGCAAGTAGTCTTTTGTTGTGCAAGTATGGCCTTCTTTCATAGAAATGATATTAGATTATACCATTTCAGTTTACTTCATTTAACTATTTTTGATCTTTTTCCTTCGTACAACTTTTATTCAAGGACAATAAAGTATTTGAGTAGTATCTTGGTATGTTTATTGGTAACAGTGTACATTACTTACTTTATACATTGTATCCTTACGTGAATTATTACACTTGGACTATCTATCAACGGTTTCTTCACTTATTAACGTTTCTGCAACGTTTTGTCGATATACAAATATTATATTTGCAATTTTGATAGTTTTTTATAATAAGAAACAGTTCGCAGAACTTCTGATTACAATATTTTATATGGAAAATGTCGTAAATTTAAATACAGAGGGATCATTAGAGAGGAATTTTTTTAGAAGTCCAACTTATATATAACCGAATTATAAAGTTTCTGAAAATAAGCGTCTATATTCCTGCATTTCTGGGGGAATATATATATATATATATATATATATATATATATATATATATATATATATATATATATATATATATATATATATATATATATTGTAAGGTGTTAACTTGCCCGCTTTTTGAGGCGTCATTTTATAACTTGTGAAAAAATGTTTAATTGCGCCCCACGTAGTCTGCGTCTATTTTGTACCGTTTGAAATTTGGATGCCCCAGGCTTGGGCGCAATTTTCTTGCAACCTCTTTTTAATTTCTGATAATGAATTGAGTGAATCCTGATTTTAAAAGAACTAAAGAAATTAAACACACACTAGCTCAGTTTTCCTTGGTAGAGAAATATGGGTAAGAGATAATTGTTATACGTCTTTTTGGAATTATTTTCTATTTTTAAAAAGCTTCAGTTGTACAAATTTTTGGGCACCATTCATTTTAAAATAGAAAGGATCTAACTTCAGTTAAAAAAATGAAAAAATACTGAAGTGTTTTACGGTTATTACTAAAAAGAATTAATCTAGTACAACTTTTCTTATCCTAAAAAGAAAAATAGATATTCAGTGAGACACTAGCTTTAATCAACAAAAAGAAAATTTATTCATGTTTTTAAAATAAAAGTTCTAACCCTTGCATTTTTAAGGATTACACAAAAATTCTAGCCTAAAAGTAGTTCTTATAATTTAGAGTCCCTAAATCAGAGATTTTACTTCTAAAACTTGACTACACCCGAAATCGAAGAGTCGTGATTTTCACTTCACGATTTATCGGTTCAAATTGCGGTTAAAACACTTATTTGCGGGAATAGATCTATTGATGTATTTTCTGGTAACTTACGGTTTTCCTACGGAAATGGAACACAAAACCGATTTCACACTTTTGAGAAGAGCCTACTTTGGCTACTCCATTTAGAAAACACACAAAACCCACTACGGCTTTACGTTAAAAAACTCGTGCTTAACTTGGCTCTCGTAGATATTGTCGTAAGCCTCTACTGCGGCTCGGTGGAAAATCGCCACTTGGCGGCTCGGTGGAAATTAGCCTGGCTGCGGCTTGATGGTACTAAGCCTGGCTGCGGCTTGATGGTACTAAGCCTGGCTGCGGCTTGATGGTACTAAGCCTAGATTTGCGTCCTCCGGACCCTTAAATAAGCCGTGGGCACTCTGTCTGTAATATGGCGACGCCGGAACCAAAACTCCGGATACAAAATTTGACCAATCCCGGCGTATCGATAGATTCGGTCGCAAACCCGCACAGCACACTATATAACGAGCGGCTAGGAATTTCTGATTAATATACCGCTCGATACAAAAATGAAAAGAAGTACACTATAAAGCGAAAAATCAGTAACATTATATGGTCTTAAAATCTAGGAAAAAATGAATGTTACAATATATATTACACACATATATATATATATATATATATATATATATATATATATATATATATATATATATATATATATATATATATATGTATGTATTTACAAATATTTAATTTCCACCTTGACTTATAACTACAGTAGAACCCCAATTAACCCAGTCGCGATTATCCGAGCTCCGGATTAACTGAGCCAATCTATGAACCTGATTATCCGAGGTACGCGCGTCTATGCTGCGTATTAACCGAGCTTCTAAAATATGTATGTACATATTTCCATTTAAAATCATCAGGGCCTTCGGGGAATCCCTCTGGCCCATGTGAGGGGTTCCCCTATTTATGTTTTCGGACTCTTTCAGCATGTAAATTTGCGTGAATGCAGTGCGTTATAGCGTTTACTACGGAGAAGTACGAGTATACTCACATAATTTATTTGGTTGGAGTTCTGGTAGTTAAGTGTAATTAATACGAACTGCTTTGTTTGACTTTTTGTTTATCGTATTATAATGGAGCAAAACAAGCGTAAAAAGAATCGTCGTTCCTATTGAAGAAAAATTAAAAGCCAACAGAAGAATTGAAGTAGGAGAGACAATTAAAGTTGTTGCACGAGATTATGGAGTAGGTGAGGTAACAGTTGGAGATTGGAAAAGAAACCGCACAAAAATAGAAGAGTGGTGTATAAATCAAGCCTCCTCGTCCTCAGGAAGAAAATCAATGAAAACCGGTTACTATGAAAAGGTTAACGAAGCTTTATTCATGTGGCTTAACCAACAGAGATCAAAAGGTATGCCTCTGCCAGGTCCAATTTTACAACAGAATGCAATAATGATTAGTATGTAATTCCCAGAGATAGATCAGTTTACCGCCGGTTCTGGATGGCTTGACCGCTGGAAAAAACGGTACGGTGTACGACAACTGACTATATGTGGTAAAAAACTTTCTGCTGATGTGTCATTAACTGAGAAGTTTAAGCAGAACTTTAAAAAGCAAATCGAAGATTGTGGATACACATGTGATCAAATTTACAACTGTGACAAAATTGGTCTAAATTATAAAATGCTTCCATCAAAAACATTGGCATCTCGACAGGAAAAATCAGCTTCTGGGCACAAACGAAGTAAGGAAAGATTAACTATAATGGTATGTTCCAATGCATCTGGCAAGCACAAAATTCCACTAATGGTGATTGGCAGGTCTGCATGTCCAAGAGCTTTAAAAGACATCTCACCCAAAGCCCTACCAGTCTATTACAAAAGTCAGAAGAGCGCACGGATGGATGCGACCTTATTTACTAACTGGTTTAAAGAAGAGTCCCTGCCATCTGCGACTAAATTTTTGAACAGAAACAGTCTTCCTATTAAAGCAATTTTGTTAATGGATAATGCCCCCTGTCACCCTGGAGAAAGACTACATGTGGGCGAAATTGTTGTAAATTTTTTTCCTCCAAATGTAACCAGCATAATGCAACCAATGGATCAAGGCATCCTCGAAAACATTAAAAAAAATTATAGGCGTTTATATCTTGAACATCTGTTAGAATACACAGAAAAGGAGGATATTATAAATGGGATGAGAAAGATTACACTGAAAAATGTTATTTATTGGGTAAGTCAAGCTTGGGATTCTGTGCGTGCTACCACTTTTCAAAAATCTTGGTCAAAAGTTATTGATTTTGAGGACTATAATGACATTGAAGATGATACTCCATTACATTAATTAGCTTTGAAATTGAGAAGCCATGGAGAAATGTCCTGTTCAAATTTTGACAGCGAGATAGAAGAAAAAGAAAAAAGTTTATTTGAATTAATGCAAAAATTAAAAGGTTGCGAAAATGTGACAAGAGAATATGTTGTTGAATGAATTAGAGCAGATGATTTAAAAGAGGAAAGTATTGAAGAAATAACGAATGCCTTTCAGGAAACCGAAAAAAATCAGATGACGATGACGAAGCGGCGGTGGATGAACAGTCTTCCACTAAGACCTCTCATCAAGAAGGTTCTGCTTCTTTGGAAAAAGCTTTAAGGTACTCGTATATCGAACAACAACCAGAGGCAATCCCAGCGGATTTGCTTCATCTTAATAGATGGAGAAACATTACAGCGAGAAAAAGAAGATGAAATATGAAACAGAAGCGCATAGATACCTATTTCACTGGTTTATAATGTATGTACCCATTTATATGTTAACAACGTTAATACATCGGTTTAAAGTATTGGTGTTTATTTTTTGAATGAATAAAATACAAATCCGGGTTATCCGAGTTTTCGGATAACGGGGGTTCTACTGTATATCTAAAATATAGGAAACTAAAAAATCAGTTATAACATCCTACAAACTAGTGTAGTGACTGTGGATGTTTAATGGTTATAAGAAAATATCAGTTAATGTTTTCGGAAATGTCAATATTGACAAGAGTACTTTCTAAATTATATGGCACCATGTTTTTAATCTGCACTGTTTAGAAGTAATGGTGAAAGTTTACATACAAGTTATTTTGTTTAAATCCCTTTTTCAAAGTAATACGTTTTTGTTGTAGACTGTTTTATTTTTGACCCTGAAGAATTAAAAAAATGAATCGAACAAGGAATTTAACTGAACACGAGGTAGTGCGAGCCTCAGTTTTATTGGACGAGGGATATTGTCAGAGTTATGTTGCCAATTTGTTAGGCAAACATCGTTCCACAATAAGTCGTATGGTAAGACGCTTGAATGAAGTAGGTACTTATTCTGGAAGGCTAAGACAAGGGCGAAAACGATGCACTAGCGACCTAGATGAACGTTTTATAAGACAATATGCTTTAAGAAACAGGACTGTCACTAGTTCTATAATAAGAAACGAACTCGAAGCTGTTCGCAATGTCACAATTTCTTCTAAAACAGTTAGAAGATGGTTAAATGAAGCTGGATTAAACAGTAGGAGACCAGCCACTGCGCCCTTGCTTACTAGAGAGAACAGAGTTGCCAGGTTACGTTTTTGCTCGAAATCACGAAAACTGGTCTGTGGATGATTGGAACCAAGTTTTCTTCACAGATGAAACTAGGGTTAGTTTAAAACATCCAGATGGTCGTGAGCGAGTATGGCGAAGACCAGGAGAGAGGCTTGCTCCTTGCAATATCTTGTAACATTGAAACTTGCCCGCACGTTGTGGTGTCATTTTGTAACATGTAAAACTGTCCTCAGTTTGAGGCATCTTTTTTTGTACCCTGTGAGAAGTTGTTTGTCCCACGCTTGAGCGCAATTTTGTTGCCTATGAAAAAGTGTTTAATTGCGCCCCACGTACACTGCGTCATTTTGTACCGTTTGAATATTGGACGCCCCAAGCTTGAGCACAATTTTCTTGCAGCCCCGCTTTAATTTCTGATACTGAATTGAGTGAATCCTCATTTTAAAAGAACTAAAGAAATTAAACACACACTAGCTCAGTTTTCCTTGCAGAGAAATATGGGTAAGAGATAATTGTTTTACGTCTTTTTGGAATTATTCTCTATTTTTAAAAAGCTTTAGCTGTACAAATTTTTTTTGGGCACCATTCATTTTAAAATAGAAAGGATCTAACTTCAGCTAAAAAAATGAAAAAATACTGAAAGAGTGTATTATTGTTAAATAAAAAAATCAGTTTGGTACAGCCGTTCTTATCCTGAAAAGTAAGATAGGTATTCAGTGAGATACTAGCTTTAATCAACAAAAGGAAAATTTATTCATGTTTTTAAAAATAAAAAGTTCTAACCTTTGCAGTTCTACAAAAAATTCTAGCCTAACTAGTAGTTATTACATTTAAATTCTGAACTATGACTACCCCCGAAGACGAAAAATAGTGCTTTTCACTTCACTTTTTAGTCAGTTTAAATTGCTGTTAAGGCACTACTCAGGGATAGGTCTATTGAAGGATGTTTTGGTAACTTACTGTTCTTATTCCGGCTTTGATGGAATACGACCGATTTCACACTTTTCTAGAAAACACTTAGAGAGCCCACTACGGCTTTTCATTAAGAAACTGGTGCTTTACTTAGTTCGCATGATGGTTGTTATGAGCCTTTGCTGTACCTCAATCGAAGGAAGCCTACTTGGCGGCTCCGATGAAAATTAGTCTGGCTGCGGCTTGATGGTACTCCGCCTACTCGGCGGCTGGATGGAAATTCGCCTCGGCGACGGCTAGATGGAAATTAGCCAAGACAGTCGTTTCTCGGACCCTTAAATAAACCGTGCAAACTCTGCCGGTAATATGGCGACGCCGGAACCAAAACTGCGGATACACACATTTCACCAATCGCGGCGTAGCGGTAGATTCGGTCAGGAACCCGCACTGCACAGTATATACCGAACGTCTTGGAATCTCTGTTTAATATACCGTTCGATACAAAAATGAAAATAAGTACAATTTGAAGTGAAAAATCAGTAACATTACATGGTCTTAAAATCTAGGAAAAAATGAATGTTACAATCTCTGCAAGGATTCCATTAGGCGGTGGCTCTGTTATGTTCCGGGGTGGCATCTGCTTTGATGTTCGCACAGATTTAGTTCCTGTCCGTACGAGATCCATGAATGCTGACTACTATCTTGAGAATATTGTAATAGAACATGTGATGCCTTTCGGTCATTTTGGGGGACCCAATTTCCTGTTTATGCAAGACAACGCTCGACCTCACGTGGCTAGGAAGGTACTCGATTATCTTAATCAAGTTGATATACCGATTATGCAATGGTCACTAAAAAGCCCGGATCTGAATCCGATAGAACATGTATGGGATCACTTTAAGAAAAATGTGAAACGTCATATACCTACACCTAGAAACCTGAGGGAACTTGAAAATGCAGTTATCACAGAATGGGAGCAAATTCCTCAAGATTTTATCCAAAATTTAATTAGAAGCATGCCTAGGCGCATAAACGCTGTCATCCGAAGTAGAGGAGGCAACACACGCTACTAGTGTCCCAGTTACACCATTAATTTTGCTACTAGTGTCCCAGTTTATTTTTTCATTATTACATAATTTCAACGATTTTGTTATTAGGTCTTAAGAATAATTTTAATTCGAATCTTATAGAGAAATTTGGTACCTAATTCACTTTTAAAGTATCCTAATAAGTTTTCCCTAACTTTTAGTGTAACCAATGTTCATAAAAAATTATTAAAATTAATTCATTATAGAGATTTGTATGATTTAATATATTGTTGCATTAATTTTGTCCAGAAATATATATATATATATATATATATATATATATATATATATATATATATATATATATATATATATATATATATATATATATATATATTATACTAATACGTTGGAAGAGTAATAGTGGATTAATTACCACTTTAGAATCACGAACTTTAAGAAAGCTAGACCGTAATTTGTGTTTAGACATAAATCAGTCTTTATCTTCGAAATGGTTGGCTATACAAAAAACTAATAATGTTCGATATATTCCCAAAAAATTAAAATTCGCCCCCTTTAACCGCCTAAAAAAAACCACCGCTCAAATCAAGGGTACTTTTCAGTATACCTTTAGGAAAACAATAAATTTAGCTTGGTCGGAATTTCCTAGAAGTTTGACATTTTTTCTGCCTGATTTGACTGGATAATGATGCAGAATCCACCTATAAACTCACTTTTCTTTTAAATTTATTACTAAAGAGAAATTACATATGTTGCACACTTCCAGCCTCTCTCAATTTTTTTTTTTTTTTTTTTATGGGTCTAGCACACGTGCTGCAGGGAAGTCCCTAAAGCGCTTCAGGAGCGACACGTGTGCAGAGAAAGCGATTCACGTTGTTCTTGAATCGCTGTAAATTGTACTTGGTGGGAAACACAGTCCTGGGCAAATTATTCCAAAGGGATAATGTTCTCCATATAAAAAATTGCTTGAAAAGCGTTTTACGAGGAGTAACAAGCTGAACCTCATACGGATGTGAAGTATTAGCGCGCGACGTGTACTTCTAACACGCCCCGCTCTGAGAGGAGTTAAGCAGGCCACATCCTTCGAACACTTTCCATGAAAGTACTTGTAGAATAGGCTCAAGTCGCAAACCGTTCTTCGATGTTCCAGCAAATCAAGGCCGCCGGTCAGTTCCGGGTCTCCAATCAGACGAACAGCTCTTCTCTGAATAGCCCCAAACATATTCCATAGTTGGTCGAATTTGAGCTTTGTGTGTGGAGTGTAAAGCTTTCTGGTTCGAAATAAGATCCTCAACTTTTGAGAAGCTCTCCTTGCTATGTCTGCAACATGTTCATGCCAGGACATATTTGCCCCCAAATTAACGCCCAACAAATTGAGTGACGATGTTAGAAGAATGGAGAGCCCCGCCATAAATATGTCGGGTTCAGCAACGTTAACTTTTTTAGAAAAAAATGCTGTAGCGTTAAATTCTACTTGGTTACTGTCACCCAAAGATAGAATTTCTTCCAGGTCTTTGTTAAGTTGAACGACTTCCTGCTGCCTGCGGATGTAGATTGGATTCTCGGTCTTTTCCAGCAGATCGTTAATGTAAATAAGAAAAGGTACACCGGCGCTGATAGTGAAGGTGTTAGAAACAAATCCGTCGACTGCCACTCGTAAACAACGCTCTCTGAGGAAACATGAGCCACAAACAGAACTTTTCAGACATACCATAAGAGCGTAGCTTAGCCAACAATCCATCGTGCCCAACACGGTCGAATGCTTTGGATATGTCAAGAGCAACCGCTCGAGATTCTCCAAAGTGTTCAATTCCGTTGTTCCAAACGTGTGTTACATAAGTCAGAAGATCTCCTGTTGATCTATTTTTACGACAGCCATATTGGTGATCGCTAATAATGTTGAATCCTTCAAGGTATTTTAGAAGATGCTGATTGATAGCTTTTTCCATGACTTTCGATATTATTGAAAGCAGTGCGATTGGTCGGTAGTTATTTGGCAAGGTCTTCTTGCCTTTTTAAGGTATCGGCTGAACTGTGGCACATTTCCAGAAGGAAGGAAATATTCCCTTTCTGTAGGATAGGTTGAAAAGTCTACAGAAAACTGGTGTTAATTCCCTCGCACAGTTATTGAGAATTATGGCAGGTATTCCGTTAGCGCCAGAAGCTTTTTTTGGTGTCTAGCTTCATTAAAATACGTTTTATAATACGCTGTCTGAAGACAATATCGGGCATCCTTGACTGCACTATGGGAACAGTAGGTGATATTTTTCCTTGGAAATCGACAGTAGAATGTGAAGCAAAAAGTTTAGCCGACAAGTTCGCTTTCTCAACAGGTGTCGTTGCAATAGAATTATCTGGCCGTGTGAGTGGTGGTATGGTGGATTTGGTGAAATTTTGACTAACTGTCTTAGCGGCTGACCAAAAGGACCTGGAATTGTTGGGACAAGCGAGAAGTTTGTTTCTGATTCGTTGATTGTGTGCTTCCTTGGTTTCGTCGATAATCTCTTTGCATCTATTCCTGGCACGAACATGTTATGGTTTATGATGTTAGGATTTTCACGCCATTGTCAATAGGCAAGATGTCTAGAAGCATTAGCTTCTTTGCATTTTCGGTCAAACCAAGGCTTGCCGTTGGAAAGACATTTCTTCAAAAAAAGGGATGTAACAGGGGATGAAGGGATGAAAACAAACGTGTATATATATATATATATATATATATATATATATATATATATATATATATATATATATATATATATATATGTATATATATATATATATATATATATATATATATATATATATATATATATATATATATATATATATGTATATATATATATATATATATATATATATATATATATATATATATATATATATATATATATATATATATATATATATATATATATATATATATATATATATATATATATATATATATACGATATCGAGGCTGGTTTGAAAAGTCCGTGCAAAGTCCGAGAGATGGCACCACCGGCGCGTATCGAGGTCATATTTAGTTAGTAGCATCTCTTGAATGAACGCACACCAAGTTTCAGCCATATTGGTCTATTTCTTTGTGTTTGGCATTCGTGTGAATCAAGGGAGTCGAGTGATTTTCAAGAAATGGACGAAAAAGAATTTCGTGTGGTGATTAAAACATTACTTTATGAAAGGCAAAACAACTCAGGAGACTAAAGAGAAGCTTGGTAAACATTATGGTGACTCTGCGCCTTCGATTAGAACAGTTTATAAGTGGTTTCAAAATTTTCGGACTGGCCATATGGGCACAAGTGACGCTGAACGACTTCAAAAATCATTGATCAAATCCATGATATGGTGATGGATGACAGAAGAGTTAAGGTGCGTGAGATTGCTAGTGCTGTGGGGCATCTCGACTGAATGGGTACATAATATTTTGCATAAACATTTGGACATGAGAAAGCTATCCGCAAGATGGGTGCCGCGATTGCTCACGCTTGACCAAAAACGGAATCGTGTGAAGTGTTGCAAGGATGGTTTGCAGCTGTTCCAGAAGAATCCGGAGGACTTTAAGCGTCGTTTCGTCACTGTGGATGAAACATGGATACATTACTATACTCCTGAGACCAAACAACAATCTAAACAATGGGTTACCAAGGGGGAATCTGCACCAAAAAAGGCGAAGACCGTTCCTTCGGCCGGAAAGGTTATGGCGACTGTCTTTTGGGATTCGCAAGGGATAATCCTCATCGACTATCTGGAAAAGGGTAGAACTATTACAGGTGAATATTATTCATCGTTATTGGACCGTTTGAAAACCGAGCTGCAAGAAAAACGTCCGCGATTGGCCCACAAGAAAGTCCTTTTCCATCACGACAACGCACCAGCACACACCTCAGCAGTTGTGGTCGCAAAATTAATGGAAATAGGATTCCAACTCGTTTCACATCCCCCCTATTCTCCAGAGTTGGCTCCCTCGGACTACTATTTGTTCCCCAATTTGAAGAAATGGCTGGCGGGACAAAGATTTTATTCAAACGAGGAGGTGATTGCAGACACTAATGGATATTTTGCAGACTTGGACAAATCCTATTATTCGGAAGGGATCAACAAACGAGAACATCGTTGGACGAAGTGTATAAGCCTAAAAGGAGACTATGTCGAAAAATAAAAAAGGTTTACCCCAAACACATAAGTAGTTTTTATTTTTGTACGGACTTTTCAAACCAGCCTCGTATATATATATATATATATATATATATATATATATATATATATATATATATATATATATATATACATATATGTGTATATATATATATATATATATATATATATATATATATATATATATATATTATATATATATATATATATATATATATATATACGCCTACAGATAAAATAACAGTAAATAACTAAAATGATATGGAGCTTGTTCAGGTTAGTTTTGATAGTTGATATTGATTACATATCGTTTATCTAGCCTTTGTGGTCACGCAACTTTGTCTCTTAAATGTCTAATTAAAAATATAAATTACTTAATTGTAACAGATAATCGATTATATTACAAATGAACATATACTTGTTCATCAAAAGAGAGTAATTTGGTTCAGTTAATTCCGTTGTTCGTAACGTACACAATGTTGCATTTTTACAGAAACGATATAAGACACTTCCATTATATTGCTCTTTATTTAAATATTTTCGGAGTGTTTCCAGTGTATGATTTTTTATGGAAGAAAAGCTAGAAAATCTACAGTGGTATATGATCTATATTATTCTGCTGATAGCGTTGTTCCTTATATTAAATATTATAAGTGTACAAGGAGTGATAGAAAACGAAAAAATAACGGGAAGTATAGTATTTGGTTTTTCTGGATCTATGGGTGGTAGTTACTGGATATAAGTTCCTAATTTTTTCGACCGTGCAATTGTCTCTTTATTTCAAAACGCGACTTAACGAAATTTTTGGTCAAATTGCATTTTTAGAAAATTTTGTGAATTTGAACATGGAAGGACCAGCGAATAATGGTATTTTGAAATGTCCCCTTTGGCAGTTTGTTATATGCAATATCGCTGTTGTGACAATATGCTGTTCAATGACAGTTCACTGGTATTATCTAGTACCTAACTTAGCAGGTAATTTTTTTTACGAATTCATATTTGCCTACTATGAGGTTTTAGTATGCTGGATCTTCGTAAATATGAATTTATCGTTAAATCTAAAATATACTCTAATAAATAAAAATATGTTAAGTAATAAATTTAAAACACCCCATAAATCTGTAAAAAATATAAGAAAATATAGAAAGATATTCTGTGAAATGGTAGATATTGTGAAGAAAGTCAATATAGTGTTTGGATATATGTTATTCGAAATGTATAACCTGATGGTACTGAAATGTACTCAAGCAATTGCAAGAGCATATGCACCATCAACTGACGTACAGGAGTTTGATAATGGGACAACTAAAATGATTTTAATTTTTTGTTATATTTTTGAGTTGGTAAGTTGTGTTACGTTATTTTACAAAAGTTAGGACGGAGCAGTGAGAGGACTTTAGACTTTATAAAATAGAACAAAAAAAATTTAACTGATAACTGCATTAGCTAATACTTGGAAAATGCCAGAATGGTAAGATTTGTCAGCTCGCCTGAACAATCCTTGTGCAGTATCCTACGTGTGCGTCATATAATAAAGATACAGAACACGCCAATCCTTTGGCCAGAAGTTACATTAAAATTTTTATATTTAAATGGTTTACAATTTATTGTTTTATTAGTACTAGTAGAAACATGGATGGACAGGCTTAGAGGCAGAGAAATCGACCAAAGGAATCATTATTGTTGACCCCAATCTATATCCCTGTAGATTCTAGTGGTATCCGAACTACATCATCGGCAGATGATACTCTCATCTTTTTAACTCTCAGCTAGCAGCGAAACTCGATGGGGCTAATCAACTTTTTAATACCTCTATAAAAGTCTCCGTAGCATTGTGATGAAGCATGTTCATTATCGACGACAGAAAAAACCTTTCAGCTTGACTTCAGGCCGACAGAGTGCTATCTACTTCGTCCGCCTTTCGGCTCAACTAAATATGAGCTAACAATATGCTGTCGGCAGTTTTTCTGTATAAGTAGGTTCTCACAACTCTAGGTCCACCCTACCCATATCAGTGGGTGGTACCTTCATCGACCACCTTTCATAGTACGAGCATTCCCTTACCTAGCGCGTGCCAGGCAGTTATTCAGTCGGGGTCTCGAAGGCCGCTTTCAGGCTTCTCCTACCCGTTTTTTTTTTTTATAGCATACCAGCTTTTAAGAGTTTGCCGACGTGCATGTATGTGATCAACTTTAAAGTAAAAATGTACTGATCTGCTAAGAATCAAATCCGAGACTATGCTCATGAAAAGTATGAACTATACCCTGGAGCCAAGTCGCCACTATTTTTATAACAACTTTGTTATATTAACATAGGCCAAGCTTTTTTAATTTGTTTATTACACCAGTTTGTCAAATGATCGACGATATTATATTTTATATTAGGATCTTAAACTATGTCTTACGTTTACGATGTCCGAAGCTCTCTTACTAAAGTGTAGTCAAAACAATGCAAGTGTTTTTGTAACTCTAATAGGTTTCAGCAAGGCAACATTTTAATATGCTGTATCATCGTTTAATGACTATACTGCGATATGTATTCTAATAACATTAAATAAACAATTAATTATAAATTGCACTGTTTACTTGTACTAAAATAATGATACAGATACAGAATTTGTTGATTTGAGAACCTATATTTCCTTGCAATTTCAACTAAATTATCGTGCCATGAAGCCATAGTGTAAAATCAATGTTTTATTGGCGAAATTGGCGTCTAAACTTAAATATATGCTAATATGTTCAGTAAATTTTACAAAGCAGGTGAATAAATTATAGAAACTGGAAAACGTATAATACTACGAAATGTACTAACATAGAAAATGGTGGAAAAGTGGCTTTATTTGAAGTTTAAAGCTAACAATGTTGTTGAAAACCACCGTCATTCTATCAAAATTGCCTATTCATCCATGCTCATCCTCGAATTCCTCTTTGATTCTTTGGTCTTGTCACTAGCGACACGGGACGTGTGGGCGGTGTTTGGCGGTGTGGGACATGACTATATTCTGTAGCTGCAAAACTTATACACTTCAACAATATTGGTTAAAATTGTGTTATTGAAGGGTTTATTTTAAAATTCATCAGAAACATCTTCGTTAAGTAAAAAGTTATGAAAATAGTTATATTAATTTTATGGATTGTAATGAATCAAAGAGTATTTTAGCCCCAGATTTACGCATGTGAAAACTTCTTTTTAATAAACAAAAACATTCCTTTGTCAAGAAGAAACGACTAATTCATTCAATGAATTTGGCCAGTTATGGCAAATTCATTTGTTTAAATGCTAAATTCCCTTTTAAAAAATAATTCTAGAAAGAGTGGATAATCCGTAAGTACTTTACTTCTTAGATATTGGCATCTCAGCTTTTTTTTCAGATGGTACCATAAGTTTTAGAATTAAATTTTACCTAAGATTCAAAAATATAATAGTATGTCGAGCACACCATTAAAAGAAGTTACTCTTTACTAAATAGGGTTAATTTCGTTATGAGTTCAAGTTAGGGTTATTTTACTTCTGGAAATACTTCTAATAACCAACTATCGCTGAGAGAGGTCAACCAACGAGTTAGAAAAAAGAAAAATAAATAATATCTCCTTGATGCCTGGAGTTTTGTCGGCAAATTTTTTAAAGAAACACTAAAAATTTATGTTTTTTTGTTGTTGGTTAATACATTTATAAAAAATATATCCCAACAGTAGATGAGTATACTCTTATCAATAAATTTCAAATGCCACACTTGTATTGAGAGTAAAGTTTTAGAGCTTAAATGTGGATTAATTAAAAGTAATATATGTCAGAATACAGTAATTAAGATTTAAATAGTGTAGGAGTGTATTATGATCTGGAATCTCTGTGTACAACTGCAATTCTATAGTTTAAAAAAAATGGGTGAAATTATTATCGGCGACTTTAAAATAGATGTACGAGGCTGGTTTGAAAAGTCCGTACAAAAATAAAAACTACTTATGTGTTTCGGGTAAACCTTTTTTATTTTTCGACATAGTCTCCTTTTAGGCTTATACACTTCGTCCAACGATGTTCTAGTTTGTTGATCCCTTCCGAATAATAGGATTTGTCCAAGTCTGCAAAATATCCATTAGTGTCTGCAATCACCTCCTCGTTTGAATAAAATCTTTGTCCCGCCAGCCATTTCTTCAAATTGGGGAACAAATAGTAGTCCGAGGGAGCCAAGTCTGGAGAATAGGGGGGATGTGAAACGAGTTGGAATCCTATTTCCATTAATTTTGCGACCACAACTGCTGAGGTGTGTGCTGATGCGTTGTCGTGATGGAAAAGGACTTTCTTGTGGGCCAATCGCGGGCGTTTTTCTTGCAGCTCGGTTTTCAAACGGTCCAATAACGATAAATAATATTCACCTGTAATAGTTTTACCCTTTTCCAGATAGTCGATGAGGATTATCCCTTGGGAATCCCAAAAGACAGTCGCCATAACCTTTCCGGCCGAAGGAACGGTCTTCGCCTTTTTTGGTGCAGATTCCCCCTTGGTAACCCATTGTTTAGATTGTTGTTGGGTCTCAGGAGTATAGTAATTTATTCATGTTTCATCCACAGTGACGAAACGACGCTTAAAGTCCTCCGGATTCTTCTGGAACAGCTGCAAACCATCCTTGCAACACTTCACACGATTCCGTTTTTGGTCAAGCGTGAGCAATCGCGGCACCCATCTTGCGGATAGCTTTCTCATGTCCAAATGTTTATGCAAAATATTATGTACCCGTTCAGTCGAGATGCCCACAGCACTAACAATCTCACGCACCTTAACTCTTCTGTCATCCATCACCATATCATGCATTTGATCAATGATTTCTGGAGTTGTAACCTCCACAGGCCGTCCAGAACGTTCAGCGTTGCTACTAACTAAACATGACCTCGATACGCGCCGGTGGTGCCATCTCTCGGACTTTGCACGGACTTTTCAAACCAGCCTCGTACATGCAATATTGATTTGGAAAATTTGTTAAAATCTAAATTCTTGCTTGTTTCTCCAAAATCTCCTTCTGTATTTGTTTTGGTTGAACTTTTAGAATTTGTTTCTGCTCTAATTAAAGTTTCTATACAATTACACTGGATTTTTTGTGACAGATTGTAACTTTTGCAAAATCCAACGAATAGCTTACTCGAATATCGTGATCAAGTAAAAAAATTTCACGCTGTAGATGGTTAAAAAAATTGCTGCATCCTGCTGGACGCGTGTGGCATCTAAATAGACAATCTCCACAGTTCCAAGGTTTTTGTGCAAAGAACCTGAAGCCATATATTATTTTCTTATTATTTTCAATTTTAACTTAGGTAGGGGGGTGAAGGAGGCAAGAGTCAATAGGGACGTGAGGAATTTTTCTTGGTTCGGGCAGAGAGAACAGACAAATTTGAGGAATAATTCCGTTTCGTGAAACGAATAAGGGTGAAGTAGATGTTAATAGGGGTGTATACTTATATATTTTGTTATACATCCTTTTCAGGAATCTGAGACTGCAAGAACCTCAAAGTTTTATTATTATTTTTATTATTTCTAATTCTAACAACTGGAGGATGAAAGTCGTTAAATATTGTTAGTATAGTATTTTTTCTGGTTTTTGAATTTGTTGGAAAATTTCGAGTATAATTGTTTAGACTAAAATATGTATAAACCTAATGAGATCCATTCCAATTTTCGAGTCGAGAAAACGAAAATTGATTTATTTTTTCATTATTTCGAACTCTACCTTACCGTTTTTTTTTTTATTTTCCTCTCACCATAAAGTACCTATTATGTAAAATACCGAGAATGACGAAGCATGAATTTAATTAGTCTTTAGTGTAAGAAAAACAAATTCAGTGTTTATTATGAAACTGTGCTAGGAAAGTACTAGGTAAATTACTGTACCATTTCTTTTTTAGGTACTTATGTGGTCTACAATGTACGTTTGTTCGTTACTAAAAGCAGAAGTAAAAAAATTGGGAGATTCTTGTAATGTGTTACGCGACCTCAGTAACGATGAGGAGGTTAAGCAAGAATTACAAGACTTTTACCAGCAGATCCAATTAAATAACGTGAAATTCACTGCAGCAAGATTTTACGAAATTAATCAGAGCACTTTATTTCAACACATTAGGGTTATATTTTCATATTTTATTGTAATGGTACAGTTCGAAGCTCAGGAAAAGAAGTAAATGATTAGTATTTCTGATCACGTTTTCTGAAAATGTATGTTTGTAAATGTGCGATTGAAAATAAAGCACTTTTAACAAAATATTCTTTATGAATAATAGTAAACATTTTTATAAAATCCACTAAATATATCTCTGCTGCTCAGTCAGTTCAGGATAAGCTCTGGATGTACTACACCAGAAGTGTTTAGCACTATAAAAATTGCTTTGTGATATCATAAACCTAGAAATAATAATGTGTTTTAATGTTTAAGGAGCACAACACTTTTTCTAGTCATACCATATATATTCACCAATATTAGAAGTCATGATTATATTCTAAACATATTTATTGTAATATTCCCTTTATTCAAATTAAAACACTTCTGAAATTTCAATATTTAAAAGTATAGGATTACACAAAGTAAATGACTTATATATTCTTGTTTCGTTTTTTTTTTTTTACTTATTTATCAAAAAATGATACTTCAAATGAAAGGTTAATAATTAAAACAAAAATATTGAAAATAGTAATTATTATGAAAAAAATGATAAATAAATAAAAATTACACAGTCCCACAAAAAAGTGGGCTATACTTTTGATGCGATATATCAGATCCGTAGTATTTTTACCCGCTGATCACGAATCTGACGTCAGAATATCGCCATCACATCTCAATTTTTTTCTAACCTCAAAAAATAGGTAAAAATTAAGAAAAATATACTCCTAAAAAATTGATTCAAGCTTTTTCATGAATCCAAAGATGTATTAATATGTATTCGGACACGCTAAGCTAATATTCATCGGTTGGATTAAGCCATACAGTTCTGTTTTCTTTCTAACCTCAATAAATCAGACAGATATAGTGCTTCTCGAATGCAAAAACGAATTCAAATTAAAATTCAACCGATTCTTACCAAATTTGGTACACGGGGGTTTTTTGGGTTGCTGATCATGAATCTGAGGTCGGATTTGCAAAATTCAAAATGGCGGATCCAAGATGGCGGACAAAATTTTGAAAACCAACCGATTCCTACCAAATTTGGTATACAGTTGGGGAATCCTCAAACCTGATACTCTTAAATCCTAAACCCTGAAACCTTAGACTCCCACACCCGTAACCTCAAAAAATAGACCTCAATAACCCTGTAACTTTAAAAATGAGACCCAATAAACTCAAAACCAGGACTTTTAAACCATATACTCTCAAATAGTAGACCCTTAAGCCCTAGAATTGCGAACGTTAGACCCGCGCCTAACTTTCCTTTTTTTGGCTGTATCTTGTTCTTTTTTCCGCTAATGACCTATTCAAAGGCTTTCTGCCCAAACGCTTTTGAGGACTTGTTTCTCTTTTTCGCGACCAGCAATAGTCCGCTAGCATATGGTCATCCCATCGTCCTTGATACCGATTTTCTATGATTTTCAGATCTTGGTGAAAACGTTCCCCTTGCTCCTCACTGTAGTCACCAAGATTATCTGGGAAATCATCGATGTGGGAGTCCAGGAAATGTAATTTTAGATTCATTAAGCAACCTAATGTTTGAAAATTTTTTACCATTTTCTCGACTATTTCTTTGTACTTAGGACTTTTATTATTTCCCAAAAAGTTTGTTGCGACTTCTTTAAAACTAAGCCAAGCAGCTTTTTCAACTTTATTCATTTTAGTAACAAATAATGAATCTTGAAACAATTTTCTTACGAAATGCTTCATAAGTCCAAGCCTAATGTGAAGCGGGGGAATAAGAACTTTTCCTGGATCTACCAATGTTGGAAACAATACATTATTTTCACCAGGAGTGAACGATTCTCTTGTTGGCCAAATTTTTTTCTTATAATGACGTTCCCTGTCTCTGCTATTCCACAGACATTTATAACAGGGATAAAGTGTAAACCCTGACTATTGGCCAAGCAATATTGTTACAATTTTCAGATCTCCACAAATTTTCCAGTTATGATCAGCATATTTTATTTTTATCAAAAGCTGCTTCATTTTTTCATATTGCTCTTCCATAACTGTGGAAGGAGCAATCGGAATGGGAGCGTAAACGTTGGTATTATGCAGTAAAAACTGCCTTAATGCTCCGTTTAGAAGAATCAATGAACAGTCTCCATTCTTCAGGATCGTATGAGTTATTTTGAAATTCATCCATTAGACCTTTTACATCGGTACAATATGAAAGTGACAATTCCTCGTCCATTGTGAAATATTTTCGAAATTCTTCATCTCTGTTTCTATAATAAGAAATCGTAGCTTCTGGCTTAAGTAAATGACTTTTCTTTAAAAAGGAAGCAAGATGCTCTGAACCATCTTTGGATAAGCCTAAATCTCTGACTAGATCACTAATTTCTGACTGTGATACGAGTATTGGTTCTGGTTTACGGTTGTATGGTAGAAATTCTTTATCCGTGTCACTGGTATATGATAGGTTGTCACTAGAACATTCATTAGTAACAGTGTTTGAATCTTTTTCGAAAGTCTCATTGTTTTCGGCATGAACTGATAAGGTGAAATCATTTGTTTCCATAACATCACCATCAAGTGGTACAGGAGGCGGAATTAGTTTAGTTGGTCTTGTTACTGTCGAAACATCGTTATAAGTAATAGTGCTTTTATTTTTTCGGTTATGCCTAGATACAACATTCATACAAAAGTAGCAATCATTTTCACTGTATGGTCTATTCCATATTGCTGGTCTGGAATATTTAATCGCCTTCTTATTGATGTACAACATTATTTTGCAAGAACTGCAAATGATGTGGGGAACCCAATCTGTATCCTGGTGCTGTATTTCAATGTTAAAACAATCCTTATATAAGGTTTTAATCTTATCCGTTATCGGTGATCCCATTTTACTCAATAGGTGTTGATAGCAAATATAACAAAATGAGTCACTGTTTTTATCGCACTTATGAAAAGTCCTTGTACCGTGAGACCGTTTTCTTGTAGCATTATACTCTACATGAGCCAAGTCACCCACACATGAAGAGCTACGGTCGCTGGATGACGACGGCTGCGGGCCCGCTTTCCCACCCTGACCAACCGCCGATACTGGGTTTCCGAGTCCCTGCATCGTAATTCTCTTTCTTCTACCTGTCATGACGGCATCTAAGCCGTTATCCAGGGACTCTGCCGGCTAGTGGAGTAACACCGTTGCCCACCGTCACCACGTGGAGGTGCCCTGGATACAGGTAGAAGAATAAAAATCGACCGATGAATTTTCTCGGCGTTCAAAATGGCGCGAAACAATCTGCCATCTTGAATTTTGCAAATCCTCAGATCGTGATCAGCGACCCAAAAAATCCCCGTGTACCAAATTTGGTAAGGATCGGTTGAATTTTAATTTGAATGCGTTTTTGCATTCGAGAAGCACTATATCTGTCTGATTTATTGAGGTTAGAAAGAAAACAGAACTGTATGGCTCAATCCAACCGATGAATATTAGCTTAGCGTGTCCGAATACATATTAATACATCTTTGGATTCATGAAAAAGCTTGAATCAATTTTTTAGGAGTATATTTTTCTTAATTTTTACTAGTTTTTACCTATTTTTTGAGGTTAGAAAAAAATTGAGATGTGATGGCGATATTCTGACGTCAAATTCGTGATCAGCGGGCAAAAATACTACGGATCTGATATATCGCATCAAAAGTATACCCCACTTTTTTTTTGTGGAGCTGTGTTATCAGAGTCTTATTTTACTTAAGCATAAATGACTACATAATTAAATAAACGAAAAAAATCCTGTAATTGAAATTTGAAAAATTGAATAAAAAAAATCAATTATTAAATCCTAATATATATTTATGAATATTAAGGAAATTATAGTTAAAATAAGCTTATCTCACACATGGGTACATGCACAAATTTTTCCCAAAAGAGCCAGGTTATTTTTCTTTACTTTACTTTACCACTCTAAGTAACCTAGTGTATTTTTGGCTTTTGTAAATTATAAAATTCACATTTATAAATTTAAAGGGATCCTACATCTTTCATGTTTAAAATAAATTAATTAAAGAAATTAGTATTTTATGGGTGAGAACTGATTTTCTGATTGAATATCATAATTTTAAGAAAGTAACTGTGTATGTTAAGATTTTTAGGTAATGCTTGGCGACTAAAAGATAAATCAAAAAAAATTAGAGGTTTAAATCGGAGAAATATTAATATTTCTTGGGTCATTCGAAATGATATTTTTGGCTGTATTTCAAATTTATTATTTGTACAGTAAAGTAAGTTGTTATTCATTATAATAATAATAATAATAATCTTTAATAATCATTATGGTCTAACAGATAAATACATCCATTAACAAGACAATGTGACTAAAGCTAAGTTAAATCTAAACGAGTCTGTTCGGATAAACACATTACAATATTAAGTTTCAGCTCTAATAATATACGCTACAATAATATACCCAAGACAACGATCCCGTGCAACCTTCAAAAACTGAGAATATGTTAGATTGGTAATATCAATGCCGTTGCAATTCACATTAAAAATCTTCATAGCTTGAAAAAGGGGGTCTTTTAACTGAAAATTTGAAGCATGGAACGGTAAGTTGAACAAGGGATAATGTCTTAACGCACGAGATGGTACGTTAAAGTTTAGTTTTGACAATAAGTAGGGACAGTCGATAGCCGAGTTGCAAATTTTAAACAAAAACAAAACCAGCATAAAATTGCGACGATCGGCCAATGACGATATCTGAAATCTGCGAAGCGGAGTTTCCTGTGGCGAGCCTCGTGGTGGGAAAACACCCTCCATTTTATATACGAGAAATTTTAAAAATTTTCGTTGTACCCCTTCTATTTGGGAAGTGTACTTTGAGTGTATAGGATGCCACACTATTGCTGCGTATTCTAATTTTGATCGAACATATACAAAGTACAGAGATTTAATTCTATCAATGTTTGAGAAATCACGAGAGTTTCTAAATATGAATCCCAGCGTTTGTATTGCGCTCTTGTAAACCTGATTTATGTGTTCCGAAAATGATAGGCGCTCGTCAAAAACTACGCCAAGGTCCCTGATGGATTTTAAATCCTTCAATATCTCAAGATTTATATAATAGTCAGAATGAGTTAGGGTCTTTTTATTAGCGTACGTCATTTTGTAGCACTTTTCGGCATTTAGAGGTAAGTTGTTAGCTGTGCACCAGTTGCTAACTAGTCGTATATCGTCTTGCAGTGCAATGCAATCAGAGACGCAATGTATTTGTCTGAAAATCTTTAAATCATCCGCAAACAATAGAACATTGCTAGAAACATTTATACCTATATCGTTAATAAACAGAGATAATATCAGTGGAGCCAATATACTGCCCTGAGGAGCTCCACTTGTAGCTTTGAATCTGAACGAGGGATTACCATGAATATCGACATATTGATACCTGTCACTCAAATAGGAGGCAAACAGTCGAATAAGATTGTCATCGAAACCAAGCCACCTCAATTTAAGAAGGAAGACAGAATGATCTACTCGATCGAACGCCTTTGAAAAATCCATATAAATAGCATCAACCTGATCTACGAGCATTTAAGATCTGACTTACAAAATGAGTGAAACTGGCCAGATTCGTGATCGTATTGCGACTTTTATAGAAGCCATGCTGAGATTCAGATACAGAATGTTTTACTTGATTAAACACATCTTCGTGAATCAGCCCCTCTAATGCTTTCGCAAATGGCGATAGCATCGATATGGGTCTATAATTAGAGATGTTATTTCCATTGCCTTTTTTGAAGAGAGGAATTATCCTAGCTTCCTTCCATACCTGAGGAAATGAATGTGTTGTGAGTGCCATGTTATAAATGAAGCTCAATGGCTTCGAGAACGCGGATGCACAGTCTTTGACGATGAAACTGGGAATATTATCAGGACCCATGGACATTTTGTTTTTAGATTTTTTCAAGAACCTACTGACTGCTTCCTCTGATACACAATTAAGAGTTACATGAGAGCTTATATTAAAATTATTGTTTGGAGGGTGTTGGAAAACATTACTCTGTGCAGAGTTGTTATAGACCGAAGAAAAAAAATTCGCAAAGAGGTTAGCAATTTCAATAGGATCTGAATAATCTTTTCCCCCCCTCAGTAAACAGGGTCGGAAAAGAGCTTGAAGACCTTTTCGAGCTAACAAAGGCCCAGAATGTACTGTTATGTAATAATTATATTAGCATATGCACATTTTAATACAATGGTTGTATTTTAAACCAAGAGACATATTTTCGATTTTTGATTTACATATAATAATTTTTGGAAGGTGACAAATGCTCTCCGTTTTAAACTTGGCAAGAGCCCATGTTAACATCCTAATCTAGTCAACAAAGTCTACAATATTTTTTAAGGAGCTTTAATTAGTAGATATGTAGATATTTAATGTATTAGACGAAAATTATCTTAAGTTGAGAATAACCCCCATTCTAAAGCTAAAAAGGATAGGAAACAGTACCCCTTATGTAAGAATAAAATTTATAGCATAAGATGTAATAAAAAAATAATAATAATAAATAGGTGTTAGAGACTGGTAACAATTGTAACAGTTATCAAATGTATTTCTTGTATATTGTAGCCATCTGATAATTTGTTGGCAAACTGTTTGCATGCGATCAACGGTATTTTTTTTTTTTAAGTTAACTTCAGAGGATTAATTTCCTAAGAAATCTTCATAGGTATACTTTTATAGTTAAAATAATTTCTCGAGAATAGTATGTATTACATTAATTTTCAAATAATATCTCTCGCCTAATCAACAAAATAGTTTTCGGCTCAAAAAACGCACAATCCGATCAGATTATCCTACTCAGTGCTAGAGCTACGCAATATAGGGAAATTGACAGTTGCTTCACAACTTAAATCAGTTACTTTTTAAACTAGAAAAATATGATATGATGAGAAAATAAATTAGTAGAGACCGTATACAAGGAGCCGTGATCTGAAAAAAGCTGGTTCCCGTAGGATATCTCAAACAGATCCGACAAAGAGGGATACTTCGCAAAAGTCAATTCATAAAATGAATTCCCCACTTTAACATCAAAAACTGACAAGTTCGCTGATTCTTTGTTATATTTTAATTTGATTCGAAACAAAACGAGTGTGAAACAATGTTTAATCATGTAGTATGATTAAAAACTGTTTCTTTTCGAACAACTTGCTCAACTGAGGTAAAAAATAATTAAATTTAACCATCAATTTAATAAAGCTCGAATTACAAATCACAATATTATATATAAGCTCTTTTAAAACGGTTAACTTACCCAATTAATCATGAGCTGTTATATATCCAAGGAAATTTTAATAGTTAATATTTTATTAATTCCATCGCCTAAGAAAAATTCAGTCTATTAATCTTTTAATTTAAAATTGAAAGCTAAGGCAAGAAAATTAAAATTTGATTTATGTTACAATTGTCAACATAATTAACTCGAATTTCGAACATGCGATTAGCACGTTGGTGCAATATCACGTATTAAGGCTGTTTATTTCACGAAGAAGGAAACAAAGAATGTTCTATACAATTTGGACAAGTATTTGAGTTTTAAGGCAATAGTCTCATAACTAGACTTTAATTCATTTTGGAATCTTCTAAAAAACTGCCACATCATTCCTCGTCACTAATTTGGAAAAGCAAAAACCAATTTGAAATGATTTTTAGAAATTCTAATCCTTTAACGATTTTTAACTGTAAAGAAGTTGGCAGTACTGGTTGGCATATGCAAGTTTGAAAATTGTATAGAATATTGCATTGTGAGCTTTTAACTTGAGGAACCATAAGCTTAAGTTTTCTGATAAACCTATATAGTGAACTTATTTGTGAACAGACTTATTACTAAAAGTGTTTTGGTTTAAGAGTTTTGTTTACTACCTATCTTATTGCAATAGTTCTGTGTATTTATTTAAATAATTATTTGTAGAATATTTTTTAGCTAGAATTTTAAATATTCTAATTATCACAGGTTTTTTAGCAATATAGTTATTGTGAATACTCAAAATTGGTGCAAATAAACTATTTTTTTAAAAATATACAGTTATTTTTACAACTAATTCCTGTCATGCGTGATTAGACATTTTAATGCAAGAACTCTCCATGTCTATTTTTAGTGTTCCATACCGAGCACTTATAAGATCACTTCGCTGTCTGTCTGTCCGTCTGTCACGACCAATTTTCTCTGGAACTATTAGACACAAAAAGTTGAAATTTGGTACTAATATAGAAATTAATGGCCTCATCAGAGCCGTATAGTTTTAAAAGTTAAATTTTGACTTAAGGTTAGTTTTGGGGGATGAAATTTTTTTTTACCAGGTTATTAAACGGGGTGTCAAATGAAAGCTTGTAAA
Organism: Pachyrhynchus sulphureomaculatus; assembly: GCA_019049505.1. Taxonomy (NCBI): domain Eukaryota; kingdom Metazoa; phylum Arthropoda; class Insecta; order Coleoptera; family Curculionidae; genus Pachyrhynchus; species Pachyrhynchus sulphureomaculatus. Next base: position 42,805,859 of record CM032449.1, read on the forward strand.
AAAAGGAGTTAAAAATGAATATAATGTAATACTTTCGCACAATTCTCTTTGTAACATTTTTAAAAAAGTGGTAAAAATCCTAAAAGTACCAATCAAAAAATTTTGAAAAAAATTTTGGAACATTCTCTACAGGGTGTAGATTGAACGAAAATTATCACGAGTACATTATCTTTTAATAATTTATCTGGTATATAAAAAACAAAAATTTCATTGTCATCAGTTTTCAGTAAAGATCGAAAAAAACTTTGTTGAAAACTCATTTGGGATGTGTTTTGTGAAATCACTGATAATATTATACTTATTATAACTAAAACATTTTATTTTAAAAGCAATCAACGTACGGAACACTAATTGCGCAAGTCCAAGTTGCACTTGACTGGTTATTTTATCTTCATTTGCTTTACTTTAGTACTCAAAGTAACCTAGTGTATATTTGGCTATTTGATGCTTTTGTAATTTATAAAATTCACAGTTATAAATTTAACATTTACATTTTTCATGTTTGAAATAAATTAATTCAAGAAATTAGCATTTTATTGGTGTTGTTGATTTTCTGATTGATCAATAGAATTTTGAGAAGGTGTATATTAAGATTTTTAGTTAATTCTTTGCAATTAAAAGATAAATTAACAAAATCGGACACATAATAATATTTCATGGGTCATTTAAAATTATATTTTTCGTTATATTGCAATTTTATTATTTATACAATAAAATAAGTTGTCATTTATTATGTAATAATTATATTATCATATGCATATTTTAATACACTGATTGTATTTAAACTAAAACATATTTTTGAGAGGTGGCAAATGCACTCACTCCATTTCAAACTTGGCAAGAAGCCATGTTGACGTCATAATCGAATCGACAAATTGTGCAATATTTTATAAGAAGCTTTAATTAGTTAAAAATATGTAGATATTTAATGTATTAAACGAAAATTATCTTAGCTTGAGAATAACTCTCCTATTGTTAGGCTAAAATGGTTTTAGTCTAACATGCTGTTCAAGGAAGATTCAGATGTACTAAAAAACTAAATAAATTAATAAATAGGTAATAGAGACTGGTAACAATTGTAACAAGTATCAAATACATTTCTTGGTTTATTGCAGCCATCTGATAATTTGTGGCCAGCTGTTTACATGCAATCAATGGTTTTTTTTGTGTTAATTCAGAGGGTTAGTTGCCTAACAAACTTCTATAGGTACACTTTTATTGTTAAAATAAGCTTTTTCTTGAGAACAGTATGTATAACTTCACTTTTCAAATAAAATCTTGTGTCTAAAATAGATTTCGTCTCAAAAATGTACAACTCGAGTAGTTTATGATACTCAGTGCTTGAGCTGTGCAATGTAGGAAAATCAACAATTACCACGTATTTAAAGTTAAATAATTTTTACACCAGAAAAATATGCAATTGGATATAGGGAAAATAAATTAGTTCAACCGAGGTAAAAGTAACTAAATTTAATCGTCGGTTTAATAAAGCTCAATTTATATATATCGCAGTAATATAAGATTTTTAATATGGTTAACTTACCCAATTAATTATGTGCTGTTATACATACAAGGAAATTTTAATAAATAATATTGTATTAATTCTATTGCATAAAAGAAATCTACTCATCTTTTAAATTAAAACCGAAAGCTAAGTCAAGAAAATTAAAATTTTATTTATGTTACAATTGTCCAAAACTACCTCGCATTTCGAACGAAATTTAACGCGTGAAAGAATGTTCTATACAATTTGGGCAGCTATTCGAGCTTTTAAGGCAATAGTATCATAACTAGACTTCATTCCATTCTGGAATGTTTTAAAAACTACCTCATCATTCTTGGTAACTAATTTGGAAAACCAAAAGCCGATTTGAAATGATCTTTAGAAAATCGAATTTTAACTGTAGAGAAGTTGACAGCACTAGTTTTCATATGCAAGTTTGAAAATTTTATAAAATATTGCGATCTGAGCTTTTCCTTTGAGGAACCATAAGATTTAATTTTCTTATAGACTATATATAGTGAACTTATTTGTAAAACTAATAAACTTATTACTAAAAGTGTTTTGTTTTAAAAGTTTTGTTAAAAAAATACTACCTATCTTATTATAATAGTTTGCTCTATTTATTTAAATAACTTTTTGTACAATACTTTTTAGCTAGAATTTTAAATATTTATTCTAATTATTACAGATCTTATAGTAATATACAGTTTACAATTTTCATTGTACATTGTATATATTAGTTATTGTGAATACTAAAAACTGGTGCAAATAAATTATGTTATTAAAAATATACACAACATTTATTTTTACAACTAATGCATGTCATGCGTGACTAGATATTAGGGTGACCGCAAAAAATCGATGTCGGAATTTTGTTCGTCTGGACCCCACAAAACGATTCCCCTTTCCAGATATTGAGATAGCCGAAATTTGAGCTCGATTAAACGACGTTAACCCGTGCCGCTCGTCGCTCAAAGTTTGAAAAAAATCCAAATTTTTGGCCAAAAAGATGACATATGGAGCCATAACTCCAGAACGGTAAATATTAGAAACACGCTTAATATCTCAACAGAAAGCTAATGTTGTTCTTCAAAATTTATATTCTATACATAATTGTTGTTATTTTAAGTCAAACCGAGTTACAACAGCCTTTAGCCCCAAAAACGTGACCTGGTATCAGTAGGAGCCAGTTTGGGAGTATTCTAAGAATTTTAAGGGTTTTTACATAATGTGTCTCGGAATTAACATTTTTTTGTTAAACAGTATTTTGGAACTCAATTTTCAAACATATAGAGCCTTTTGTTCAAATCTAATCTTTTATTATATGACTAGTTTACCAAAGAAGGACCCGTTTGACAGGTAAAAAGGAGGGTGAATCTAATTTCTATTTTAGGGATGGTAATTTTACTTCAGCGTACAACCGACTTTTTATTTTCTAAAGTGCCTTTGACCTGGTTAGATCGAACAATTATCTAGTGAAGATATTTTAACGTTTTTTTTTTTTAATTTTCCAAGTGTGTGTGTTATTGTTTCTATAACTATTATAGTATTATTTTAAAAGACATTTGAAAACATTTTATTGAAATTAAAGTTTGCAATATATTTTGTTTCATTTTCCAAGTTAACTGTTATTGGCCTCTGAAATGGCATCCACATCAGGTGTACAAAGCCGGACTAAGGATAAAATATTTCTTGTGGGCTATCCCATTCACCAGATCACCGGTTGTAAACTACCCTCAAATCGTCAAGTTTTGTGTGCTTTATTTTATAATTTACGTACTGTGAAATTAACTGTAAGAGAATCAGCAAAACTTACAATACGAGAAGTGTTCATTTTTTGGGAGAAAAAGCTCGAATCCCGACTAAACATGAGCAAGATGCAATTACTAAGCTGGAAAAACTTCACGCCGAGTGGAGAACTCTTCAAAAAGACCGAAAAAAAAAACATCGAAAACGGCCAAGAACAAATTTAAACAGTTTGTTGAAAAGTTGGATGATCTCTTTGATATTGCTCAACAAGATGCCTTGGCTCTGATGAAATCGGAAGAAGATAAGGCGTTTCTCGTGAAACAGAGGCAGAAGTGCCGCCCAGGTTCCATGACTGGAGTGGATCTCAAGTTGTCTCGAGCTGAAGAAATCAAGGTGCAAAAGGAACTTGCAAAAATGAACCGACAAATCCAAGAAGCAACTTTTGATATTGGTGAGTTTTTTTTTATTATTAGTATTCTAAAAAATAGATAAACAAATAAGTAAATAGTTTCATTATAACTGAAAGAAAATTGTACATGAGAGCATGATTTGGCATCTTTATGATTGAGTTTATATTTTTTAAATAATAACTTTTGATAATTAGGAGTAGGTAATTTAGTACCTATGTATTATTACTATTCTGCTAAAACGACAAGTTTTTATAGTCTTTTTTTTTTTCTCTTTCTTTTGTTGCTTCTTAGAGACGGATGATGAAGACAAGTTCGAAGAAGGAGAAGAAGACACTGAAGAGGACAGCATCTACCAGGAACTTGAGAGCTTGGAGGAAATGGACATCCCTGAAGAAGCTGCAGAAGATCCAGGACCATCTGAGAGCAAGAGGATGAAAGTTTCATTTGCAAGGGGCGTTAAAGAGATTTTAAACATGAAATTGTCCATTTTGTTAGATCGATGTAAGGTATCCGATAGAAATGCCACGAGAATTTTAATAGCTACTCTAGAAGCACTAAACCTTTACCCTCTTGAGTACAAAGTCTCGAAAACTTTATTACATGATAGAAGGCAAATGTTCAGAGAACAATATAATAAAAATAATTTTAATAAAGTAAACATTCCTGAAAAAGAGCCCGTGGTTGTCCATTGGGACGGTAAACTTTTACCGGGTGTTTTAAAAAATGAACAATGTGAGCGAATAGCTATAGCTATTTCATATGGCGAAAAGGAACAGCTGCTGGGAGTTCCTGTAACAGCAAACAGCTCAGGAGAGGAGCCAGCCGTAGCCGTATATGAATGCCTACATGAATGGGGTCTTCTCAACACCGTCAAGGCGATGTGCTTCGACACTACAGCATCCAACACGGGAAGACTCAAAGGAGCATGCGTCATATTGGAGCAAATGTTAGGAAGAGAATTGTTATACCTAGCTTGCCGTCACCATATCTTGGAAATTCTGTTAAGAGGCGTATTCGACAGAAAAATGGGATCAACCACTGGACCTCATCCAGACATTTTCAAGAGATTCCTCACTGCGTGGCCCAAGATAGACAAAGGAAAATACGACACAGTATCAGTGACAATCTAATACAAAAGCAGCTAACTCCAGAAGTAATTGCAAATGTTACTGCTGAATTCGAGACCAAATTAACTGAGAGCCACCCCAAAGATGACTACAAGGAGCTATTGCAGTTGGTTCTCGTATTTGTTGGATCACTAGACGGCAATGTTGTGGGTTTTAGAACTCCAGGAGCCATTCATCACGCTAGGTGGATGGCAAAGGCTATTTACTGCTTAAAAATGTTCATTTTTCGTCGTCAATTTAAGATGTCTAAAGAAGAAGAAAGTTCTGTGCGTGCCATTTCTGTTTTCCTAGTTAAAATTTATTGTAAAGCTTGGTTCAATGCTCCAAAAGCTCATCTTGCACCAAAGCAAGATTTAGGTATTTTGCATAGTCTGTTAGACTATAAAGAATGTGACAACGACATTGCAGAAATAGCCCTGACCAAATTTTCGAACCATTTGTGGTATTTGAATGCAAAGTTGGTGGGATTATCGTTTTTTGATCCCACCATTACAGACGATGAAAAGTTGTTAATGGCTAATAAATTGCTCAGAGGCACAGATGAACCATCACAGCGCGCTAGGGTTGTAAATCCAAAAGTTAGGAAAGAAAACTTAAAAGAGGTAGTTGATGGAGGATTGGTAAATTTACTTACCAAAGAAACGTTTACATTCTTTGACCAATTTAATATAAAAACAGATTTCCTAAGACAACATCCAAACACCTGGCCTCAAAATAATGACTTTCAAGAAGGATTGAAAATTGTCAAAACATTAAAAGTAGTTAATGATATGGCTGAGCGTGGTGTTAAATTAATAACCGACTTTAACGACCTTCTGACAAAAGATGAAGACCAAAAGCAATATGTCCTGCAAGTTGTAAGTAAATGCCGAGCATTATATCCTGACGTTTCAAAAACTACTTTAACAAAAGCTCTAGAATAGATTAGATAACTATGTAAAATTATCAACTCATGTAGGTACTACGTCTGTATCTTTTCTGTGTCTGTTTTGTATGTATTATATACCTAATTTTTATATTTTAAAATAAAAAATGTCATTAGACTTATCAGTATTACTTGTTTTTTTATTATATTTCTACTTTAAACTCAAAAATATACCAAAAAAAAGCAAAATTTATCACTTAATAACAAAATATACGAAGTATGCTCCTAGTGGTACCAGGTCACGTTTTTCGGGCTAAAGGCTGTTGTAACTCGGTTTGACTTAAAATAACAACAATTATGTATAGAATATAAATTTTGAAAAACAACATTAGCTTTCTTTTGAAATATTAAGCGTGTTTCTATTATTTACCGTTCTGGAGTTATGGCCCCATATGTCAGCTTTTTGGCCAAAAATTTGGATTTTTTTTCAAACTTTGAGCGACGAGCGGCACGGGTTAACGTCGTTTAATCGAGCTCAAATTTCGGCTATCTCAATATCTGGAAAGGGGAATCGTTTTGTGGGGTCCAGACGAACAAGATTCCGACATTTTTTTCCCCCTCTATGAGATCCGGTCACTCTACTAGACATACATATTTTTTTTCTAATTCTGATATAAAAGTGAAATTTTTAAAAAGAAAAGAAGTGGAAACGTTTTGTTTCCACTTCTTGATATTGAATATTAACTGACATATCTAATAAGATAATTTCTTATTAAACTTTTTGAAATAATTAGTAAAAAATTATAAATTAGAAAAAATCTTTGTTTGAACAAGTCAAACCATGTAAATTCGTTTAGCTCTGTTCTACAATGCTTTTTTAGCTGATACTTATCCACTAGAGATTTTACTTCTGAGGAAGAGTTTATCGATGTGGAGTTAACACTGACTCAAAGATAACCACTATAGCAATAGCAGTACTTGTTTTGTTATTATCTACAGTTGCTACTTGAATTTTGGATTTTCATAAATCTATCCTAAAAAGCTTTCAAGCCCTGAAATTATGCGTGTAAGAAAAATCGTTATAGTATATTAATATGTAGGTATACATATTAATATACTATAACGATTTTTTTCCGCACAAATAACCATTTTTAGTGTTCTGTACGGAACACTTATAAGATCACTTCGGTGTCTGTCTGTCTGTCTGTCTGTCTGTCTGTCTGTCACACCCGATTTTCTTCGAAACTATTTGACATAGAAAGGTGAAATTTGGTAATAATATAGGAATTGATGGCCTCATCAGAGTCATGTAGTTTTGAGAATTAAATTTTGACTTAAGGGGTTAGTTTTGGGGGGTGAAGTCGGAAGTGAAAAAAAATTTTTTTTACTAGGTCATCGAGTGTGGCGTCAAATGAAAGCTTGTGAAGACACGAGTAAAAAATATATATTAAATATTATACTTGCGCGCACTTTTCTTTGTATTATTTTTAAAAATTCGCGAAAGTCGCTGTCCCGGGCTTATCTCGAAAAGTACTTATCAAAAAATTTCGAAAAAATTCTGGAATATTCTCCACGGGGTGTAGATTGAACGAAAATTATCACGAGTGCATTACCTTTAATAATTTATATGGTATATAAAAAAACAAAAATTTCAAGGTCATCAGATTTCACTAAAGATTGGAAACAAACTTAGTTAAAAACTTATTTAGGGTGTGTTTTGTGAAGTCACTGAACATTTTATACCACCGTAACATAAATTTTGACTTAAGGGGTTCGTTTTGAGGGGTGAAATCGGAAGTGAAAAAAAATTTTTTTTACTAGGTCATCGAGTGTGGTGTCAAATGAAACATGAGTAAAATATATATATATATATATATATATATATATATATATATATATATATATATATAATGTAATACTTGCGCACACTTTTCTTCGTATTACTTTTAAAAAATCGCTGTCCCCTACCTTATCTCGAAAAGTACTGATCAAAAAATTTTGACAAAAATTCTGGAATATTCTCCACGGGGTATAGATTGAATGAAAATTATCACGAGTGCATTACCTTTAATAATTTATTTGGTATTTAAAAAAAAAACAAAATTTCAAGGTCACCAGTTTTCAGTAAAGATTGGAAAAAAACTTTGTTGAAAACTCATTTGGGGTGTGTTTTTGTGAAGTCACTGATCATTTTATACCACCCTAACAAAAATTTTTATTTTAAAAACAATCTACGTTCGGAACACTAATTGTGCAAGTTCAACTTGCACTTGACCGGTTTTTCTTTAATTGGTCTACTTGTTAATAAACAATTACAGTTAACATGATTTTTCGCTATTACATGAAGGTAACCACTATACACAGTGCGTTTGAACGAGCGCAAACTTTTACAAAACTGACTATAAAATCGAGCTTAGACGGTGCCTTAGAAATTTCATTTCTAATCAAATTGAAATTAAATAAATAAATGATGTTTATTAGCCCCAAATGTTCATTGTTACACGTTCTGTAAAACAAATACAATTTTGGGTGATAATTTTTTTTTTTTAAATAAAATATAAGTAAAACATCAATCTTTTTTCTGATATATATATCAACTAAAATGCTGATTTTTTTTATCAGTTAATTTCAATCCTATTTTATGAACGAATGAGTAAAAAAAACATTTCAAAAATTTTCAACTAAAATTAAATAACAAATAATACTATAAATGAAATAGTACAAGATAGTACAAAACAGGCTTAATTTATATATATTGAGATGATAACTCTACCACTGCCTTCTTTAATTGTACAGAATATTCGGGAGCATGAACGAAATTTATTTTATCCTTGTCCCAATAGTTTACAAATTCCTGATGTACGGATTCCCCACGTTGTTGGGACCATACACCCAGACTTTTCTCATCGAAAAATTCTCTCTTGAATGTGTTTCACAGCTACATGAACTTTCAAATTTCCCGAAACTTCAGTAGCTTTATTATTTGTTGTCAATTCTTTTATGTATTGATCTAAACTAGGTCTCACTTCTTTTGTAGTAAAACAACCATTTACCATCTTATTCAATACTTTGAACGCATTAATAATAGGCACAAGTCGCAATTTCCCAACCTTATTATAAATTTTCGGTTCATTAAGTCTGTCAGACCCCTTTCAAAGCTTAGGACAAGCGTTTCCTTCAAAGATTTCGCATGTATGGCGAAGACGCTATGAACGATGCAATGGTAAGAAAATGGGTTATAGCATAGAGTCCCAAGGGGGGCGGGGCGTGGAGCCTTCCATGGGGCAGTAGCGGAGAGGAAAATGGAAGAGGGGGCGTTAAGACAGTCAAGGGGGGCGGCTGTGGCGTACCTACCTACTTAGGTAAATTAATATAATAAAATACTTTGAAATTACCTACAGTTTTCATGAATAAGGCAGGGATAGCTATAGGAATGTCTAATTATTTTTGTGTGCTTCGCCAATAATCCGAGCGAAATCTATTTTTAATCTTTATTTAAACCATGGCAAATTTTGTATTTCAAAATATTTGGATCTACGAAGGAATGCCGGCTGTACAGTACTGAGTATTTAAAATATGGATGTATGCACTCTCCTACAAACCAATCATTATCTATGTCTTTAATTTGCCGAAAATTTTTTCAAGTGAAGCCATGAAGCCTTCTAGGCTACAAGAGGATTTGAATATAAAGCATGCTGATGAAGAAAGACAAAGATTTACCCTATTTTCAAGAACTGGAAAAGAAACATTTAAAACAGCCAACTATATCAAACCTTTTGGCGTCGTCTTCTAAACAAGAAGGTAGCCTAAGAGCCTCATAATATTATATTGTTAATCGCAAAAGCGGGAAAACCACACACCATTAGTGAGAAATTAATCTTGCAGGCAGTTAAATAGGTAATAAAAATTCTTCTTCATCATAAGACACCGTCAGATATAAGGTATACGAGGCTGGTTTGAAAAGTCCATGCAAAAATAAAAACTACTTATGTGTTTGGGGTAAACCTTTTTTATTTTTCGACATAGTCTCTTTTTAGGCTTATACACTTCGTCCAACGATGTTCTAGTTTGTTGATCCCTTCCGAATAATAGGATTTGTCCAAGTCTGCAAAATATCCATTAGTGTCTGCAATCACCTCCTCGTTTGAATAAAATCTTTGTCCCGCCAGCCATTTCTTCAAATTGGGGAACAAATAGTAGTCCGAGGGAGCCAAGTCTGGAGAATAAGGGGGATGTGAAACGAGTTGGAATCCTATTTCCATTACTTTTGCGACCACAACTACTGAGGTGTGTGCTGGTGCGTTGTCGTGATGGAAAAGGACTTTCTTGTGGGCCAATCGCGGGCGTTTTTCTTGCAGCTCGGTTTTCAAACGGTCCAATAACGATGAATAATATTCACCTGTAATAGTTTTACCCTTTTCCAGATAGTCGATGAGGATTATCCCTTGCGAATCCCAAAAGACAGTCGCCATAACCTGTCCGGCCGAAGGAACGGTCTTCGCCTTTTTTGGTGCAGATTCCCCCTTCGTAACCCATTGTTTAGATTGTTGTTTGGTCTCAGGAGTATAGTAATGTATCCATGTTTCATCCACAGTGACGACACGACGCTTAAAGTCCTCCGGATTCTTCTGGAACACTTCACACGATTCCTTTTTTGGTCAAGCGTGAGCAATCGCGGCACCCATCTTGCGGATAGCTTTCTCATGTCCAAATGTTTATGCAAAAGATTATGTACCCGTTCAGTCGAGATGCCCACAGCACTAACAATCTCACGCACCTTAACTCTTCTGTCATCCATCACCATATCATGAATTTGATCAATGATTTCTGGAGTCGTAACCTCCACAGGCCGTCCAGAACGTTCAGCGTCACTTGTGCCCATATGGCCAGTCCGAAAATTTTAAAACCACTTATAAACTGTTCTAATCGAAGGTGCAGAGTCACCATAATGTTTATCAAGCTTCTCTTTAGTCTCCTGAGGCGTTTTGCCTTTCATAAAGTAATGTTTAATCACCACACGAAATTCTTTTTCGTCCATTTCTTGAAAATCACTCGACTGCCTTGATTCACACGAATGCCAAACACAAAGAAATAGACCAATATGGCTGAAACTTGGTGTGCGTTCATTCAAGAGATGCTACTAACTAAACATGACCTCGATACGCGCCGGTGGTGCCATCTCTCGGACTTTGCACGGACTTTTCAAACCAGCCTCGTATAAAATATATAAGAATAGATGAAATGGCTAAAGACGTTGAAATATCTTTATGCAATTACTTAAACACTCGATGAATCAACTCTACCAAATAACGAAGCAATACTTTTATAATACGTTTGATTTAAAAAAGAAGAAAAAATTTGAGAGTTATTTGCTAGAAATTTGGAAACCAATACAGAAAAAATCGATATTTAATACCATGAATAAGTTTTTGCAAGAGGAAGAAATTTCTATTCGTAATATTTTGTCAGCTGCTACTGATGGTGCTCCAGCAATGATAAGGCGTCATGAGGGTTTCATAGCGCATTTGAAACAAGCAGTGCTAAATGTACTCGCTGTACACTGTGTAATTTGGTTACAAAAAATCTAAATGAACGCCCGCATACGTCGCTTGATTATGTTATTAGAGCAGTCGATAAAATTAGAAGCAATTCATTGCATGGCAGACTACTTAGCCAATTGTAACGAAAATGGTGAAGATTACAATCGCTTGCTGCTGCACACAGAAGTTCGTTGGCTCTCAAAAGATGTTTGTCTGAATCGTTTTTTCAATTTATTTGACTCATTAGTGGACTTCTTTGAAAACAGAGACGAAAAACCGCGCGAAAACTGAATACATCAAAAAATGACATCACTTATTTAACAGACCTGTTTAAAATATTTAATGAAGTAAATTTACAATTGCAAGGTGAAGAGTTGAATTTAATTGAAACAAAAAACTTCAGAGCTGCTTTTGTGGGAAAACATCTTCTGTTCAAACGAAATCTAGGTGAGTACAACCACTTTCTCACATTACACAGCCCCACAAAAAAAAAGTGGGGTATACTTTTGATGCGATATATCAGATCCGTAGTATTTTTGCCCGCTGATCACGAATCTGACGTCAGAATATCGCCATCACATCTCAATTTTTTTCTAACCTCAAAAAATAGGTAAAAATTAGTAAAAATTAAGAAAAATATACTCCTAAAAAATTGATTCAAGCTTTTTCATGCATCCAAAGATGTATTATTATGTATTCGGACACGCTAAGCTAATATTCATCGGTTGGATTGAGCCATACAGTTCTGTTTTCTTTCTAACTTCAATAAATCAGACAGATATAGTGCTTCTCGAATGCAAAAACGAATTCAAATTAAAATTCAACCGATCCTTACCAAATTTGGTACACGGGGATTTTTTTGGGTCGGTGATCACGAATCTGAGGTTGGATTTGCAAAATTCAAGATGGCAGATGTTTTCGCGCCATTTTGAACGCCGAGAAAATTCATCGGTCGATTTTTATTCTTCTACCTGCATCCAGGGCACCTCCACGTGGTGACGGTGGGCAACGGTGTTACTCCACTAGCCGGCAGAGTCCCTGAATAACGGCTTAGATGCCGTCATGGCAGGTAGAAGAAAGAGAATTACGATGCAGGGACTCGGAAACCCAGTATCGGCGGTTGGTCAGGGTGGGAAAGCGGGCCCGCAGCCGTCGTCATCCAGCGACCGTAGCTCTTCATGTGTGTGGTGACTTGGCTCATGTAGAGTATAATGCTACAAGAAAACGGTCTCACGGTACAAGGACTTTTCATAAGTGCGATAAAAACAGTGATTCATTTTGTTATATTTGCTGTCAACACGTATTGAGTAAAATGGGGTCACCGAAAACGGATAAGATTAAAACCTTATATAAGGATTGTTTTAACATTGAAATACAGCACCAAGATACAGATTGGATTCTCCACATCATTTGCAGTTCTTGCAAAATAATGTTGTACATCAATAAGAAGGCGATTAAATATTCCAGACCAGCAATATGGAATAGACCATACAGTGAAAATGATTGCTACTTTTGTATGAATGTTGTATCTAGGCATAATCGAAAAAAATAAAAGCACTATTACTTATAACGATGTTTCGACAGTAACAAGACCAACTAAACTAATTCCGCCTCCTGAACCACTTGATGCTGATGTTATGGAAACAAATGATTTCACCTTATCAGTTCATGCCGAAAACATTGAGACTGTCGAAAAAGATTCAAACACTGTTACTAATGAATATTCTAGTGACAACCTGTCATATACTAGTGACACAGATAAAGAATTTCTACCATACAACCGTAAACAAGAACCAATACTCGTATCACAGTCAGAACTTAGTGATCTAGTCAGAGATTTAGGCTTATCCAAAGATGGTTCAGAGCATCTTGCTTCTTTTTTAAAGAAAAGACATTTAACATACTTAAGCCAGAAGCTACGATTTCTTATTATAGAAACAGAGATGAAGAATTTCGATAATATTTCACAATGGACGAGGAATTGTCACTTTCATATTGTACCGATGTAAAGGTCTAATGGATGAATTTCAAAATAACTCATACGATCCTGAAGAATGGAGACTGTTCATTGATTTTTCTAAACGGAGCATTAAGGCAGTTTTGCTGCATAATACCAACGTTTACGCTCCCATTCCGATTGCTCATTCCACAGTTATGAAAGAGCAATATGAAAAAATGAAGCAGCTTTTGATAAAAATAAAATATGCTGATCATAACTGGAAAATTTGTGGAGATCTGAAAATTGTAATAATATTGCTTGGTCAACAATCAGGGTTTACACTTTATCCCTGTTATAAATGTCTGTGGAATAGCAGAGACAGGGAACGTCATTATAAGAAAAAAATTTGGCCAACAAGAGAATCGTTCACTCCTGGTGAAAATAATGTATTGTTTCCACCATTGGTAGATCCAGGAAAAGTTCTTATTCCCCCGCTTCACATTAAGCTTGGACTTATGAAGCAATTCACGAGAGCATTAGATACAAACGGCCCATGTTTTCAAATATTTGCATAAAAAATTTCCGAAATTTTCTGAAGCTAAAATTAAGGCAGGCGTATTTGACGGGCCACAAATAAGAAAATTGTTTCAAGATTCATTATTCGTTACTAAAATGAATAAAGTTGAAAAAGCTGCTTGGCTTAGTTTTAAAGAAGTCGCAACAAACTTTTTGGGAAATAATAAAAGTCCTAAGTACAAAGAAATAGTCGAGAAAATGGTAAAAAATTTTCAAACATTAGGTTGCTTAATGAATCTAAAATTACATTTCCTGGACTCCCACATCGATGATTTCCCAGATAATCTTGGTGACTACAGTGAGGAGCAAGGGGAACGTTTTCACCAAGATCTGAAAATCATAGAAAATCGGTATGAAGGACGATGGGATGACCATATGCTAGCGGACTATTGCTGGTCGCTAAAAAGAGAAACAAGTCCTCAAAAGCGTTTGGGCAGAAAGCCTTTGAATAGGTCATTCGCGGAAAAAAGAACAAGATACAGCCAAAAAAAGGAAAGTTAGGCGCGGGTCTAACCTTCGCAATTCTAGGACTTAAGGGTCTACTATTTGAGAGTATATGGTTTAAAAGTCCTGGTTTTGAGTTTATTGGGTCTCATTTTTAAAGTTACAGGGTTATTGAGGTCTATTTTTTGAGGTTACAGGGTGTGGGAGTCTAAGGTTTCAGGGTTTAGGGTTTAAGAGTATCAGGTTTGAGGATTCCCCAACTGTATACCAAATTTGGTAGGAATCGGTTGGTTTTCAAAAATTTTGTCCGCCATCTTGGATCCGCCATTTTGAATTTTGCAAATCCGACCTCAGATTCATGATCAGCAACCCAAAAAACCCCCGTGTACCAAATTTGGTAAGAATCGGTTGAATTTTAATTTGAATTCGTTTTTGCATTCGAGAAGCACTATAAAAGGTCTGATTTATTGAGGTTAGAAAGAAAACAGAACTGTATGGCTTAATCCAACTGATGAATATTACCTTAGCGTGTCCGAATACATATTAATACATCTTTGGATTCATGAAAAAGCTTGAATCAATTTTTTAGGAGTATATTTTTCTTAATTTTTACCTATTTTTTGAGGTTAGAAAAAAATTGAGATGTGATGGCGATATTCTGACGTCAGATTCGTGATCAGCGGGCAAAAATACTACGGATCTGATATATCGCATCAAAAGTATACCCCACTTTCTTTTTGTGGGGCTGTGTTATCAGCAGTCTCTGCAAAACAGGAAGATCTACTTACTTACTGCCAACATTTAGACTGTTTTCATGCTGATTTTACGGAGCGATTCTAGGATATTTTAAACATGAATATACCGAGTTGGGTTTTAGATCCTTTCGCAAATGCAGAGACAGCAGAATCATCAAATTTAGAAGGGGAACTCGTAGAACTCATAACTAACGAAGAACTAACAGTAAAATTCAGAAATGGATACCAAGAGGTCTGGCTTCAAAAATCAATAACAGCTCTCTACACTGGATTGTGGGCAAGAGTACAGAAATTTTTATTTGCTTTTACGTCATCGTATTTGGCTGAGCGTGTCTTCAGTGTAGTGGTTAATTTACTGTCTAAGTAAGGGAATAGACTGCACAGCAATGAACGTGGCTATTAGCGACTGATGTTAACCAAACTGGAACCCGACATTAACAAATTGGTAAAACTGCACCAGCCTCAACCATCTCATTAATTTTTTTATTTCTTATTGATTTCGGGTTTATTTTAAAATTTTTAATAAACAATTTTTTACTACGTTTGATGGTCGTTTTAATTAATTTCTACTTTGTGATTCTTAATAGATAGATAAACAGATAAAATTGGTATAGATAATATGCAACAATATTTTATTATTTGTATAATTAACTATTATGGAAGAGATCTTAAATAAACTGCGTCGGGCAACTCAAAACAAAAAGGGTGGCATGCTCAGTGAAGGAATCATTTTACTCTATGACAATGCTCGTCCAAACGTGGCTCATAGAACTCAAGACCGTACCGCGTCATATGGCCGGGAACAACTTGATCACCTTCCGTATATCCCTGACCAAGCGCCCAGTGACTACCGTTTGTTCCTACACTTAAAAAGGAGTCTTGGCGGTCAGCCTAACGATGACACCAAAACGGTCGTGCTTCAGTGGTAAGCAATCCAGGCGGCAGGTTTCTATCATGATAGAATACAGAAGCTGGTCTTACGATACGACTAGTGCCTTAATATATGTAGAAATTATATTGAAAATTAGATTAAGACTATGTGTTTTTTTAATATCAAAACAGTACTTTAAAAACAAGCCTCGTAGTTTAATTGTAACTTTTCGTGGTGGATTGTAGTAGACAAAAAACTGAAAGTTTACACTTTGTAATCATCATCATCATACATTAGCCGTCCTCATCCACTGCTGCCTGGATATAGGCCTTCTCTAAGAACTTCCACTGATCTCTGACCTGAGCGGTGTTAACCCAATTTCCTGCTACTCTTTTGATGTCATCGCTCTATCTTGTTACTAGTCTACCTCTGTCCCTTTTCTCTCGTCTGGATTTCAGTTCTATTAGTCTTCTACACCATCGGTTATCATCCCTTCGGGCTATATGGCCTGCCCATCTCCATTTAGATTGAGTAATTTTTTTTTTTTTATGGGTCTAGCACACGTGCTACAGGGAAGTCCCTAAAGCGCTACAGGAGCGACACGTGTGCGGAGAAAGCGATTCATGTTGTTCTTGAATCGCTGTAGATTGTACTCGATGGGAAACACAGTCCTGGGCAAACTATTCCAAAGGTATGATGTTCTCCATATAAAGACTGCTTGAAAAGCGTTGTACGAGGAGTAACAAGCTGAACCTTATACGGATGTGAAGTATTAGCGCGACGTGTACTTCTAATATGCACCACTCTGGGAGGAATTAAACGGGCCACATCCTTCGTACACTTTCCATGAAAGTACTTGTAGAATAGGCTCAAGTCGCCAACCGTTCTTCGATGTTCCAGCGAATCAAGGCGGCCGGTCAGTTCCGGGTGTCCAGTCAGACGAATAGCTCTTCTCTGGATATAATCCAACAAATGCAGTGTATGTTTGGGAGCGGAGCTCCAAACATGGGAGCAGTATTCCATAGTTGGTCGAATTTGAGCTTTGTAAAGAATTAACAGTTCTTGTGGAGTGTAAAGCTTTCTGGTTCAAAACAATATTCCCCAACTTTTGAGAAGCTCTCCTTGCTATGCCTGGATTTTTGGATAATATCTATTACTTTTCTTAGTTTGTTTGAAAATTATGTTATAATTGTTATTCTATCCTTCCTGATACCCAGCATAGCTCTCTCCATAGCCCTTTGCGATGTTTTCAGTTTGTTTGCTGACTGTTTTGTTAATGTGAGTGTCTCAGCACTATATGTGATTACCGACAGAACGCATTGTTCATAAACTTTCTTTTTTAGACACATTGGCAAATTACCTTGTAGAGTATCTCTCAGCTTCCCAAAAGCCGTCCATCCCAAACCCACACGCGACGGTGTATCTCACGGGTTTGGTTATATTTAGTAATTTGTAATACGTGTAATTCGGGACGTGCTCTACCTCGTCTTAGTTAAATTTCATATTACTGTTCGTAACTAGATTAGTCATAAACTTGGTTTTCTGAAAGTTAATACAAGGATGGATTGAAAAATTCGCGGCCTAGTCAAGAAAACGAAATAAAATACGTACAAAAATATTTTTATTTTTCGACGTAATCTCCACCTAGCTCTATGCACTTCTTCCACCTGCTTTCCAAAGCTTCCACACCTGTTTCAAAAAAAAATTCCTCTAGGTCTTCTAGACTTCTTCATTTGATGAAAATTTCTGGCCACCGAGGTGTTTTTTTAGGTTTGGAAACAGACGAAAGTCCGAAGGTGCCAAATCAGAAGAATAAGCCGGGTGGGGCAGCAATTCGAAACCACAATCACGAATTTGAGCCATAGACTCAACAGACATGTGAACGCGAGCATTGTCTTGATGGAACAAAACTTTCTTTCCCAGTAATCCTGAGCATTTCTCTTTAATTTTTTTTACGTAAACGACGCAAAAAGGAGCGATTTTATTGTTTCGTCTTTCGGAAGGTAGTCCACCATAATAATACCTTTAGCATCCCAAGAAACTGACGCCATCACTTGTCCAGCCGACATAATTGCCTTCTCTTTCTTTGGGGTCGGTTCACCAGATTTTTTCCACTGCCTGGATAGTTGTTTTGACTCTGGAGTATAGTGGTGAACCTAGGTTTCGTCCATTGTCATAAACCTGTTAAGAAAATCTGGCGGATCAGCCTCAAACATCTCCAAACAGTCGCGAGAAATCGTGAGTCGAATTCGTTTTTGTTCAACTGAAAGCAATCTGGGGACCCACCTAGCGGAAACCTTAGAAAATTCGAGTTCGTTGGCAATGATGTTTTGTGTTCGTTTATACGAGATGCCTATAGTGTCTGCAGTCTCCCTGATAGTTAATCTACTGTCTTTCATTATGTGATCATACACTTTGCGGATGTTTTCTTTAGTCGTAGACGTCGTGAGCCGGCCGGAGTGAGGGTCATCTTCGATACTCTCTCGTCCACGTTTAAATTCTGCAACCCATTTTTTCACAGTGGCATATGACGGTGCAGATTCCCCTAGTGTTGTTTTTATATCATTGTGGATCTCCTTTGTGTCTTTTTTTAAACCAGGTACTTGATGACCGCACGTTGTTCAATTTTTACCATTTTTCCAAAAACGCTGCACTTGGTCTCACGAAACTCGTTCTAACCTAACAACCAAAAATTCTACAGCAGCAAAATTTTACACTGTGACAACCAAAGAAAGTATGAATTTATTGAGGGTACTATAATAAAAATATTATAATTATTTTTTGGTGAAGCCGCGAACTTTTCAATTTTCTCTTATTTAGACCAATATTTGCTGATGTTATCTGCAACTCGGTAAACATTTTTTGAACATCACCTACATTGTCGGCTTTTATGACAATATCATCACTAAAGCGCAGGTGATTCGGCATCGATGTGTGTGCCATTTCCATCCCAATTATGATCCTTAAAAGCATATTGTAACACCGCCGTAAAAAAGTTTAGGAGAGGTCGTATCACCTTGTCTGATTTCACGTTCCACTCAGTATTTACCTGTGGATTGATGGAATCTTACACTTTTCTGTTGCTTTATTATAAATGAATTTAATTGACTGAGTACATCTGTAGTCTATTCTCGCCGGCAACTCCACGGTGTCAAAAGCTTTTTTAAAATCCACAAATGCCAATACGAATGGTTTGTTGTTGCCTGTTCGTGTGGCTGATAAAAATTTAGTTTTCGTTTTAGGCGTTTTGTTATGATTTTGTTGAACCACTTTTACAAATGGGAGAAGAAACTGATCAGTCTATAATTTTCAATGTCGGTTACGTCCCCTTTTTTATGAAAGAACCATCACTGCGTTATTCCATTTGCTTGGGATTATGCTATTTTTCAAGTAGAGGTTAAAAAGAGAAACTACAACCGTCAACAATCCTTCGCCACCCATTTTTACAGCTTCAGTTACGATCTGATCTTCTCCGAGAGTTTATTATTTCTTATTTGTCTAAGAGGCATTTTCTTAGAGAAACTTCCTACTATTATTTATAAATTGTTTTTTGGCTAACTCGTTTTGCCCATCAAGTTTTTCAATTAAAAAGGAACTTCTAATTTGATTATAAATAAATAAATAAATTAATAAATATGGTCTTTATTTCCAATTATGAAAGAAAAAAAAAATACATCATAAACTAAACAAAAAAATGCTACATTAAATTGGAAAATGCCGAAGGTCAGCTGGGAATGTAAGACCACGAAGGTACAAACATTCCCCCCGTTCTTTACCTTCAGCATCCTAATACTAAAGTTTATAGAATACTACATTCATCTATTAAACTGTGCTAGTATCCCAACAAAACAGTGTAATGTTGTAAGTGTTAGGAAAAATGAAAAAAAAAGACGAAAAAAAAAATAATGGCTTATGACACAACTAGAGCAAACAAACAAAAAAAAACCGGTCAAGTGCAAGTTAAACTTGCGGAATTAGTGTTCCGTACGTTGATTGCTTTTAAAATAAAAAAAATTTGTTACAGAGGTATAAAATAATCAGTGACTTCACAATATACACCCCAAATGAGTTTTCAACAAAGTTTGTTTCCAATTTTTACTGAAATCTGATGACCTTGAAATTTTTGTTTTTTTTATATACCATATAAATTATTAAAGGTAATGCACTCGTGATAATTTTCGTTCAATCTACACCCCGTGGAGAATATTTCAGAATTTTTTCGAATTTTTTTGATAAGTACTTTTCGAGATAAGGCCCGGGACAGCGATTTTTCGCGAATTATTAAAAATAATACAAAGAAAAGTGCGCGCAAGTATAATATTATATATATATTTTTTACTCGTCTTTTCACAAGCTTTCATTTGACACCACACTCGATGTCCTAGTAAAAAAACTTTTTTTCACTTCCGACTTCACCCCCCAAAACTAACCCCTTAAGTCAAAATTTAATTCTCAAAACTACATGGCTCTGATGAGGCCATCAATTCCTATATTATTACCAAATTTCACCTTTCTATGTCAAATAGTTTCGGAGAAAATAGGGTGTGACAGACAGACAGACAGACAGACAGACAGACAGACAGACAGACAGACAGACAGACAGACAGACAGACAGACAGACAGACACCGAAGTGATCTTATAAGTGTTCCGTACGGAACACTAAAAAAGGAAAAAAAACCTTGATATAAATTAAATTGCTAAACAGACAGTAACCCCAAATATATCCGAGATAAACAATAGAATTTATACAGAGCACAGATACACTCAAGAGCTAGTGATATTCTTCTTTTAAGGAAAATTTACATAAATAAGTACTGTATCTTTATATATTTAACAACATCCTCCTATACGCCGCCTTGAATGACCTAGGATCTAATAGTTTTATATTTTCTGGAATTGAGTTATAAATCTTAGCTATTTGAAAAGAGAAGGACCATCTAAATTTTTTAGTTTTGTGAGCCGGAGGCGAAAGGCGACCCCTAAAACGGACATTCAAATTATGAACATCTGATCTAAAGGTAATCCTTCTATGCAGGTAGGAGAGAATACCCGTTAAGATAATTGTGTGGAATAAACAAGCCTCATGCAAACAACGTCTATCAATCATATTTAACCATCCCAGTTCAAACAATTTGTGTGATATATGATTCCTTTTACGAATACCAAATATCAGGCACAAAAATGAATTTTGAAGAACTTGGATACGTCGTTTATCGGTAGTATCACAAAAATTTAATCTGGACAATACCAAAGACTCAAACAATATAGTTTTCAATTTTTGATTTAAATAGTCCTTAAAATTGTAAATCATCTTCAAATTAAATTACGCCCGACGTATAACTATGTTGACAGGCGATCTGTACCTCAAATTGTAGTCCCTAGTAAGGCCTAAATTTCTACATTGGTCATCAATCCGTAACACTTCCCCGTTGATTTTAATATTAATATATGGTAAGTAACTGCTTCTGAGCTTCCTAGTACCAAAAACCATTACCGTACTTTTTTTTGTATTAATTGATAGCGAGTGGCCACTGGCAGCAGAAACTAGCCCCACGTAATCATCATTAATTTCTCTAACGCATCTGTGAATCTCGTTAGGACGACATATGTAATAAAGCTACGTATCGTCGACATACATGTGTATCTTGCAATACCTCACCCGATGTATTAGTTGTGAAGTGTAAATTGAAAATAATAGAGATCCCAAAATGGAATCTTGTGGGACACCACAGGTAATTGGTAAAGGTCTCGACTCAATACCGGCGATCCGCACTGATTGACTTCGATTACTTAAAAAACTTTGCAATAACTTCAAACTGTTGTTACTGAGACCAATGTATGTTAGTATAGAACTGTGACTTATTGTATCAAAGGCCTTAGAAAAATCAATGAGGGTCAAAACCGCCAAGTACCCTCCATCGATGCCCCTGAGTATGTCATCAATTACTTCCAAAACGGCTGTCTCACTGCTATGACCTGGTCTAAATCCCGATTGAAATTTAGGCAAAATGAATAATTTATCAGAATGACCACGGAGTTGTGACTCCATAAACCCGTCCAAAATCTTAAAGAGGACGGGAAGAACACTTATGGGCTTTAAGTCTTTGTACTCATTTAGGCATGCAACTTTAGGCAAAGGTATAATAATCGCATGTTTCCAATAATCAGGAAACTCACCCGCCAGCAGACAGCAATTCACTATATGCGTAACAAAGGGTACTATATATGGAGTGGCAAGAAGCAAAAGGTTTATACTTAACCCGTCAACTTCCAGCGCATTAGTCTTTATGGAATACAACAGTTTAATCACATCCTCTTCAGCAACTATGTGAAAATCAAAATTTTCTATCCCAGTTTTTTTATTGTTTTGATACCAGTTAATCTGTTCAGGGTTTGGACTCAGCTTAGCGATTCCATTAATAAAATAGTCATTTATAGTATCAGGATCGAAAAGTGATGAAGGAATATCCGTTTTTCCTTTTCTAAAGTTTAACATTCCCTCCAAATTTTATTAACTCCACCGGTATTAAGTTTTTATGAAAAGTAGGCTTTTTTCTCTCTACGACATGCCAAGGTAGTATAATTTCTAAGAGATCTGTAATAATTGTAATAAGCCACATTTTTAGTTCTACGCCACTTAGAGTGTACATTATTTCTCAAAGATATTAAAAAACGAATATTATCTGTTAACCATGGTGCAAATTTCTTAGTTATACGTATAATATTTAACTAAAATTGTATACTTACAACGGTAAAGATATAATTTTCTCTAAAACAGTTTAAAAGTACTCACTTTAAAAAACTGAAAAACATTGAAAAAAAAGTGAACTGAATAAACAATAATAAAAATTAAGAGAAATTTCTCGTGGAATTACCACCGAAAGAAGATTTTAGAAAGCGTGACCCAAGAGTTAACTTTTGAATGACTTAGTACATCCATGAAGGCTTAAATTAAAAAAAAATTGGAAGATGATCAATAACTACCCACCTTTATCCTCTACGCTGCTGCATCTTTTTTTAATAAATTTTACAAAAAAAATGTACTATTTCAATTTTTTAAAACTTTAACCGTACCGCGCAGTAATGTTATTTTTTTAATTATTTGTATGTATAAAAGTACACATATTTTTCTTACTATTGTTTAAAAAAGCATTGTCAAAAAATATGGACAGTTCATCAAAGCCTTTTATCTCTAATTATTTGATGACAATATTATGTATACAAAATATTGTTTTTAATCAACAACTAATGTAATTACTTAAGTCTTCGATAACAACATACTGATGGCAGTTGTAACTCTCAATTTGATATGACAGAACTTAATATAAAAAAAAGCATTTCAGTAGATATAGAGTTGAATAATTTTACGGGTTCTTTAAATTGAAACAATGGTATATTTTAGTAGAAAAGATATCAGATTTTTTCAATACATCTCACTATATTTAGGTATTTTTAGACTTTTGCCACCTTACAATTTTTATTTAAAAGTTCTGAAGCATTCATATTTATATACGATTTATGTATGGTTTTTGGTTTTAAATTTCATGGTTTTATGCAACGTATCTCTTCAGGGAATAATGCACTTTTACAAGGATCATACTTCAGAAATAACAGTATTCTATATCCTTGATATTTTAATAAATATCCATGGATATACAAATCTCATCGTAATAATCTTGTTAGTGCGTTATAACAACAAGCAATTTAAGGAACTTTTTACTCGAATTTCTTATATGGAGAACGTAATGAATTTAAACACTGAGGGATTACTAGAGAAAAAGTTTTATAAAGTTTCACTTCTGCAGTTCATAGTGGAAAATATCGTAATAATCTTATTGTTTTCCCAAGATATTTACTTCTTTTTAATTGAAATGCCTGAAGCTATGTATTGTTCTTTCGGGGAATATATTTTCCTTTATTACAGCTATTTGATATGTATTTCATTCGTTTATCTTACTCTGTCTATTTACTTGAAATACAAGGATATAAAAAAAACAATTACTTTGTTCCATGAAGATCCATGGTTACCAACAGCATTTAAAAGATATAAGGAAATGTAGATTAATTTTTTCTGAATTGTCAATAGTCGCAAAAATATTGCCTAAACTGTATGGTACTATGTTATTTTTTGCATATAACGTAAATGTACTGGAATGTATACAAGTACTTGTCCATAGTTATCTACAATCTGACTCTGGTGTGAAATTTGATATGGTGCTTGTAGTTACCTTTAATTTATTTTCTGTGGTAAGTTTATGTGCTATGATATAAGAAAACAACTGTCACAGATGATACACACCCAGAAAATGATTCGTTTATATTGGGCAGGGATTTCTAACCTCGAATAATTTCTGAAAGAGAGAGGTAATAAAATGTCTAGCTATTTACAGTTCTTTTGTCAAAAATATTCATTATTAAAGGAAATATTTTATGTATTTTTATGGTTGGAGTACTACAATATTTTAACTATGAGACTATGTTAATAAATTCTCGTATAGTAATTCTCAATAAAATTATATATATATATATATATATATATATATATATATATATATATATATATATATATATATATATATATGCTAAGAGTAAATGCATAGGTGAATCTGGTTCGTAATTTAATGCCCTATACTTAATCTCGGCCAGTTAGGTAAATCCACTGCGATAAAATAAGTTCCTCCAACAAGCTAACAGAAATCTCTCGGTCTCTGACTTAAGACTTGTCGATTATAGAAAACGAAACCGTAGTTTCTTGTTAGCTGTGGCAAATTATTGTTTCTGGAAAATAGTCTATGTTGGCAGACTCTTTGGTATGTTGACTATAAAGAGTAACCCCAAAAACCGTCCGTTTTGGCGCCCTTGATTTCTGAAACAAATTGTATGCTAAGTGATTATTAATAATGATGAATTTCTCTTGATAAAATTTCAAGTTGAGTATACAATTGTTTTTTTTTTTACGTAAATGGGATGCCTTCAACCCTATTTGAATGAATGTTGTTATAATAAGCGATGTAGACATATGTTATGTGTATAACAAAACAGCCCATTTACATTTTCACACATACACACAGAGGGATGCCAAAAGCGAGCCGTATTTTCTAGGGGTAAAAATCTAGCGAAATTGGGGATGAAAGAGGTGCAAAATCGGAAAGGCAAAAATACGTTTTATTCTTGGAAATGTTGATATCTAGTGGGGTAAAAATATAGCTGTAGAACTTTATTTAATCGCGCATATTTGCTAATATCACCCGCTTCAATCCCTCATACCTCAAAACCAAAAGTATACTTAACTCGAAACTTTGTCCTGAGTAAGTCCTCATCATTAACAATCTTTTAGCATACAATTTGTATCAAAATTCGAGGGTGCCAAAACGGGCGATTTTTGGCCTGTCTTTGTTGTTATTCTGTTGTGTTAGTAACCGTCTTATATCTAGGAGGTTCTAAATCACTACTGCTAATTTTGTCAATTTGTTAGATCATAACTTATTTTCTTTTTAATACAAACTCTTACTGGCAATGGCCCCGCTGTGCGTCGGTGTGGATCATCAGTGAAAGGGTTTATAAATTAGGAATGATTGATAAATTGAGCGGATGGACTTTTATCATTTTGCACTAATAATTAATTAAAGTTATTATGGGTTTAAGCTGTTTTCAAAAGTTCGAAAGAATCAAACTTTCTATAAATGTTCATAAGCATTAATTGATAAATAAAAAAATAATGTTGTAACCGTTCCTCATATACTCTGTGAAACTGTTAATATAGTATATTATATATTACTCTTTATTATGCAACTGGCATAGTAAGTCAGCAAACTATTAGTTTCTTAGAATTGAATTTTTCAAATCAGACGTAACTTTGGAATCTGTTTTTTTTTTTTATCACAAGTGACAAAAGCAAGCTCTACAGCAGGGATGTCAAAGATACGGCCCGCGGGCCGCATCCGGCCCCCGGGACGTATTAATAAGGCCCGAGATCGCAATGAAGAATCATAATTTTTAACAACCGTATATTATATACTATATAATTAAATAAATAAAATGTTATAATAATTCAGTACATTTTTTTTATTTGAATCTGGCCCGCCTACACATTCTAAATTTAATATATGGCCCTCTGCAAAATTGAGTTTGACACCTCTGCTCTACAGCTACAGTTCTAAAGAATCCTTCACTCCAAATATATTGTTAAGTAACGCCAGCTAAAGTAAAGAATCAAGTACCTTATAATAAAGAGTAACAATAAATCACACGGTGGTTTTTTTCTGTGATACCACCTTGAATTGTTTCAAAATATTTCAGATTTGAGACTGTATGTACAATATCTAGAATAAATATATATAAAGATACATAATTTATTCTTGGTCCCGTGAAATAAATACCTAATTTCTTATTTTTCACTTAAATGGTTATTATACGAAATAAAAATAAAAATTTTCTAATAATACCCGATGTCATGTTACTTTCATTAGGCCTGACATTAACCAATGGCTTAACTGACAATAAATAATTTAGTTTGTTGATTCCATTGTGTGCAAAGGCATTACCTAGCCTTTTGATGATTGAAGTAATATGCGATTCTTTTATTATATTGCCCTTTATTTAAATATTAAAAATTTATACACTGTATGATTTTATGCAAGAAAAATTGGATGTACGTTAATACAAGATCCATGTTATTCTGTTAGTAGTTATATTTATTGCTATAAATTTTACAAAATTTGCAATAAGGTATATAATATCACCTTGATATCACAGCCCCACAAAAAAAAAAGTGGGGTATACTTTTGATGCGATATATCAGATCCGTAGTATTTTTGCCCGCTGATCACGAATCTGACGTCAGAATATCGCCATCACATCTCAATTTTTTTCTAACCTCAAAAAATAGGTAAAAATTAGTAAAAAATTAAGAAAAATATACTCCTAAAAAATTGATTCAAGCTTTTTCATGAATCCAAAGATGTATTAATATGTATTCGGACACGCTAAGCTAATATTCATCGGTTGGATTGAGCCATACAGTTCTGTTTTCTTTCTAACCTCAATAAATCAGACAGATATAGTGCTTCTCGAATGCAAAAAAACGAATTCAAATTAAAATTCAACCGATCCTTACCAAATTTAGTACACGGGGATTTTTTGGGTCGCTGATCACGAATCTGAGGTTGGATTTGCCAAATTCAAGATGGCAGATGTTTTCACGCCATTTTGAACGCCGAGAAAATTCATCGGTCGATTTTCATTCTTCTACCTGCATCCAGGGCACCTCCACGTGGTGACGGTGGGCAACGGTGTTACTCCACTAGCCGGCAGAGTCCCTGGATAACGGCTTAGATGCCGTCATGGCAGGTAGAAGAAAGAGAATTACGATGCAGGGACTCGGAAACCCAGTATCGGCGGTTGTTCAGGGTGGGAAAGCGGGCCCGCAGCCGTCGTCATCCAGCGACCGTAGCTCTTCATGTGTGGGTGACTTGGCTCATGTAGAGTATAATGCTACAAGGAAACGGTCTCACGGCACAAGGACTTTTCATAAATGTGATAAAAACAGTGATTCATTTTGTTATATTTGCTGTCAACACGTATTGAGTAAAATGGGGTCACCAATAACGGATAAGATTAAAACCTTATATAAGGATTGTTTTAACATTGAAATACAGCACCAGGATACAGATTGGGTTCCCCACATCATTTGCAGTTCTTGCAAAATAATGTTGTACATCAATAAGAAGGCGATTAAATATTCCAGACCAGCAATATGGAATAGACCATACAGTGAAAATGATTGCTACTTTTGTATGAATGTTGTATCTAGGCATAACCGAAAAAATAAAAGCACTATTACTTATAACGATGTTTCGACAGTAACAAGATCAACTAAACTAATTCCGCCTCCTGAACCACTTGATGCTGATATTATAGAAACAAATGATTTCACCTTATCAGTTCATGCCGAAAACATTGAGACTGTCGAAAAAGATTCAAACACTGTTACTAATGAATGTTCTAGTGACAACCTATCATATACTAGTGACACAGATAAAGAATTTCTTTATCTGTGTACAACCGTAAACCAGAACCAATACTCGTATCACAGTCAGAACTTAGTGATCTAGTCAGAGATTTAGGCTTATCCAAAGATGGTTCAGAGCATCTTGCTTCCTTTTTAAAGAAAAGACATTTACTTAAGCCAGAAGCTACGATTTCGTATTATAGAAACAGAGATGAAGAATTTCGAAAATATTTCACAATGGACGAGGAATTGTCACTTTCATATTGTACCGATGTAAAAGGTCTAATGGATGAATTTCAAAATAACTCATACGATCCTGAAGAATGGAGACTGTTCATTGATTCTTCTAAACGGAGCATTAAGGCAGTTTTACTGCATAATACCAACGTTTACGCTCCCATTCCGATTGCTCATTCCACAGTTATGGAAGAGCAATATGAAAAAATGAAGCAGCTTTTGATAAAAATAAAATATGCTGATCATAACTGGAAAATTTGTGGAGATCTGAAAATTGTAACAATATTGCTTGGCCAACAGTCAGGGTTTACACTTTATCCCTGTTATAAATGTCTGTGGAATAGCAGAGACAGGGAACGTCATTATAAGAAAAAAATTTGACCAACAAGAGAATCGTTCACTCCTGGTGAAAATAATGTATTGTTTCCACCATTGGTAGATCCAGGAAAAGTTCTTATTCCCCCGCTTCATATTAAGCTTGGACTTATGAAGCAATTCACGAGAGCATTAGATACAAACGGCCCATGTTTCAAATATTTGCATAAAAAATTTCCGAAATTTTCTGAAGCTAAAATTAAGGCAGGCGTATTTGACGGGCCACAAATAAGAAAATTGTTTCAAGATTCAATATTTGTTACTAAAATGAATAAAGTTGAAAAAGCTGCTTGGCTTAGTTTTAAAGAAGTCGCAACAAACTTTTTGGGAAATAATAAAAGTCCTAAGTACAAAGAAATAGTCGAGAAAATGGTAAAAAATTTTCAAACATTAGGTTGCTTAATGAATCTAAAATTACATTTGCTGGACTCCTACATCGATGATTTCCCAGATAATCTTGGTGACTACAGTGAGGAGCAAGGGGAACGTTTTCACTAAGATCTGAAAATCATAGAAAATCGGAATCAAGGACGATGGGATGACCATATGCTAGCGGACTATTGCTGGTCGCTAAAAAGAGAAACAAGTCCTCAAAAGCGTTTGGGCAGAAAGCCTTTGAATAGGTCATTCGCGGAAACAAGAACAAGATACAGCCAAAAAAATAAAAGTTAGGCGCGGGTCTAACCTTCGTAATTCTAGGGCTTAAGGGTCTACTATTTGAGAGTATATGGTTTAAAAGTCCTGGTTTTGAGTTTATTGGGTCTCATTTTTAAAGTTACAGGGTTATTGAGGTCTATTTTTTGAGGTTACAGGGTGCGGGAGTCTAAGGTTTCAGGGTTTAGGGTTTAAGAGTATCAGGTTTGAGGATTCCCCAACTGTATACCAAATTTGGTAGGAATCGGTTGGTTTTCAAAAATTTTGTCCGCCATATTGGATCCGCCATTTTGAATTTTGCAAATCCGACCTCAGATTCATGGTCAGCCACCCAAAAAAACCCCCGTGTACCAAATTTGGTAAGAATCGGTTGAATTTTAATTTGAATTCGTTTTTGCATTCGAGAAGCACTATATCTGTCTGATTTATTGAGGTTAGAAAGAAAACAGAACTGTATGGCTTAATCCAACCAATGAATATTAGCTTAGCGTGTCCGAATACATATTAATACATCTTTGGATTCATGAAAAAGCTTGAATCAATTTTTTAGGAGTATATTTTTCTTAATTTTTACTAATTTTTACCTATTTTTTGAGGTTAGAAAAAAATTGAGATGTGATGGCGATATTCTGATATCAGATTCTTGATCAGCGGGCAAAAATACTACGGATCTGATATATCGCATCAAAAATATACCCCACTTTTTTTTTGTGGGGCTGTGTATTTTGTCTTTTGGATATATGGACAATTAGTGGATATGCATTCATAATTTTAGCTATTTTGTCAATGTCTATTTATTTCGGTTTAACGTGATTTTTTGTCGAATTCCTGTTTTGGAAAACTTTATCAACTTGAACATAGAAGGATCTATTAAAAATTGTACTTTAAAATCTCCTTTTATGCAGTTTGTTATCTTCATGCAGTAAAAAAAACATTTGAAATTGCACAGTTTAGACACAAGAATATTATGATTTTATCCTCTCTAGTGTATCACCAGGAGTATTGTCATGAGTTTTGGTCCTCGAGAAACTTGTGCTCTTTTGTTTATAAACAATTGAAATGTTCAAAACGCGGTTTTTGAGCTTAAAATGCGAATAACCCTGGTTGTATATGTCGGATCGAGACAAAAAATAAACTAGACTCTTCGCAATGAAATTTTCAACAAATGATCGTTGTTTTTAGGTCGCTGAAATGCAAGATTGAAAAAGTAGGCAAAAAAAACTATTTTTTTTTTATTTTATTGTACAGGGCGACTAAGTGAACCAATCGGCTTGAAACTTTCAAAAAATATGCCTTTTGTTATAGCAAAGGTACCCTGAAATTTTGGTTCAAATATATTGAATCCAGTGAGCATAATCGAATTTATGATTTCAAATTTGAATTGTCCGCCATTTTATGGCATTTGGTCCAATATGGATATATTTTTTTTTAATTTAGATCTCGACGCCAGCGTTCCGATGCCAGTCAAAAAAAATTCTTTAGTTTCAAATAACAACAAATGCGTTTTTTTGGCAATTTTGAAAAAAAAAATGAAAAATTTTGGTCACATCCGGTAAAGAGTCACGAGACCTTCATTTTCGTTAACAATTAAAAAAAAAAAAAAATTAATAACATCAGGAAGCTGGCGTCGAGACCTTAATTTTGAAAAAAAAACATTTTTTAAATTTTGAGAAATAAATGGCATAAATGGCAGGCAATTCACATTTTAAATAACAAATCCAATTGTGCCCACTGGGTTCAATATTTTTGTACCAAAATTTTAGGGCATTTTTGCTATAACAAAAGGCATATTTTCTGAAAGTTTTAAGCCAGTCGGTTCACTTAGTCGACCTGTTCAATAAAATGAAAAAAAAAGAAGATTTTTTCCTGTGTTTTAAATTTTGTAAGTTATGTAGGTTTTGTAGGTATTTGAACGATTTAAGATCAACAAGGATTTGTTGGAGATTTCAATACGAAGAGTTTAGTTTTTTGTTAGTTGCGATCCGACGTATATAACCGGAGTTATTCACATTTTAAGCTCAAAAAACGCGTTTTGAAAACTTTTGAAAAATTGTTTATAAACAAAAGAGCACAAGTTTTTCGAGGTGGTCCAACACTCAGGACAATACTCCTGGTGATACTCCAGAGAGGATAAAAATCATAATATTGCTGTATCTAAACTATGCCTATCTTATCATTATTTTGACCTCTTTTTACTGTACTATCTGTAATATTTCTATAACCACCGTAGCTTCCTTTAACGGTAATTAAGTGATATAATAAGTATATTTCCTTACGACTTCATCGTTTTCTAGTATCAAAATATATGGTCTAATGAACAGAAATATACTGAGAAATAAATTTTCAACATGTGATAAATCTTCAGCTATTAATGAAAATGTCGAAGGATATACTGAGGCATAACAAGGGTTGTAAAAGAAGTCAGCGACTTGTCTGGATTTATCTTATTTAATATGTATTGTAACATTCATTTTTTCCTAGATTTTAAGAGCATATAATATTACTGATTTTTGGCTTTATAATGTACTTCTTTTCATCTTTGTATCGAGCAGTGTATTTCGCAGAAATTTCTAGCCGCTCGTGGTACAGTGTGCAGTGCGGGTTTCCGACTGAATCTATTCAATTCGTGGTACGCCGCGATTGGTGAAATGTTTGTTTCCCGGAAGTCGGCCATTTTAGAGACAGAGTTCTCACGGCTTATTTAAGGGTCTGCAGAACGCAGATCGAGGCTTTTTTCCATCCAGCCGCAGTCGAGGCTTTTTCCATCGAGCCGCAGAGAAGGCTTTTTTTCCATCCAGCCGCAGTCGAGGCTTTTCCCATCAAGCCGCTGCCGAGGCTTTTTCCCATGAAGCCGCCGCCGAGGTTCTTTCCAACATGTAGCGGCAGAAGGCTGTTCTGCAACCAGTAGCCGGAGTTGGCTTTTTCTCCGATCAAGCCGCAGCCAGGCTTTGTCCATCCAGCCGCAGTAGAGGCTTCTTCAATTTTTTAAATCATTAAGCCGTAGTGGGCTTTGTTTTTTTAACACGAAGTAGCCATTGTAGGCTCTTCTCGTCATGAAGCAGTACCGATAAACTAGTGATGGAATGTGTGAAAGCGGTTTTAAGTGTCCAATTTAAGGCCTAGAAGCCCGTAGGAAAACCGTAAGTCACCAAAATATACATCAGTAGACCTATTTCCCGCATATAAGTGATTTAGCATCGAATTGAACTGATAAATCGTGAAGTGACCGTCACGAACTTTCAATATCGGGTGTAGCAAAATTTTAAAAGTAAAATGTCTGATTTCAGAACTCTATTTAGTAATAACTATCTTTTAGGCTAAAGTTTTTGTGATTACTAAACTGCAAGAGTTAGAACTTTTAATTTAAATCATTAATAAACCTTTTTTTTGTTGATTAAAGCTAATGTCTCACTGAATACCTATCTTACTTTTCAGGATAAAAGGGTTGTACCAGAAAAACTCTTTTTATTAACAACTGCATAACACTTCAGTATTTTTTCATTTTTTTAGCTGAAAGTAGATCCTTTCTATTTTAAAATGAATGGTGCCCAAAAATTAGTACAACCAAAATCTTTTTAACAACGATAGAAACTAATTCCAAAAAGACATTCAAGAATTATCTCTTACCCATATTACTCTACCAAGAAAAACTGAGCTAGTGTATGTTTAATTTCTTTAGTTCCTTTAAAATCAGTATTCACTCAATCCATTCTCAGAAATTAAAACGGGGCAGTAACCACACTCGATGACCTAGTAAAAAAATTTTTTTTTCACTTCCGATTTCACCCCTCAAAACGAACCCCTTAAGTCAAAGTTTATGTTACGGTGGTATAAAATAATCAGTGACTTCACAAAACACACCCCAAATGAGTTTTCAACAAAGTTTGTTTCCAATGTTTACTGAAATCTGATGACCTTGGAATTTTTGCTTTTTTTTAAATACCAGATAAATTATTAAAGGTAATGCACTCGTGATAATTTTCGTTCAATCTACACCCCGTGGAGAATATTCCAGGATTTTTTCAAAATTTTGTGATAAGTACTTTTCGAGATAAGGCGCGGGACAGCGATGTTTCGCGATTTTTTGAAAATAATACAAAGAAAATTGTGCGCAAGTATTACATTACATATATATATATATATATATATATATATATATATATATATATATATATATATATATATATATTTTACTAGTGTTTTCACAACCTTTCATTTGACAACACACTCGATGACCCAGTAAAAAAATTTTTTTTTCACTTCCGATTTCACCCCCCAAAATTAACCCCTTAAATCAAAATTTAACTTTCAAAACTACATGGCTCTGATGAGGCCATCAATTCCTATATTATTACCAAATTTCAAGTTTCTATGACAAATAGTTTCGGAGAAAATCGGGTGTGACAGACAGACAGACAAATACCGAAGTGATCTTATAAGTGTTCCGTACGGAACACTAAAAAATAACAAAAAATATGGACAAAGCAAGAGAATTTCAATTTTTTTAACTACTTGATAACAATCTGTCTATAAAGCATCATTTGAATTAAAAATTAATGTAATAAATTACTTAAGTCTTCGATAACAACTATTGAACGCAGTCGTTAATAACTGATCAATTTGCTTTAGTATAAAATAAGCATTTCATTAGATATATGGTTAAATTATTTTATAGACTCTTTAAATTGAAATAATGACACATTTTAGTAGAAAAGATATTAGATTTTTTCAATATATCTTTCTATATTTAGGTGTTTTTGGGCTTTCGCCACCTTACAATTTTTATTCAAAGGCTCTGAAGCGTTCATATTTATATACGGTGTATGTCTGGTGTTTGGTTTTAATTTACATCGTTTTATGCCACGTATCTCTTCAGGGAACAACATATATTTACAAAAAATACTCAGATACACCATTGCATATTGTTGATATTTTTATCATTATTTATGGATATACACATCTCATCGTGATAATCTTGTTAGTGAGTTATGACAAAAAACAAATTGAAGAACTTTTTATTCGAATTTCTTATATGGAAAACGTGGCCAATTTAAACACTGAGGGATCACTAGAGAAAAACTTTTATAAAGTTTCAATAAGCCAATTTATTGTTGAAAATATCGTAATAAGTTTAATAATTTGCCAAGATATATACTTCTTTTCAAATAAAATACCGGAAGCTATATATTGTTCTTTTACAGAAAATATATTTTTTTATTACAGCTTTTTAATCTGTACTTCTTTTGTTTATCTTGGTCTATCTGTTTACCTGAAATATAAGGATATAAAAAAAACAATTACTTTGTTCGATAAGGAACCATGGTTACCAAGAGCATTTAAAAAATATAAGGAAATGTAGATTAATGTTCTACGAGATATCAATAGTCACAAAAATATTGTATAAAATATATGGCCCCTCGTTATTTTTTGCATATAACGTAAATATACTGGAATGTATACAAATACTTGTTATTAATTATCTACAACCTTACTCTGGTGTCGAATTTGATATGCTGTTTGGGATTATCTTCAATTTAATTTGTATGGTAAGTTTACGTAGTATGATGTAAAAAAGCTGTTTCACAGAAGTTTTGCACTGAGAAAATAATTCGTCAGTATTAAGCAGGAATTTCCAACTGCAAGTAATTGCTTAAAGACAAAGTTAAAAAATGCAGTGTTAATTATAGTTCTTTTGATAACAAATCTGTACTAAGTGAAGGAAATATTGTTTGTATGTTAAGGGTTGAAGTACTAAATTATACCTAGGAGAACGAGACTATGCTAATAAACTCTAATGAGCATATGTCTTATTTGTAATTTAGCATAATGCTGGCCTAAATATTATACTTTTTTAATTTTTTAATCTCCTAGTGCATGTTAATGTAGAACAGTAGCAGATAAAATAAATATGAACTAAACATTATTTTATAATTGATTTAAGAACTTCCTGATTTCCTAAACTTATAAAAACTCATAAGAGAAAAAATAAATGAATAAGTATTATAATAGTCTAAAATTCAAGATCAACTTGCTACCATCCTCTAACTCTGGCTTTCATCCCTCCAGAATCATAACCAGTAAAAAAAATCGTTTTACTTTCTTATAGATATCCAATCAAATAATAACGTTCGAGAATATTGAAAAATAAATTCATATCGGTGCTCACTTAAACTTGAAATATCTCTTCAAAATTAGGGACATTTCTGATCGATGTATATTTATAAGTTACAAGTGATATGACAGTACAGTGTTTAATTTTAATCGGCATCTATAAGACAACACTTCAATAATAAATAAGTTAATTTTGATAAGGGTTCTATTTTCATTATTATCAGAATAGGGGAAAAAATAAGTGGCGATAAATCCTGTGGCTCCGGAGCCTCACCGGTTTAGTTA
This sequence comes from Pachyrhynchus sulphureomaculatus, assembly GCA_019049505.1. NCBI lineage: Eukaryota > Metazoa > Arthropoda > Insecta > Coleoptera > Curculionidae > Pachyrhynchus > Pachyrhynchus sulphureomaculatus. The sequence continues at coordinate 42,841,312 of CM032449.1, forward strand.
GTTCGGACCAAAGTATCTGTCTAAGCAATTCGAGAAACCCAAGGATAACTGTTCTCTGCCTCATCATTATAAGTGATTAAGTTGAGATACAACAAACCGGTATCTTCTCCAAGTTTTTCAGGAATGGATTCTTAATTCTTCCTAAATCTCCGACCACTAGATCTGTCATTGTTACCTGAAAGTGCGAATTTTTATTGTAAATCTGTATACTTAAAGTATTTTTCCCTATCTTTAGTTACCATATTTGCTTGTACAGGTGCGGAAAACTTAAATACAACTTTTTTGTTGTTTTACTGAAAAGTACTATGTTAGCTTGTAAATGCCTCAGAACTAAAAAAACAAAATTTCCTGGATAATCTATTGATCCATCTGGCGTCTAGTTTTTTTTTCTTTTACTTTGATATCTCGAAGTGCCGTTTCAGTCGTGGTAAGTATTCCGTTTTATATAATACGGATAAATGTTTTGAAACAAGAGTTTAAGCATGTCATCGTTCTATAGTCTCTGGGGTTGGTCAAGAAACCTTCTTTTTGGAATAAGTGCCATTCTGCCCTCGATCGGCCACTCAAGAATTGATTGTTTCTTATTCAACCAAAGCCCTCTATGTGACGGAAGGGGGATGAGAACTACTGGAAGACAACACGTGCGAAGGATTGGTGATCTCTGGAATGGACAAAACACCAGAATTAACTGCCAGCGATGTAGGAGAGAGCTAATGAGCTCGTTGTGTCATATAAGAAGGGTGAAAAAGGAGCCGAGAAATACTGAGAGATAAGTTGGGTCATAGGTTGAAACGTATCGAGGCAATAACAAGCGGGGCAGGCTAGTGCAGATGAACATAGCTGCGAAATACACCGCTTCTTAAAGATTTGGAAAAAAAAAATAAATAAAAATCGGCCAAGTGCAAGTCAGACTTGCGTAAGTAGTGTTCCGAATGGTGATTGTTTTTAAAATAAAATAAAATCTTTACCTAGGCTAAGTTAATTAGGCCCCTGACATGTACATATCTTAAGATCCAATATATATTTTCACGTTTTTTCTTAGTCAATATTGTAGACTAGAATACTAGAATCTAGTAATAAAAGTGTAAAATAAATATTTACTGCCTAAATATTATAATTGTGAACATAATCGTCAGTGTCAGTCATATATTAAAAAAACTTCCACCATCTTGACAAGTCACTTTTTTTTATAACAGATAACTTATCAAACCTGTGGAGAATATTTGAGAATTTTTTCAGAATTTCTTGATCAGTACTTTTCGTGATAGGGGGGGGGGGGGGGAAAGAGCGATTTCTAACTTTTTTTTTAAATAATACAAAGAAAAGTGAGCGCAAGTATTTATTTATTTATTTATTTATTTATTTATCTACGGACAGACCCATTTTATACATAGTATTTACAGAAAAATTTCAATAATATAGTAAACTTATAACAATACAATACAATAACAACACCAGTAATTATCATTTCAAAAACTCAGTGGTCTGTCAACAGTTTTTCTTTTAAACGTTTTAAAGAGAGATTAAAAAAATCAAGATCCGCTTCACTGGCACCATTAGTGATTCTAGTGATCGGCGAGAATAGGCCATAGTTACATCTGTGGTACCTCGGGGCAAAGAGTACGTGGTCCCTTGTTGATCTTGGTGGAACATGAAAATTTATCAGACTCAAGAGATCAGAGCAATCTATATGACCATTTACAAGTCGAAATAAGAAACATATATCAGCAACTTTCCTTCGTCTTGAAAGTGATTGCAGCTGAAGTCTTCGTAGCTGGTCCCCATAGGCAGTGATGTTCCACTTAAATTTGCAAGAGACATATCTAGCATACTTCCTCTGTACCCTTTCAACACCCTCAATATGCACAGCATACGATGACGACCACACACATGACAGATACTCCAAAGAAGATCTCACCAAGGCCTTGTACAAAATATTCACGCTATCTACGGTCCGGAAATCCCTAGTATTCCTACAGACGAAGCCAAGGAGTTTAATACATTTGTTAGTAATAAAGTCATAATGAATATGAAAATCAAGCTTAGTGTCCAAATAAATTCCCAAGTCACACAATGAGGAGACTCTTTCGAGAAGACAATTATTAATACTGTAGTCATACAAAAGCGGAACTTTCACTCGAAAGAACGATATAATCTTACATTTTTGAATATTTAGTTTCATTTTGTTTCTCCTGCACCACTCACTCACCTTATCCAAGTCTCCCTGCAGTCTCATAGCATCGGCAACAGAATGAATTGCCGTAGACAATTTCAAGTCATCTGCAAAAAACAAGGGCCTTGAAAATAGAATCACCTTTCGTAGGTCGTTAATAAATATATTAAACAGCAACGGGCCCAGGTGGCTACCCTGCGGCACACCCGATGCAACAGACACCTCACTCGACACAAAGCCCTTTACTTTAACAAACTGTTTTCTGTATGTAAGGTAGCAGGTCAACCAATTCAGTAGTGCTCCATAAAACCCATAACCTCTTAACTTCCCTATCAGGATATCGTGGTTGACTGTGTCGAAGGCCTTGCTGAAATCCGTATAAACCACGTCAACCTGACCACCCGCCTCCATTACATCAATAGTACTTTGAACCAACAAGATTAGGTTTGTAGCCGTCGATCTGCCACCAACGAAACCGTGCTGTTCCGGAACCAAAAAAGGTTTTATGAATGGTTTTAATTTGTCGCAAACAATTTTTTCGAATACTTTTGGAATAGAACTTAGAATGGAAATAGGTCGATAATTTTTAGCGTCTGATTTGTCGCCGGACTTAAATATTGGAGTAATGAAGCTATATTTCCATTGGTCAGGAAAAACACCGCTCTCTAGGGACATTTTAAAAAGCATATGGAGCGGTTTGGCCAAAGCATAGACACAGTCAACTAAAAATCTGGGAGATATACCATCAGGACCCGGTCCCTTATTTATGTCAAGTTTAGACACATAGTCAAACACCTCCCCCAGGGAGATCTCAACAGAGGAGAATGATCCACCACTATCCCCACCATCCTCAAGCCCAGGCTCACCACCGTCAGTATCCGACCTATAAACACCCTGAAAATGAGACTTAAAAATTTCCACAATAGTCTGTCCATCCGTCCCTGTTAGCTCGTCTAGATTTATTAAGGTAGGGGTGGACTTGCCCCAATTTTTACTGTTAATGAAATTCCAAAACTGTTTGGTGTTATGCTTTAAATTTGTCTCAATATTTTTAACATACTGCAAGTAGCAGTTGCTCTTTAAGATATTGGATTGGGTTCTTAACTCCGAAAACTTCTGGTAAGTTTCCCACCGACGGGTTTTTTTGTATTCTTTGTGACACAACTTCTTTTTTTTTTAAGATAAGATCTTTAAGTTCATCAGAAAACCACTTCGGGAACTTCGGATTTTTGGAACGAACCACAGGGACATACAAACTAATACCAGCATACAAAACTTCATCGAAGGCAGACTTTGCAGTATTTACATCCGCAATACCACCCAAGACATATTCCCAGTCCACTGAGTGATAATAATTATTTAACATATTATAGTCCGCACGCTTAAAGTCATAGAAACTGAAATCATAGTGCAAACGCTCAGGATAGTCATTAAGCAGCACATCAACCACAAGGGAAGAATGGTGCCGGTCGCAGGGCAGCAGACTCTCCAGTGCCACCCGAACAGATGTTCTACTGTCTCGTGTTACCACCAGATCTAATTTCACACCATTCGCATTACTAATTTCGTTCACTTGGAATAACTGATTATAAGAGAAACAGTCACTAAGTAGCCTCACAACGTCCCCACCATGGCCAATGGCTGAACTTCCAAAACTGTCACTAGTCCATTCTACATGAGGGAAGTTATAGTCACCTAGGACACATACATTATCGCTGGTATACTCTTGAATGATCTCCTCTATAGCACAGCAGTGAGCCTGAACAACATCCACTTTAATGGGTGGCGGTAAGTACACAGCACTCACCACAAGTTTCTCCGTACCACATCGAATTAACACAAACAAGTGTTCCACACTATGGTAGCTGTTTGGCACTATACAAGACTGATAACAGTTTCGTACTGCAATAAGCACCCCACCTCCACTTTTTTTGTCACTAGTCAGGTTTGACCGATCTTTTCGATACAATACATAATCAGACATACCAATCTCAGCATCACAGATATCATCACTAAGCCAAGTCTCTGAGGATACCACCACATCAAACTCACAATCTGATATACTGAGTGTTAAGTCTTTCATTTTGGTTTTAATACCTCTGATGTTTTGGTAATAAAGTGTTAAGTTCGGCCTGCCCCTATTAAGTTTTTTCTCTGCCGTATAGAGTCCTGTCGCGGTTCATTCACATGCACAATCTTAGGCACACCTCCTAAATATTTTATGCCCAGTATTTTCACCATTATGAATGCGTTGCTGTAACTGAGACCTTAACTCCTTGAACTGATGCCTTTGCCATAAAGTTTGATCAGGACCAATGGTCGTTCCCTGTTCTCTAAACCTCGACTTATTACTTAGGATGGTCTGTGCTGATCGCTCATCATGCATTATCACTTTTATTGGTCTCACCTTTCCAGAACGTTTCCCAACCCTCAACACTTTAGTGAATTTAATTCCCTCAACAACATTTTCAAAAGCTGCATCAACCAAGCTAGTATCATGTTCTGTACGGGCTTTGGGATCATCAGACACAGATTTCGGAACATTGTAGATCATTACATTAATTGCCCTTCTCTTTCGCTCTTCCATTTCATCAATGACCAGTTGGGGAGCTGTGCCTGAGACTGATGGACTCGAATCCTCTGCACAAAATCGGCTCTCAATTGAGCTAACTCTCCTTCGAGCAGGCCAATCTTCTGGTCCCTAATCTTCTCCCTTTCCTTCAGGTCAGCAAGTGCACCCTGAAGACTACAGAAAGAATATCTTTATTACTGATATCAGGCTTCTTGAGCAAGTTGTTGACACGACCCACAATGTCAGCCTCACATCCCTCGGCAGAATCCTCATCAGTGGCTCCTGCGATATCACCAGATCCATCGGTTACCGAAGCATGCCCGAACACGGCCGATAATCTCCTAACTTCACTTCTTTGGCAAGTTTTACACTCCCATTTATGGGATTTCTTTTTCCGAAATTCTGCTACCACTCTATCGTACTCAGACTTTCCAAGACCCGAACACGATTTATGCACCCAGGAGCGCAAGTATTACATCATATATATTTTTGAACTCGTGTTTCCACAAGCTATCATTCGACATCCCACTCGATAACAACAAAAGTCACAAAAAAATTTTTTTTGTGACTTCCCCTTACAAGGTAACCTCTTAAGTCAAAATTTAACGTTCAAAACTAAAAGGCTCTGATTGGATCATCAATTCCTATATTTGTGCCAAATTTTAACTTCCCATAGCCAATAGTTTCGGAGAGAGTCGGATGTGACAGACTAGCACCGAACTGAGCCCATAAATCTTCTGTACGGAACACTAAAAATGCAATTTTTTATAGTTATTTTTCAAAAACTTTTAAAATTTTTCAGAACTTTTTTTTAAAAAAGTTATTTCAAAAGTGCATATCAGGTCCTACCCAAGACACTTATTGCAGCCTCTATTCGTTTACACCTAACGTCTCTACGATTTTTTCAAAAAAAGGGCTGTTTAAAAATTTTCTTTTTGTAACGCTGACTACAATTGAATTTATGGGGTTTGCAGACCAAGTCGAACTTACAAACAAAATTTCATTAAAATCGTAGACCTTGTGAGGATTATTATCAGAGTCGGCACGGAATTCTTCGTTACTGTAAGAAGAAAATATCTCTTCTAACCAAAACTGGGGAAGAATTTCCACCACATATCACTTTCTCAAAAAATTAAATACAAACATATTTATCTCAAATAATTCGGTTGGCACCCTCTCCAAATGTTTATACGTGGTAGAAACTGGAGATTCCTTTCAATCAAGGATTGAATAATATATCAGATCAAGAAGATTGAGGCGTAATCACAAATCTCCTTTGGGCATATATCCTAAACCACTCAAGCACTGCTTTTATCTGGAAAATTCTGATATTACTCTTTGCTAGTTGCGTTCTTTGTAGAATTTTAACGATCAATCCGGTTTTAAATAATGACTTCGAGTGTGCATGTACGTGTTTGCTCTAATCTTTTTAACGTCGATTGGACTAAGCTATGAAATTTAATGTTTTTACTACCATATTACGAGACATAGAGATATCGTTTATTTATTTTAATTCATGGCTTTTTCCTCTTTGTCCCTTTTTTTATGTCTAAGGTTGGTAATTACCTCTGGTGATGAGGCTTAAAATGTAAAAGTTTTCCTACTACTACTTTTAATTTATCATATTAAGTTTTTATGTTTATATTTTTCTAAACTGCAATTTTAATCTTGGTGTCATGTAATTCGATGTAGTACGCTCTTCGGCTATAAGTTATGATTTTAATTTTTACACCTGAGTCAAAATTCGTGAAAGGTAACACCTCAAAGAAAAACCCTTTTTTTTATTTTGTATTTATACGCAATCTAAGAGTGATATCAAACTTATTGCACGTGATAAATATTTTTTTAAAGAATAATATTATTAATTGAATTTTTATGTTATACTTAACTAAAAATTAAATATCTTGAGGTTGAATCGGTCACTCTAAATGGAATTAACACTCATTTTATTGTAAAAAGAACATACTTTTGAATAATGGAGACAAAGTTGAACAATTGTTTTCCCACAGGTAAAAATATAAGATAAAAAGAGTTAAAAGCATATTTATTTAAGATAATTATGCCGTTGAAAAATTTAGTGGCCAGCAATTTGTTTAAAAATAGTTGAATTTTTTTCGTCTTACGCTGCACACCATCCCGCGCAGTAGCGGGAGAATCGGCCAAACGCAGCGTGTTCTACGCACTGCTAGGTCATTAGTAATGTTTCGTATATTATCGTAGAATAGATTTTAAATAAAATATCTAATTTGTCACTAATTAAAAACTAAATAATAATTAATAATTCGGAAATATAATTTTAATAACTGAAATTTCATTTTATTTTTTTATTAAAACTTCTTAATACAGTGTCAGTTTCGGAATCAGTCGCAGCAGAAAAATATTTGCGAGGTTGCGATAAAATTATGTTTTAGTAAAGCAAGTAATTCTTTCTTGAGTTTCTCTAAGAAGTTCTCACTTGATTTAATTTATTGTAAAAATTTACATCCGTAAATTAATGGCAAAATTTTTTTATTTACTATTTGAGATAAAAAGAAACGTACGAGGAAATTTATAATAAACATTTAAACATATTAAATTAATTAAGTATCAATTTAATATTTTATATACCTATGTCTATAAAAATCTCACCGATCAGTACTGAGCCATTCCTTGTTTTTAATTTGGCTAAGACAATGCTGTTCAAATAATTTGGATAGCTCCTCCCAGAAACTACCAACTCCAGGAAAATTTTTACATTTAAGCAAGTAACACGCAGTGGTACTTGCTTAGATTTAGTAGATTATTCTTTTTAAGGCATCATGATAGGATACAGTAAAATCAACATTCATCTTTTAAAATTTATAATTAACTAGCCGGGCCCGCGGCTCCGCTCGCGTGGACTTGATTCACTACTATCGTCACTGCTTATTCCTTATGTTACCCAACGTAACAAAATATCTACCATTATTTCTCCTTATCTCCCAATATTTCTCTTTATTTCCCATTATCTCCATATAATTTCCATTATCTAGGTTTATCTCTGCTCGTCTCCCATTATTTCTCTTTATCTCCCATTATTTCTCCTTATCTCCCATTATCTCACCTTATTTCCCATTATCTAGGCTTATCTCGACTTATCTCCCATTATTTCTCCTTATCTCCCATTATTTCTCCTTATCTCCCATTATCTCACCATAACTCCCATTATCTAGACTTATCTCTGCTTATCTCCCATTATCTCTCCTTATCTCCCATTATTTATACTTATCTCCCATTATCTCACCTTATCTCCCATTATCGAGGCTTATCTCGACTTACCTCCCATTATTTCTCCTTATCTCCCATTATCTCACCTTATCTCCCATTATTTAGGCTTATATCAAATTATATAGAACATATATATAAATTTATAAGAAACACGTAAATCGGATAAGTGGTTCTCGAGTGATAAGCGCACTAACGGACAGACAGACAGACAGAGAGACGTTGCATTTTATATATATATGTATTCTTTGCTACATGAAATTGTTCCATATGCTTTAGGGAGTGTATTGCAAGAGAACGCGCTAGCGGCAAACTTTTCTCCGACTTGATTCACTATTATCGTCACTGCTTATTCCTTATGTCACCTAATAAAATATATCCTATAACCTGGCCAGAGAACATACGTATGTTTAAAAAAAAAAGCACGTAAATCGGATAAGTGGTTCTCCAGTGATAAGCGCAATAACGGACGGACAGACAGACAGACAGACGGACAGAGAGACATTGCATTTTATATATATTTTAGATATTCTCTGCTACATATTATTGTTCCATATTTAATGGTTTGGACTGTGTATTGCAAGAGAACGCGCTAGCGGCAAACTTTGTCCGACTTCATTTACTATTATTGTCACTGCTCATTCCTTATGCTACCTATCGTAATAAATTATAGCCTATAACCTGGCCGGAGAACATATGTATGTTTTAAAAAAAAAGTACGAAAATCGGATAAGTGGTTCTTCTGTGATAAGCGCACTAACGGACAGACGGACAGAGAGATACGTTGCATTTTATATATATTATAGATGTAATAAAATATATACCTATGACCTGGTCAGAGAACATATGTATGAATTTAAAAAATCACGTAAATCGGATAAGTGGTTGTTGAGGGATAAGCGCATTAACGGACAGACAGACAGACAGACAGACAGACATTGCATTTTATATATATTATAGATATAGATATAGATTATTATTATTATATATAACCTGGCCAAAGAATATATGTATGAATTTAAAAAAAAGACAGGTAAATCGGATATGTGGTTCCCGCGTAATAAACGCACTAATGGACAGACAGACAGACAGAGAGACATTGCATTTTATATATATTATAGATTATATATTACAGATATTCTTTGCTACATAATATTGTTCCATATTTACTGGTTTAGGCTGTGTATTGCAATGGAACGCGCTAGCGGCAAACTATTTTCCGACTACATTCACTATTATCGTGACTGCTCATTTCTTATGCTACCTATCGTAATAAGATATAGCCTATAACCTGGCCAGAGAACATATGTATGTTTAAAAAAAAAAAGTATGTAAATCGGATAAGTGGTTCTCCAGTGATAAGCGCACTAACGGACAGGCAGAAAGACAGATAGCCAGAGAGAGAGACGTTGCATTTTATATATATATTATAGATGCCTAAGAATTTTACATATACATTCTGGTAGGTTTTACAAACGCACACATTGTGAGACCCATTTTTTTATATGCGAAAATACATTGCTTAGGACGTATTTTAAAAAACTTGGATAAACTTATCTTAATGGCAGTGAATTTGTCTTGAAATTTAGCATGCAAGGCCTTTAAGTTAAAAAGAAGTAACCGTTTTTGCAAATGTTCCCTGCATCAGTTTTTACAGAAATTGAATCGTTACGTCCTGGTGTAATGCGACTTGATTCGTCACATAAATAGAAACATATCACTTTTTCTTTAATTCGATGTGGCAATCGACAACCAATTTTGTAATCCGCAATTTCTTTGCCCTTAAAGCCAACTTTCGCGAACCATTAAAATAATGTTTCATTTTACAAATACTGGTTTGTGATGGAAGGATGATTAAAATCTCAACTTTTTTAAAATAACTAGTTCCCTTTGACAAAGCATTCTTCACATCATTTATTTTTTTGTTTTTCTTTCGTAAAACGTTAACAATACTTTTTACTTAAGTATCATTTTCCGATTTTGACCATTTTACATGCTTTGCTTCGCGCTCTGGTTTGTCATATTCATGCAAAAATTTACGAATAACTTCAATTTGTTTGCCAATTCTATCAAATTTGCATTTTTTTCTTCAGCTGCGATCATATTTTCAGTTTTACTATCAGGATTCACACAAGATTCTTCTGTTACAATATCATGTTCAACTTCTTTTGAAATTTCAACGTTCGGCTTAATTAATGCACGCAACAAGAATGACACATGTATTTATTAATGAACGAAAAATAAACAGACGATTGCCAATTAGTTATAACTTGTTCAACGTTTTTCATTACTTTTGCATGATTTGGTGATGAGTAGATTACACCACTTATTTGTTCTGGCATTATGGATTTGCTCTAGATACAAAGGTCACGCTAAACTTTTCAATAAAAGGAAATAGAGGCACTTTAGCAATTACTCACTCGGTTTTTCTCAACTCACGAAATGGTGCAAATTATATTTTCACTGGTGCGACGCATCAAACGTGCCCCGACTTGCGAACCACCGCGGCGATTGTCGCGCCTGGCGGGCAGCGTGAGACGAAAAAGTCGACTACTTTTAAACAAATTTCTGGTCACCAAATTTTTAAACTGCATTATTATCTTAAATAAACATACCTTTAACTGTTTTTTTAGTATTCCGTACGGAGCACTTATAAGATCACTTCGGCGTCTGTCTGTCCGTCTGACTATCTATCTGTCCGCTGTCACACCAGATTTTCTCCGAAACTATTTAACATAGAAAATTGAAATTTTGCACTAATATAGGATTTGATGGCCCCATTAGAGCCGTGTAGTTTTGAGAGTTAAATTTTCACTTAGGAAGTTTGTTTTGGGGGAGTAAAATCGGGAGTGAAAAAAATTACCAATTCATCGAGTGGGGTGTCAAATGAACACTTATAAAAACCCCTTAAGGGTTAGTTTTGGGGGGCAAAATCAGAAATGAAAAAAAAAATTACCAGGTCAAACGAAAGCTTGTAAAAACGCGACTCTATCTATATAATGTAATACTTGCTCACACTTTTCGTTGTATTATTTTCAAAAAATTGCGAAAAATCGCTGTACCAAAAGTGTTTTGGTTTAAGAGTTTTGTTGAAAGATTTCTACCTATCTTATTGCAATAGTTCTGTCTATTTATTTAAATAATTATTTGTACAATATTTTTTAGCCAGAATATTAAATATTCTAATTATCACAGCAATATAGTTATTGTGAATACTAAAAATTGGTGCAATGTGTTATTAAAAATATACACAACAGTTATTTTTACAACTAATGCCTGTCATGCGTGAATAGACATTTTAATGCGAGAACTCTCCATAGATATTTTTAGTGTTCCGGACGGAACACTTATAAGTTCACTTCGGTGCCTGTCCATGCGTCTGTCAGGCCCAATTTTTTCTGAAATTATTTGACATGGATCTAATGACCCCATTAGACCCGTGTAGTTTTGACTTTTTGACTTAAGGGGTTAGTTTTGGAGGGTGAAATCGGAAGTGAAAAAAAAAAAAAAAAATTACCAGATCATCGAGTGAGGTGTCAAATGAAAGAACTCAAAAATATATATGATGTAATACTTGCGCACACTTTTCTTTGTATTATTTTTAAAAAATTGCCAAAAATAGTTGTCCCCCTCTTATCTCGAAAATTACTGAACAAAAAATTTTGAAAAAAATCTAGAATATTCTATACAGGGTGTAGATTGAACGAAAATTATCACATCTCTAAAAAATTCAAGGTCATCAGTTTTCAGCAAAGTTCGGAAAAAAACTTTGTTGAATACTGATTTGGGGTATTCCTTATGAAGTCATTGATCATTTTATACCTCCGTAACAAAAATTTTTATTTTAAAAGCAATCAACGTACGGGACACTAATTGTGTAAGTCGTATTTGCACTTGGTTGGTTATTTATCCGATATTTTTCTTTATGGGAGAACATGTATTTTTTGCATTTAGCATTATAATTTTACGATAACAATTGATATATTTAATTATTCTTTAAACTATAACTCTATTATTGAAAAGTATGTTCTTTTTACAATAAAATGAGCATTAATCTCATTGGAACTGACCGATTCAATCTTTAGATAATTAATTTTTAATTAAGGGTTGCCTAAAAAGTAATTTGTTTATAATTTAAATAATATTATTTTATTAAAAACACTTGTCACATGTGTGTGACATCAGCTTTGGATTGCATATAAATTCAAAAGAAAAAAATACGTGCTCGTTTTAGGCGTTACCTCATGAATTTTGACTCACCTGTTATTCTAAGTTAGGGTAAGTAATTTTTTTATACATTTGACTATAAATTTTTTCTTTTCTTCTTTCGTTTTTCTTCAGTTATTTTATCAACACCTTAGTAGTGCAGTAAAAACAGGTCAAAATAATGATGAGATAGCCACAGTTTAGATAAAGCAATATTATGATTTTATCCTCTCTGGAGTATCACCAGGAGTATTGTCCTGAGTTTTGGACCTCGAAAAGCTTATGCCCTTTTGTTTATAAACAATTGTTTTCAAAAACTGATTTTTTTTTAGTTTAAAATGTGAATAACTCCAGTAACTCTTCGTAATGAAAGTTCTCGTTCGCTTTAGGTCGCTCTAGTGAACCTGCAGTATTGAAAAAACTGGCAAAAAACTGTTTTTTTTTTTTAATTTTATTGTACAGGTCGACTCAGTGAACCGATCGGCTTAAAATTTCAGAAAATATGCCTTTTATTATAGCAAAAATACCCTGATGTTTTGATACAAAAATATTGTACCCACTGGGCACATTTGAATTTGCTTTTTAAAATTTGAATTGTCCGCCATTTTTGCCAGATGTGTTAAAAAATATTCATTTTTTTTCAAAATGACCGAAAAAAAACGCATTTGTTGTTACTTGATTAATACACAAATGTAAAAAAAAGGTTAAAATGACACCAAAGAAAAAAAAATTTTTTAATGGCATCGAAAACCTGGCGTTGAGACCCGAATTTTGAAAAAAAAAGATCTATTTTGGACCAAATGGCATAAAATGGCGAGCAATTCAAATTTTAAATAACAAATTCAATTGTGCCCACTGGGTTCAATATTTTTGAATGAAAATTTCAGGGTATTTTTGCTTAACAATATATATATTTTCTAAAAGTTTCAAGCCGATCGGTTTACTTAGTCGGCCTGTACAATAAAAAGAAAAAAGAGCAGTTTGCCTGTTTTCCAATTTTGTAGGTTATGTACGCACTTGGGCTATTTAAAGCCAACGAGAATTTGTTGGAAATTTCATTACAAATTGTTTATAAAGAAAAGAGCACAAGTTTTTCAAGGTCCAAAACTCAAGACAATGTTACTGGTAATACTTCCGAAAAAATAAAATTATAATATTGCTGTATCTAGATTGTGCAATTTTAAATGCTTTTTTTTACTACACTATAATTATATTCAATAATTTGACGACAAGATATATATGAAATATTGTTTGTAACGACTAATTAATGCAATTGCTCAGTTCTTCGATAACAACATACTTAACCCAGTTATTAATCACCATAGTGCATGCAGTATATAATAACGTATTAGACATATACGTATATAGATAAAAATTTTATGTTAATTAATATATACAGAAGAATAAATTTATAATTTTTAAATTTAAAAAATATGGTGTTCTTAATCAACTAACTGAGTTGGAGATATAAAGTAAATAAATCTCGTACGTTTATAGATTATACACAAATTACCTTTTCTTAATAACCCTCATCAATTCGATGTTGTAGACCTAAAATTGTTGTACAGGGTGAGTCAACGATAGAGTAAAGTTCATTATCCCATTTGTTTCGGGAATGACGAAAAAATGTTAAATACAATAGTTTTAGGGAATGCTAAGGTGCACAGTTTGAAATTATTTTTGAGTATACAGGGTACTTCAAAAAAGTGTGGCCGATATAACATATTTTTTTTTAAATGGAACATCCTATTTTCTAATTTATATTTAAATTCGGCGTTAAATTTTATAACTTTTTTATTAACTGATGTTATATACTTAAACCTAGTAGTTTTTCTAATATTTTTTAAATGGCAATTTTTTTTTAAAAATTACTAGTTTTCAGTTTTGTAAAAAATTGCCAGTGCGCCATTCTTTCTGAAGGTGGAATACTCATAATTGGTACGAGCGTTCTACAGAGAAGAAAAATAATATATGTTCAAAGAAATTTGAGTTAGATGCTACAGAGTGTGAAATAAATTTATGCATTTCGACTATTTTTGAAAACTCAAATTGAAAAAAACCGTAACATCTCAAATTTTTTAAATGGCTCATCCTGTATATTATTATTTTTTCTGATAGATTTTACAAAACCTTCCAACTTTTATTAAGTATGTCATATACCTATTTCCAGTAGTTTTCGATTTATTTTGAATTTTTCAATTTTTAAGTCACCCTTGTTTTTATTTTAAAAACACTTAACTTGCACGCTATAAACATCATAGTTGCCAAGACAAAACAACAATGTAGGCAGTGTCAAATTTTGATATGTCTATTAAGCAAGTAAAAATAGTTTAATTTGTTGTAGTAAGTGACGTATAAGGTTAATAGTTATGAATTTTCCTAACAATGAATGAATTGATATGGTTTATATACTGGGCGAGGAGGGGAAAAATTATCTTTTGGCAGTAAGGCTTTACGGAGCAAAGTAACATAATAGCTAAAATATCTTTTCAGTTCTTAATGGAACGGTTTGATGGTAGTGGTAGCGTTGAGTATACGAAACGGAAAGTAGTAAACCAGAATGCTACCAATGAGGAAAAAAAAATGGAGATTTTAATTCATGTTGAAGATAATCCTCAGGTCAGCAGCCGTCAACTAGCTGACTTATCTGACACATCCCAATCTACGGCTAATCGCACCTCGAGAAAATACAAGTATCATCCTTTTCATATGGAACTACACCAAGAACTTCAAGACCGTGATTTTGAACGACGAGTAAACTTTTGTACCACCACGAATGGAGCAATAGAGGCTGATCCAAATCTTTTTTGTTTTCTGATGAAGCTACTTTTCGCAGTAATGGAGCAGTTAACAGCCATAACATGCATTTGCGACAGTTATTCCATTTTGGGTCCGGGAAGTTCAAAACCAAAACCATTGGTCGCTTAATGTGGAATATTAAATTTTCGAATTATTGGTCTATATTTTTTCCGCGAACCGCTTAACGGGCCTAGATATCTAAATGTTCTGCAAAACGAATTACCCCAGCTTCTTGAAGAAGTTGATAACTTTAAAAGGGAACAAATGTGGCTTCAACAAAAAGGAGCTCCTGCTCATTACCACCGGGAAGTTCGGGAATTTTTAAACGATCGTTACCCACAAAAATGGATCGGTAGAGAAGGATTCAATCAGTGGCCCCCTCGATCATGTGACTTAACATCTTTAGATTTCTTTTTGTGGGGCTACATTAAAGATCATGTTTATGTGAATTCCCCTACAACACCAGTAGATATGGACAATAGGATACGGGATACGTGCAGGACAATAACGCCCTTTATGCTAAGGAAAGTGAAGGAAAATATAGTAAATCGACTAAACATGTGTCCCAAACATACACTGTATTTGTTGGATTCTATTCAGAGAAGAGCTGTTCGTCTGATTGGAGACCCGGAACTGACCGGCGACCTTGATTCGCTGGAACATCGAAGAACGGTTGGCGACTTGAGCCTATTCTACAAGTATTTTCATGGAAAGTGTTCGAAGGATGTGCCCGCTTAAGTCCTCCCAGAGCGGTGCATGTTAAAAGTACAGGTCGCTGTAATACTTCACATCCGTATGAGACTCAGCTTGTTACTCCTCGTACAACGCTTTTCAAGCAGTTTTTATATGGAGAACATCATCCCTTTGGAATAATTTGCCCACACTGTGTTTCCCACCGAGTACAATTTACAGCGATTCAAGAAGAACAACGTGAATCGCTTTCTCCGCAAACGTGTTACTCCTGTAGCGCTTTAGGGACTTTCCCCAGGCCCATGTAGCACGCGTGCTAGACCCATAAAAAAAAAAAATTCAAGTAGACGGGCTTATTTTTTGAACATTTATTATATCATAATAATTAACAATTAGATAAGTTAAACTATATTAAAATTATTATTAACTTTGTTTATGTTTTCACAACAGCGTAAGTTTATTGAAAAACAAGGGTTAAAAAAATTGAAAAATTCAAAATAAATCAAAAAAAATCTATTAGAATTAGGTATATGACATACTTAATAAAAGCTGGAGGGTTTTGTAAAATCTATCAGAAAAGATAATAATATACAGGGTGTGTCATTTAAAAAAATTTGAGATTCTTCGATTTAAAATAGTCGAAATGCATAAATTTATTTTGAACATCCTGTAGCATCTAACATCTTTAACTTAATTTTTTTTTCAAATTTCTTTACCTAAAATCTATCTTTTTTTTTTACCAATTTATGAGTATTCCACCTTCAGAAAACAATGGCGCTACTGGCAATTTTCTACCAATTCCACTGAAAACAACTAGTATTTTTTTTTTTTAAATTGAAATATTAGAAAAACTGCTAGGTTTAGGTATATAACATTATTAATAAAAAATTTTAAGCTGAAATTTAAAATAAATTAGAAAATAGGATGTTCCATTTAAAAAAACATATGTTATATCGGCCACACTTTTTTGAAGTTCCCTATATACTCAAAAATAATTTTAAAACTATGCACCTTAAGATTTCCTTAAAACTATTGAATCTAACATGTTTTCGTCATTCCCGAAACAAATGAGATAATGACCTTTACTCTATCTTTGGTTCACTCTGTACACACTTATATTTATTTGACTTTTTACACAAAAATTATTTTAATAAATCTTTGGTTACATTATTTTATGGGCTCTTCAAAATGAAGCAATGGTATATTTTGGCAGAAAAGATATTAGATTTTTTTCAATACATCTCAGATTATTTAGGTATTTTTGGACTTTTACCACCTTACAATTTTTATTCAAAAGTTTTAAAGCATTTGTAACTTTATAGGATTTATGTATCGTTCTTAGTTTTAATTTAAATCGTTTTATGTCACGTATCTCTATAAGGAATAAGATATTTTTACAATCGAAACTCAGAAGTACCAATATTCCATATGTTTGATTTTTTTTTAAATATTTATGGATATATAAGTCTTGTCGCGATGCTGCTGTTAGTCAATTAGGACAAAAAAAATTTGAGGAACTTTTTATTCCGAATTTCTTATACGGAGTACGTAGTTAATTTGAATACTGAGGGATCACTAGAGAAAAAGTTTTATAAAGTTTCAGTTTATTGCAGCAAATATGGTTACAATTTTAATGGCTTCTATAGTCATTTGCTCAGTTGAACATCTTGAACGGTTGTATTGTCTTTTCTTGGAATATATTTTTTTTCATTATAGTTCGTTAATCGGTACTTCTTTCATTTATCTTAGTCTGTCTGTTTACCTCAAATATAAAGATGTAAAAACTCAATTATTTTGTTCAATGAAGAATTATGATTACCAGAAATGTTTAAAAGATATTTGTAGATTAATGTTTTTTGAGATGACAATAATAAGAAAAACATTGTCAAAATTATATGGTACTATATTATTTTGTGTTCATATAACGTAAATGTAGTGGAATGTATAAAATTATTTGTCCGCATTTACCTACTACCTAGTGTTATATTTAATATGTTGTTTGAAATTGTTTTTAATATGACTTGTCTGGTATGTTTATGTGGTGTGAAATTATTTCACACAATTAGTCTGGTAATTAAACAGTTTCGCAGATGATGCAAATAAGGAACAGAGAGAACACAACTCGTCAATCTAATACTTCGCTAGCCTAAGAGAAACAATTCTTAGGTGGCTGCGAAAGTTTTTATAAATTATAGGAAACACAAATTAGCGGATGTAAATCACTTTATTGTTTTTAAAGTAGTCGCCTTTAAGATTTATAAACGTATGTCGTCGAATAACTTCTGGAAATATATCTTCTGTATAGCAGTTGGTATGTCAGCAATGTGTTGTGTAAACGCGTCCATACCTCTGCAGATATTGAAAAACTTTCTCCATGGTTTTCGTTTTTGATAAATGGGATCAAAAATAAATCAAAAGATGATAAATTAGGACTGTATGGAGAATAATTTAACATTTTTAGTTTGTAAACATTTGATTTTTTGACTGGTTGTATGAGAGCACGCCTTGTCATTTTAGGGCACGATACGCTAGTTTCGGTTTGTTTTATACAATACATTGATGATTTTTAGCAAGTAAATTGTTATATATTAATCAGTAGCCGTATGAGCAATAATTGAGAAAAATACAGCAGTCATTTTTTTCTTGAAACTTTGCGAGAACGACGAACTTTTGTGGTTTGATCTCAGTACATCCAAACCGCAAACTGACGATTTTCATCATCAGCTGTAATATTGTTAACAGAATGGTTGAATTTCCTAAGCTCTTATTGGTTTCATTTGTCACGCGCCTTTTTCTGAACTTAGGTTAAATTTTTCGAAATCCAATGAACACAAACCCTTTTCACAACCAAGGTTCATGTAAGATTTCATGCTACGTCACATAGAAAAATTAATATCGTTTCGTTTACCGCATTGATGTCTGATGGAACAACGGAGGTTGATGGATGACCTTCATGAAATTCATCCTTGAATTTTTTTTGTTCGGGCTTCAACTTTAAAAGCCATTTTCAAACGTTATTATTTAATCGCATTTTCTCTCCAACATCCATATGAAACTTATTAACGGTTTATTAATATATAAACT
Source organism: Pachyrhynchus sulphureomaculatus (assembly GCA_019049505.1). Taxonomy (NCBI): domain Eukaryota; kingdom Metazoa; phylum Arthropoda; class Insecta; order Coleoptera; family Curculionidae; genus Pachyrhynchus; species Pachyrhynchus sulphureomaculatus. The sequence continues at coordinate 42,860,079 of CM032449.1, forward strand.
ATTTAATGATGCCCAGATTCCATCCAAATCTCGAGGTTCTATTTATTTGACTCTTCTATTATTGTTCTTATTACTTGAAGGAGTCCAGCATACTACAGCCTTTTCTAAGTCCGACTTGCTCCTCTGTTGGTAAGCGTCCAATTTCTTTATGAGTCTCGCAGTTATAATTTTCATAAATAACTTGTATATTACGCATAGTAAGCTGATTGATCTATATTTGTATCTTTTTTTTAACAGCAGGTCCATTACAGCATTATCCCAGTCTAGAGATATTTTGCACATATCGAGACACTTATAGAATATATCTACCATTTGTATTATTGGTTCTCCGCCCTCCCCCCCATTTCTACAAGTATGGCCTCTTTACCTGCTGCTTTTTCTCTTGCCATTTTATTTAAAGAACCTTGTATCTGGAATCACGCAAAGTCGAGCAGAAAGCACAGCCGTACCATCCTTCTCTCGAAGCCACTCACGGCACATTCGACCCCCTGTAACTTCGTTGTGGATAAAGCTAGAAGCCTGAATTTTTAGTGACAAGAGAACATACTATACTAGCTATATTTCTAAATTATCTACTATTTATACCTTATAGTTTACGAACTATCGCCAGTCGAAGTTCTTTAATTTTGTCACTGACACACTCACCGATCATCAAAATTCTAAGGTACTTCTAGCAGACACAAACTTTAAATTTTGAATTTAGTTAGTATTTAGCCTTATAAAGGAAGGAAAAACTGAAACATCCCGAAATTTCAGTCCCGTTTTCTAAATTGTACAGTCACTTAAGCCAAAAAAGAGGGTCAACCTCGGAATGAGAGATAATAAGCTGTAAGCTTGTATAAACCTTTATTTTGGTATTCCAAAAGTTGTCTCAAAAGTCTCATAAAATCTCGTTTTCGCGTCTTAAGATATTCAAGGTCTAAAATCACAAAAATCGGTTTCTCGCAAATATCTCGCTTCCTATGATGCGAATGATATTTGCATCTATTATAAAAATTGTAGAACATAAAATTCTCTACAAATTTTGTTCTGAACATTTTTTTATATGCTTAACCGTTTTTGAGATAGAACGCGGAGAGCGCGCACGTTCAGCCATACATAGAATAATGCAAGGTCAACCGTGAGTTCCGGTAAATAATACGTCGTATAAAGTTAATTAGTCACTAAAAATTCCATAATTATGAATAATTTATATTATTTATTAATTAATATATTATATTTAATAATATCTTTCATTTATCAAATATATTCGTTTAATAATACTTACCTACTCCGTGTAATTAAAAAATTGTTAAGTGAAATACTTTAAGTATATTTTAATTATAAAAAAGTATGAAGATGATGCTTCTATGACAGTAGGGCTAGAAGAGAATATAGTTATTAAAATAGGAGCAAAAATCATGTTAAGACGAAATATTGACGTGAGTCTTGGCTTAGTCAGCGGTTCTATCGGTATAGTACAAGGAGTAAAGGTTGATCCTGAATATACAAATAAAATAAAAAAATACATATTACATTTAATAATGAACATCTTTACGAGCTTGGTCCAGTCAAAACTAAATTTAAAATTATTAATAGAGCTTATGTTCATCGCGAACAGTTTCCGATATGTATACCCTATGCTATTACCATACACAAAAGTCAGAGGCTAAGTCTAAACAGACATAAAGATGTCTAATATCGATACGGTCACTATAAATGTTGGTAGGTAACTAAACAGATAACAATTTATGACAAAGTTGTTGAATAGGTGTTTTCACAGATACTAACTAAAATAACTGACTTGGTTTTACATGAGATCTCGCAACTTTTTGTGGTGGAAGGACTGCCTTGCGAGACTTGGCATTTTTTTACATTTTATGTTTTTGATGAGATTTCGTATTTTGTGATGGGAATATCGTCAGATCCTGCATTCATAAATCGTATTCTAACTAACTTGTTTTTGTCTGGTGGAGGTTTACTCTCATAAAGATCCTTGTAGAATCTCTCTATGGTTATTATTAGTTCATTTCTTTAGGTTATTATTTCGTTAAAGAGTTGATTGATTGGTCCGTTACTTTGTGATAGTACAATTTAACAATAAAATTACTTAATAACTTTGTTAACTGTTAACTCCACCCACTAGAATTCGATATCTTTGATGATAATACTAGATTAAGGATTAGCCAAATTACTCACAAAATTTATTTAACCCAATCAAAAAAACTTAAAAAACTAATAGAGAATATAAAATATACCGAAACTTCAGATAATATTCAACAAAAACACCTTCTATGATAGATTTATCAATATCTCTAGTACAAATTTCACAGAAAATGAGAAACTGCTGAAAGGACCAAAATATAACGCTAACTTTAATATAAGAAATACTACCGAAACACTAACATCCGAAATGGAATCAGCCACAAAAAACATAGGTGACCCAAATATTAAAAAAGAAAAAATAAAACATATAATGATAAACACAAAAAACACTACCTGTGGTAATAAGGAACAACTAACGATAGCGTCCATTTAGTCTAAAACAAAAGAGAATAACCTAATAAAAACAAAAACAAACAAAGGCAACTCCATCATAGCTCCTGATAAAAACCAGTACATTCAAAAAGTAAACGATTTTTTGGAAAAAGAAAATCCAATAAAACTAAAAAAGATCCAACTGATAAAATTCAAAAACAACTTGAGACCCTGTTAAATGAAACCTTGAGCATTGTGGATGAAAGAGAAAAGTTTAAAATAATAAACCAAATTCCTACATCACCAAAGCTTTACGGTTTGATAAAAATACGTAAAGAAAATTTGCCAATAAGACCAGTAGTATCATACAGCAACACCCCCTTAAAAAATCTACCAACACATCTCAATACCATCTTTAAAGAAATTAAACAATTCAACCCAAAATACAACACGAAAAATTCTATTGGCCTCACAAATAAACTTCAAAATATCTCTATGATCCACAGAGCTTCGATATCTCTCTTAGTAAAAATATTTTTAAAAAAGAACTAGACACAATCAAAAAATAGCACTCAATAACGGCTTCCAACCTAAAATAATTAATACCTTAATAAGCCGTAAACAAAAACAAACCACTTTCAGCTTAATTTACCCCGTAAAAAAGAACTGAGAAAAGAAAACATTCATACCTCCGACATATTTGGTCCCATCTCGGATAAAATATCCCGTTCTCACGGCCGAAAAAAACAAGAATAGCTTTAAAACCCGCTCAAAAATTATATTGTTCATTGCCAAAGATAAAACTAATAAACATAATAAATCAGGAGCTTATAAAGTTAATTGTCAGGAGTGCAATAGCTGTTACGTAGGTCAAACGGGACGGAATTTCAAAACAAGATTCGCAGAACACAATCCCTCTTATAGGCTAAAAAATGAAAAATCACACTTTGCTAAACATTTCTTAGAAACACGCCGTTCATTTCTCAATATCAATTGTTTACAAATACTTCCTAATGCACCTAAAGGGTCGAAACTGAATTTCGTATAATACCTAGAAATTTACAGACATTCAAAGGACCATAATATAAATCTACTGAACAGTCAATTAGACGTAGCAAATTCCGTCCTGTACCAACTGTTTTTTAGTACCTAATAGACCCACATCTGTTCATCATATAAACGTAAACACAAAAATCTGTTTTAGTCATAGTTTGACAATGTAGTTGTACTACGAAATCGCGATAAGGCAATTGCAAAATCTTTACAAAAATATTTAGTGACAGTTAACAAAGTAATTAAGTAATTTTATTATTATTTGGTTATTTTCATCTACTAATTTTGTTATTTGCAGTTGTCTTTTATTTAATGTTTTTTGTAAAAGTTTTATACCCTTTTTGTTCTCCAACATTTCTTCAATTTTCTCATTTTTATAGTTTCTTACGTATTTCCTTATATCTTATTTTTATATGGTACCATATCTATTTCATAGATTTTCGTTTTTCTGTTAGGTTGGCCGTTTCTTTTGAGAGCTTTTTCTCTTTGATATTTCTCTTCAGAGCCACTTCTCTAGCAAATTCTACGATATGCTGAACGATTTTTTTATTAGTTTTGTTGAGGTATGAGGTGTCTTGTTTGATTTCATGTACTCATTTTTCTTATATTTTAGTGGTGTTGTATTTATCATTTTGGTTTTTCTGAATCATCATTTTTCTTCTGCCCATTTTTGTGTTAAAATTTATTTTTGGCCTAACGACTCGGAGATCATTTCTCATTTTGACCTTATTGATAACCTGTGTATCTAATATTATATTCCTCGTATTCGATATTATATAATCGATGTCATTAGCTCTTATTTTGTTGGGGTTTTTCCGTGTCCACAATATGTGTTCATGATATGGAGGTTATTTTCGTTAACGTAGTTTATTAGCCGTTTTCCTCTAGCATTGTTCATTCCTGAGCTGTAAGGTCCTACGCTACGTTTATTTTCACCCTGCTTCACGCCTCCTTTTTCATTCAAGTCACCAATTATTATTTATTTCTTTATAAAATACCTCAATTTCTTCTTCTTCGTGGTCGGTGGTTCGAGCAAAAACTTCTACGATTGTGTAACTATATCTTTTAGATATTTTCATTTCAATTATTAGTACTCGTTCCGATATGGATTTATACTGTGTTATTATGAGTTGGGAGTCCTGTCCCGTTTATTTTATTTGTTTCATTTCCTTTATAGAAGAGAGTTTTACTACTTTTAGGTTTTACACAGGCTTCTCTATATCTTCTTACTTCCGATATCCCTATTACTGACCCGCTGCATATTGTTGAGTTCTTCCAGTTCCTACAGTGTGCTGATAGTTTATTCAGGTTGAATATGGAGATATTGAGGGGCTTGTTTTTGTATTTTCTAATTTTGTATTTTTTTAATGTTCTAGTTTGGGTTTTTGTAAATAAAATTAGCGAATTTTTGCCCATTCCAGCATCCTTAGCGGTAGAGGTGTAAGGTGTGAGATGTGTTATTACCTGTTTGGGGTACAGTTTCATGTGTTTAGAACTTCGTAATGTTAAGAGGGTTTTAGCCATACTCCTCCGCGCTAGTTAAAGGCGGGTTGGAGGATGAATATAAATGGAGAAAGGGAGAACGGAACATTAGAGGTGGTCGAAAGTAAGGTTGGGACTGATTTTCTCCCAGAAAAGGGAAAAAGGAGATAAAGACTTGCGTAGACAGGGTTGCGTCCTAAAGTAGTCTTCATTCTATCAGTCAATATTATTACGACGAAACTAGTATTTCATCAACAAATAGTTTTAAAGTAGCCTTCATACAAGAAATATGGAAGATGTATAAAAGAGTACATATAATAGCAAAATGTAACACGGACAGGATTTTGTGACTCTAGAAGCCACGAAAATTCATCGTTAAAATGATATGAACATTTTTAGTAAGTTACAATTTAAGAGTTTGTAAGAAATAAGCCTCAAAACGAGAACGTAAGTATAATGTAGTATTACCAGTGGCGTCGACAGGTTCAAGGGAGGGCATATAGGTACAAAGAGAATTTCTTTAAGGAAAAAATACTATGGATCCCTAATAAATGAAATCCAATTTAAAAAGCAATGGCAATGGAGGGAGAGATTTTTCATGTAGTAAATCCCTAATAAATTACCACAAATTAAAGATCGATAATAGAGAGTGTGAGGAATTTTCATAAAAGTGAACCCCTTCACATACTATAATAATTTACACCCTCTTTAAAAATCGATGAGCGATATAAAGATTTTTTTTTAAGAAAAATAACGCCCAATAACAAGAAGCCCAGTTTAAAAGAAGGCATTATTTTGTATATCCATAGAGGCTGGGGGGTAAGGCGTATGCCAGCTTATTGATTATTGCTCATGTTTATTCCTGTCTATTTTATATTTTTCAATCTCATACAATTTGTTAGTTGGTCGTCGAATTTAAACACATTTCACCAAAATGGAAAATGAAAATGCAATAAATATACCAATGTTGGAAAAATTTAGCAACGAATATATACATATGAACCAAACGAATTCTGGTAAGATCAATTGGGAAATAAGGGGAATTTGCAAAAGATCAAAATAAAACTAGACTTTATATGAAACAACCTGTATGCATATACATTTCTAACACTAAACACAAATATTGTTACAATTTAACAAAAGTTTATGTTATTTTATTATTACAAAGTTATTTTAATATAATGTCCTGATTGTTTTATTTTCATAGTTAGCAAATGCTGGTTGAAATTATTAATAAGTAAATGAACTACTAAGTAGTCTTTTGTTGTGCAAGTATGGCCTTCTTTAATAGAAATGATATTAGATTCTTCCATTTCAGTTCACTTCATTTAACTATTTTTGATCTTTTTCCTTCGTACAGCTTTTATTCAAGGACAATAAAGTATTTGAGTAGTATCTTGGTATGTTTATTGGTAATAGTGTACATTATTTATACATTGTATCCTTACGTGAATTATTACACTTGGACTATCTATCAACGGTTTCTTCACTTATTAACCTTTCTGCAAGTCCAACAAATTATATATCTTGATACCGAACAAGAAACAGTTACAAAGTTTCTGAAAATGTCGTAAATTTAAATACAGCGTCTATATTCCGAATGCATTTCTGGGGGAATATATATATATATATATATATATATATATATATATATATATATATATATATATATATATATATATATATATATATATATATAAATATTTAATTTCAAATATTTAATTTCTTGACTTATAACTACAGTAGAACCCCAATTAACCGAGTCGCGATTATCCGAGCTCCGGATTAACTAAGCCAATCTAAGAACCTGATTATCCGAGGTACGCGCGTCTATGCTGCGTATTAACCGAGCTTCTAAAATATGTATGTACATATTTCCATTTAAAATCGTCGGGGCCTTCGGGGAATCCCTCTGGCCCGTGTGAGGTGTTCCCATATTTATGTTTTTGGACTCTTTCAGCATATAAATTTGCGTAAATGCAGTGCGTTATAGCGTTTACTACGGATAAGTACGAGTATACTCACATAATTTATTTGGTTGGTATTCTGGTAGTTAAGTGTAATTAATACGAACTGCTTTGTTTGAATTTTTGTTTGTCGTATTATAATGGAGCAAAACAAGCGTAAAAGAATGGTCGTTCCTATTGAAGAAAAATTAAAAGCCATCAGAAGAATTGAAGCAGGAGAGACAATTAAAGTTGTTGTACGAGATTATGGAGTAGGTGAGGTAACAGTTGGAGATTGGAAAAGAAACCGCACAAAAATAAAAGAGTGGTGTATAAATCAAGCCTCCTCGTCCTCAGGAAGAAAATCAATGAAAACCGGCGACTATGAAAAGGTTGACGAAGCTTTATTCATGTGGCTTAACCAACAGAGATCAAAAGGTGTGCCTCTGTCAGGTCCAATTTTTCAACAGAATGCAATAATGATTAGTAGGCAATTCCCAGGGATAGATTAGTTTACCGCCAGTTCTGGATGGCTGGACCGCTGGAAAAAACGGTACGGTGTACGACAACTGACTGTACGTGGTAAAAAACTTTCTGCTGGTGTGTCATCAATTGGGAAGTAAGGAGAACTTTAAAAAGCAAATCGAAGATTGTGGATACACATGTGATCAAATTTACAACTATGACGAAACTGGTCTGAATTATAAAATGCTTCCATCAAAAACATTGGCATCTCGATAGGAAAAATCAGCTCCTGGGCACAAACAAAGTAAGGAAAGAATAACTATAATGGTATGTTCCAATGCATCTGGCAAGCACAAAATCCTACTGATGGTGATTGGCAAGTCTGCACGTCCAAGAGCTTTAAAAGACATCTCATCTAAATCCCTACCAGTCTGTTACAAAAGTCAGAAGAGCGCACGGATGGATGCGACCTTATTTACTAACTAGTTTGAAGAAGAGTTCGTGCCATCTGTGACTAAATTTTTGAACAGAAACCGTCTTCCTATTAAAGCAATTTTGTTAATGCATAATGCCCCTCTCACCCTGGAGAAAGACTTTATGTGGGAAATTGTTGTAAATTTTTTTCCTCCAAATGTAACCAGCATAATGCAACCAGTGGATCAAGGCTTCCTCGAAAACATTTTAAAAAATTATAGGCGTTTATATTTTAAACATCTGTTAGAATACACAGAAAAGAAGGATATTATAAATGGGATGAGAAAGATTACACTGAAAAATGTTATTTACTGGGTAAGTCAAGTTTGGGATTCTGTGCGTACTACCACTTTGCAAAAATCTTGTTCAAAAGTTATTGATTTTGAGGATTATAATGACATTGAAGATGATACTCCATTAAATGAATTAGCTTTGAAATTGAGAAGCCATGGAGAAATGTCCTGTTCAAATTTTGACAGCGAGATAGAAGAAAAAGAAAAAAGTTTATTTGAATTAATGCAAAAATTAAAAGGTGCGAAAATGTGACAAGAGAATATGTTGTTGAATGAAATAACGAATGCCTTTCAGGAAACCCAAAAATCAGATGACGATGACGAAGCGGCGGTGGATGAACAGTCTTCCACTAAGACCTCTCATCAAGAAGGTTCTGCTTCTTTGGAAAAAGCTTTGAGGTATATCGAACAACAACCAGAGGCAACCCCAACGGATTTGCTTCTTCTTAATAGATGGAGAAACATTACAGCGAGAAAAAGAAGATGCAATATGAAACAGAAGCGCATAGATACCTATTTCACTCTTTTATAATTTATGTACCTATTTATATGTTAAAAACGTTAATACATCGGTTTAAAGTATTGGTGGTTATTTTTTGAATGAATAAAAAACAAATCCGGATTATCCGAGTTTTCGGATAACCGGGGTTCTACTGTATATCTAAAATATAGGAAACTAAAAAATCAGTTATTACATTCTACAAACTAGTGTAGTGACTGTGGATGTTTAATGGTTATAAGAAAATGTCAGTTAATGTTTTCGGAAATGTCAATATTGACAAGAGTACTTTCTAAATTATATGGCACCATGTCTGCACTGTATAGAAGTAATGGTGAGAGTTTACATACAAGTTATTTTGTTTCCAAATAATGATATATTACTTGGGGTTATCATGACCACCTTTGTTATGATAAAACGCACACATGCCGCTCCTGGAGCGCTTTAGGGACTTACCTGCAGCACGTGTGCTAGACCCATAAAAAAACATGGTAAGTTAGAGTATAAAAATATAATTGGTGTTGTAAACATGTATCTATCATATATATATATATATATATATATATATATATATATATATATATATATATATATGTATATATATATATATATATATATATATATATATATATATATATATATATATATATATATATATGTATATATATATATATATATATATATATATATATATATATATATATATATATATATATATATATATGTATATATATATATATATATATACACCTATATATATATATATATATATATATATATATATATATAAACTCCTGGACAAAATTAACGCAACAATCTGAAAATTAATTTATCTTTTTCTTATGTCAGTTTTAAGTTTATTGAGTATTTGAATAGTAGGCTATGCATATTCTGTTTCGTTGTTCATGACAGAAATCAAAACAATTCGTTTAGATTTACAGTTTTAAAGAATTTTTTAGAAGATAAACAATTTTCTATAATAATGCGATAGATTTTCTTTAAAAGTAAGGTTATAAATTGTTCCTTTTTTCAAAGTAATACGTTTTTGTGGTAGACTGTTTTATTTTTGACCCCGAAGAATTAAAAAAAAGAATCGAACAAGAAATTTAACGGAACACGAGGTAGTGCGAGCCTCAGTTTTATTGGACGAGGGATATTGTTAGAGTTATGTTACCAATTTGTTAGGCAAACATCGTTCCACAATAAGTCGTATGGTAAGACGCTTGAATGAAGTAGGTACTTATTCCAGAAGGCTAGGGCAAGGGCGAAAAACGATGCACTAGCGACCTAGATGAACGTTTTATAAGACAATATGCTTTAAGAAACAGGACTGTCACTAGTTCTATAATAAAAAACGAACTCGAAGCTGTTAGCAATGTCACAATTTCTTCTAAAACAGTTAGAAGACGATTAAATGAAGCTGGATTAAACAGTAGGAGACCAGCCACTGCGCCCTTGCTTACTAGAGAGAACAGAGTTGCCAGGTTACGTTTTGCTCGAAATCACGAAAACTGGTCTGTGGATGATTGGAAACAAGTTTTCTTCACAGATGAAACTAGGGTTGGTCTAAAACATCCAGATGGTCGTGAGCGATTATGGCGAAGACCAGGAGAGAGGTTTGCTCTCCTGCAATATCTCTGCAAGGATTCCTTTCGGCGGTGGCTCTGTTATGTTCTGGGGTGGCATCTGCTTTGATGCTCGCACAGAGTTAGTTCCTGTCCGTACGAGATCCATGAATGCTGACTACTATCTTGAGAATATTGTAATAGAACATGTGATGCCTTTCGGTCATTTTGGGGGGGTTCCAATTTCCTGTTTATGGAAGACAACGCTCGACCTCACGTGGCTAGGGAGGTACTCGATTATTTTAATCAAGTTGATATACCGATTATGCAATGTCCACTAAAAAGCCCGGATCTGAATCCGATAGAACATGTATGGGATCACCTTAAGAAAAATGTGAAACGTCATATACCTGCACCTAGAAACCTGAGGGAACTTGAAAATGCAGTTATCACAGAATGGGAGCAAATTCCTCAAGATTTTATCCAAAATTTAATTAGAAGCATGCCTAGGCGCATAAACGCTGTCATCCGAAGTAGGGGAGGCAACACACGCTACTAGTGTCCCAGTTACACCGTTAATTTGGTACTTGTGTCCCAGTTTATTTTTTTCATTATTACATAATTTCAACGATTTTGTTATTAGGTCTTAAGAATAATTTTAATTAGAAATTTATAGAGAAATTTGGTACCTAATTCACTTTTAAAGTATCCGAATAAGTTTTTTCTAACTTTTAGTGTAACCAATGTTCATAAAAAATTATTAAAATTAATTCATTATATTGATTTGTATGATTTAATATATTGTTGCATTAATTTTGTCCAGAAATATATATATATATATATATATATATATATATATATATATATATATATATATATATATATATATATATATATATATATATATATTTATATACTAATACGTTGGAAGAGTAATAGTGGATTAATTACTACTTTAGAATCAAGAATTTTAAGAAAGCTAGACATAGTTAGAAGAGGAAGAACAATCTCTAAGAACGTATCTACGTAGTACTATAGGAGTGTCCGTAATTTATGTTTAGACATAAATCAGTCTTTATCTTCGAAATGGTTGGCTATACAAAAAATTGATAATGTTCGATGTATTCCCAAAAAATTAAAATTCACCCCCTTTAACCGCCTAAAAAAAACCACCGCATAAATCAAGGGTACTTTTCAGTATACGTTTAGGAAATCAATAAATTTAGCTTGGTCGGAATTTCCTAGAAGTTTGGCGTTTTTTTTCTGCTTGATTTGACTGGATAATGATGCAGAATCCACCTATAAACTCACTTTTCTTTTAAATTTATTACTAAAGAGAAATTACATATGTTGCACACTTCCTGCCTCTCAATTTTTTTTTCTTTTTTTTTATGGGTCTAGCACACGTGCTGCAGGGAAGTTCCTAAAGCGCTCCAGGAGCGACACGTGTGCGGAGAAAGCGATTCACTTTGTTCCTGAATCGCTGTAAATTGTACTCGGTGGGAAACACAGTCCTCTATTCTATATATAAAAGATTGCTTGCTTGAAAAGCGTTTTACGAGGAGTAACAAGCTGAACCTCATGGGGATGTGAAGTATTAGCGCGACGTGTACTTCTAACACGCCCCGCTCTGAGAGGAGTTAAGCGAGCCACATCCTTCGAACACTATCCATGAAAATACTTGTAGAGTAGGCTCAAGTCGCAAACCGTTCTTCGATGTTCTAGCAAATCAAGGCCCCCGGTCAGTTCCGGGTCTCTAATCAGACGAACAGCTCTTCTCTGACTAGCCCCAAACATGGGAGCAGTATTCCATAGTTGGTCGAATTTGAGCTTTGTGTGTGGAGTGTAAAGCTTTCTGGTTCAAAATAAGATCCTCAACTTTTGAGAAGCTCTCCTTGCTATGTCTGCAACATGTTCATGCCAGAACATATTTGCTCCCAAATTAACGCCCAGCAAATTGAGTGACGATGTTAGAGGAATGGAGTGCCCCGTCATAACTATGTTGGGTTCAGCAACGTTAACTTTTTTAGAAAAAACTGCAGCCTGGGTTTTTGTAGCGTTAAATTCCACTTGGTTACTGTCACCCCAAAATAGAATTTCTTCCAGGTCTTTGTTAAGTTGAACGACTTCCTGCTGCCTGCGGATGTAGATTGGATTCTCGGTCTTTTCCAGCAGATCGTTAATGTAAATAAGAAAAAGAGTAAGAAACAGTATGGAGCCTTGAGGTACACCGGTGCTGATAGTGAAGGTGTTAGAAAGAAATCCGTCGACTGCCACTCGTAAACAACGCTCTCTGAGGAAATATGAGAGCCACAAACAGAACTTTTCAGACATACCATAAGAGCGTAGCTTAGCCAACAATCCATCGTGCCAAACACGGTCGAATGCCTTGGATATGTCAAGAGCAACCGCTCGAGATTCTCCAAAGTGTTCAATTGCGTTGTTCCAAACGTGTGTTACATAAGTCAGAAGATCTCCTGTTGATCTATTTTTACGAAAGCCATATTGGTGATAGCTAATAATGTCGAATCCTTCAAGATATTTTAGAAGATGCTGATTGATAGCTTTTTCCATGACTTTCGATATTATTAAAAGCAGTGTGATTGGTCGGTAGTTATTTGGCAAGGCTTCTTGCCTTTTTAGGGTATCGGCTGTGGCACATTTCCAGCAGGAAGGAAATATTCCCTTTCTGTAGGATAGGTTGAAAAGTCTACAGAAAACTGGTGTTAATTCCCTCGCACAGTTATTGAGAACTATGGCAGGTGTTCCGTTAGCGCCAGAAGTTTTTTTGGTGTCTAGCTTCCTTAAAATACGTTTTATAATACGCTGTCTGAAGACAATATCGGGCATCCTTGACTGCACTATGGGAATAGTAGGTGATGTTTTTCCTTGGAAATCGACAGTAGAATGTGAAGCAAAGAGTTTAGCCAACAAGTTCGTTTTCTCAACATGTGTCTTTGCAATAGAATTATCTGGCCGTGTGAGTGGTAGTATGGTGGATTTGGTGAAATTTTGACTAACTGCCTTAGCGACTGACCAAAAGGACCTGGAATTGTTGGGACAAGCGAGAAGTTTGTTTTGATTCGTTGATTGTGTGCCTCCTTGCATCTATTCCTGTCATGAACAAAGGTGTTACGGTTTATGGTGTTAGGATTTTCACGCCATTGTCGATAGACAAGATGTCTAGAAGCAATAGCTTCTTTGCATTTTCGGTCAAACCAAGGCTTGCCGTTGCAAGGACATTTCTTCAAAAAAGGGATGTAAGCCTCCATACCGGCCAAGATAATATTGGAAACCTTCCTGGCATAGTCAGATGGGTCCTCGGATCGAAAACAAACGTATATAAATATGTATATATATATATATATATATATATATATATATATATATATATATATATATATAACACATATATATATATATATATATATATATATATATATATATATATATATGTATATATATATATATATATATATATATATATATATATATATATATATATATATATATATATATATATATATATATATATACATATATATACATATATATACACGCCTACAGATAAAATAACAGTAAATAACTAAAATGATATAGAATTTGTTCAGGTAGGTTTTGATAGTTGATATTGATTTTTACATATCGATTATCTAGCCTTTGTGATCCCGCAACTTTGTCTCTTAAATATCTAATTAAAAATAAAAATTACTTAATTGTAACAGATAATCGATTATATTACAAATGAACATATACTTGTTCGTCAATAAAGAGTAATTTAGTTCAGTTGATTCCGTTGTTCGTAACGTACACAATGTTACTTTTTTACAGAAACGATATAAGACACTTCCATTATATTGCCCTTTATTTAAATATTTTCGGAATGTTTCCAGTGTATGATTTTTATGGAAGAAAAGCTAGAAATCTACAGTGGTATATGATCTATATTATTCTGCTGGTAGCGTTATTTCCTTATATTAAATATTATAAGTTTACAACGAGTGATAGAATACGAAAAAATAACGGGAAGTATAGTATTTGGTTTTCTGGATATATGGGTGGTAGTTACTGGATATAAGTTCCTAATTTTTTCGATTGTGCAATTGTCTCTTTATTTCAAAACACAACTTAACGAAATTTTTGGTCAAATTGCATTTTTAGAAAATTTTGTGAATTTGAACACGGAAGGACCAGCGAATAATGGTATTTTGAAATGTCCCCTTTGGCAGTTTATTATATGCAATATCGCTGTTGTGACACTACACTGTTCAATGACAGTTCACTGGTATTATCTAGTACCTAACTTAGCAGGTAAATTTTTTCACGAATTCATATTTGCCTACTATGAAGTTTTAATATGCTGGATCTTCGTAAATATGAATTTATCGTTAAATCTAAAATATACTCTAATAAATAAAAATATGTTAAGTAATAAATTTAAAACACCTCATAAATCTGTAAAAAATATAAGAAAATATCGAAAAGTATTCTGTGAAATGGTAGATATTGTGAAGAAAGTCAATAAAGTGTTTGGATATATGTTATTCGAAATGTATAACCTGATATTACTGCAATGTACTCAAGCAATTGCAAGAGCATATGCACCATCAACTGACGTAAAGGAGTTTGATAATGGGCCGACTAAAATATTTCTAATTTTTTCTTATATTTTTAAATTGGTAAGTTGTGTTACGTTATTTTACAAAAGTTAGGTCGGCGCGGCGAGAGGACTTTAGACTTTATAAAATAGAACAAAAAGACTGCATTAGCTAATTCTTGGAAAATGCCAGAATGGTAAGATCTGTCAGTTTGCCTGAACAATGGTTGTGCAGTATCCTACGTGTGCGTCATATAATGAAGATAGAGAACACGCCAATCCTTTCGCGAAGGGTTAAAAAGCGGAAATTTAGAAACATAACTAGAAGTTACATTTAAAATTTTTATATTAAACGTTTTAAAATTTATTTTTCTGTTAGTACTAGTAGAAATATGGATGGACAGACTTAGAGGCAGAGAAATCGACCAAAGAAATCATTATTGCTGACCCCAATCAATATCTCTGTAGGTTCTAGTGGTATCCGAACTACATCGTCGGCTGATTGTACTCTCTAATCTTTTTAACTCTCAGCGAAACTCGATGGGGGCTAATCAACTTTTTAATACCTCTATGAAAGTTTCCGTGAAATTGCGGTGAAACATGTTCATTATCAACGGCAGTTTGACTTCAGACCGACAGAATGCTATCTAGTTCGTCCGCCTTTCGACTCAAGTAACTATGAGCTAACAATAGGCAGTTTTTCTGTATAAGTAGGTTCTCACACCTCAAGGTCCACTCTACCCATATCAGTGAGTGGTATCTTCATCGATCACCTTTCATAGTTCGAGCATTCTCTTACCTACCGCGTGCCAGGTAGTTATTCAGTCTGGGTCCCGAAGGCCGCTTTCAGGTATCTCCTACCCGCTTTTTTTTTATAGTATATCAGCTTTTGAGAATTTGCCGACGTGCATGTATGTGATCTATTTTAAAGTAAAAATGTACTAACCTGCTAAGGATCGAATCCGAGATTGTGCTCATGAAAAGTATGAACCATACCCCGGAGCCACGTCGCCACAATTTTTATGACAACTTTGCTATATTAACATAGGTCAAGACTTTTTTACATGTTTATTACGCCAGCTTTCCAAATGGTCGACTATATTATATTTTATATTAAGAACTTAAACAATATCTTACGTTTAGGATGATCGAAGCTCTCTGACTAAAGCATAGTCAAAACAATGCAAGTGTTTTTGTTACTCTAATAGGTTTCAGCCAGGAAACATTTTAATATGCTGTTTTGACTTTCATTGTTTAATGACTATACTGATGACATGTATTTTAGTAACATTAAATAAACAATTAATTATAAATTGCACTGTTTACTTGTTCTAAAATAATGATACAGTATATTTTGTTTCTATCAAAATTGCTTATTCATTCATGTTCATACTCCAATTCCTCTTCAATTCTATGGTTTTGCCACTAGCGGCACGGAAGGTGCGTGTTGTTGGCGGTACGGGATATGACTGTATTCTGTAGCTGCAAAACTTACACACTTCAACAATATTGGTTAAAAATTATTGAACAGTTTATTTTAAAATTCATCAGAAACATCTTCATTAAGTAAAAAGTTGTGAAAATAGTTATATTAATTTTATGGATTGTAACGATGTATTTTGGCCCCAGATTTACGCATGTGAAAACTTCTTTTTAATAAACAAAAACATTCCTTTGTCAAGAAGAAACGAGTAATTACTTCAATAAATTTAGCCAGTTTTGGCAAGTTCATTTGTTTAAATGCTAAATTCGCTTAAAAAAAATAATACTAGAAAGAGTTGATAAGCCGTAAGTAGTTTACTTCTTAGATATTGGCATCTCAGCCTTTTTTTCAGATGGTACCATAAATTTTACCTACCTAGATTTGAATATAATAATATGTAGAGCACACCATTAAACGAAGTTCATCATCATCATGCAGCCACTCGCATCCACTGCTGGATATAGGCCTCCCTTAACACGTTGACTGCCAACTACGAGATAACTCGTAGATTGCGTTCTTTTCTCGGACGCCAACTACGAGTTATCTCGTCCTGTTTTTTACTTGCCATTTTTGTGCAGCTACGATTAAACTCGAAATATATCAGTGCTAATCTCGATAAATGGCTTCTGGGAAAAGAACAAAAAATCAATGCTGGCTTGCATGAACAGAAAATTTATTAAAAAATGAACAAAAAATATAATTATAAAAATTAGTTCAAATTCAAGAAATAAAATAATATTTTATTGTTTGTGGAACTTCTTAAAACAATCTTCCACACAAAGGGCTGGCTTCTCTTTACAGGCTGGACAGAAATAACGCGTTTCTCGGCGTTTTTTTTTTTGCTTGGGTACATATACGACATGGCTTCGTCGGACGCTGTTTTTTTCGTAGGTGGTAGACTCTCTAAATAATGGAGCTCTTGCAATTTAATTTTTTTCGAAACTGGTTGAATCTCTTCTCCAATCAACGCGACGACGAATTCTTCTCTGAACTTTATCAGTTTTATTTTAGAAGATGTTACTTTTTGAAAAATTTTGTGAGCATTGTGTATATATATCTCTATAATATGTAATGAAACCTTTTTGGGCCATCTAATAGTCTTTCTTAGAGATGAGTAGTACGAAAGCATTTGTTCTGATCCGTCAATGCCAGACATTCCATTATTGTAATCTCGAATTATATTCGGTTTCATACAAATTTTTCCATTCCGATTGGGCACCTCTACCATTTCAACAGCATGCATGTTTGAAATGGTAAGGACATCTCGTTTGTCTTTCCATTTGCATACAGTAACAGGACCATTTTGCTGCCAAATACACTCCCCTTTTTTCAGTTTACGATTTACCACATCTCTGGGGTTTCCTTTTCTGTTATTTCGTAAGGTTCCACACACATAAGTTTTTCGTGTATTTAGCAGTTTTGTAAGAGTAACAGAATTATAAAAATTATCTATGTAAACCGTGTATCCTTTATCGAGATAGTCCTCAAATAAATGTAAAACAACGTCAGTAGTGTGACCTACATTATTGTCAGTTTCCTCAGATTTTCCGCTGTAAATCTTTATTTTCATTACAAGACCGTCGGACTCACATAGTTCATACAGTTTGATACCATATTTGTGTTTTTTATTTTTAATGTATTGGCGGAAAAGCAATCTTCCCCGCCATAGCATCATGGATTCGTCAATACAAATATTTTTATCTGGTACATAGTTTTCATGCATAATATTATTGAAATGATTTAGTATTGGTCTCACCTTGTATAATCTGTCGGCAGATGGTATTGAGTTATCAACCAAATGAAAATAACGAAGTAACAACTGGAATCGATTTCGACTTATATGTGAGCGCCAAAAGTTTACATTATATAGCTTGTTTGTGCTCCAGTAATGTTCAATTGATGGAAAAGTACAAGGTCCCATTTGCAACAAAAGTCCAATAAAAAACTTTCATCTCTGCAGCACTGATGTCTTCCCACTTTGATAACCTATTAGATTTTTTTATTTCTTTGCGTTTTTCAATTTCTTGCGCAGCATATAAATTAGTTTGTTCCACCAGCAAGAAATTCATCCGAAAAAAATAAGTCCACCAGCGTTTGTACTGTAAAATTTATCGTATCCAATTTCACAACAACATTTTCTTGGAAAATAAATAATTCAGGATTTTGTTGAATTTCTGTCCACAAATCCTCATTCGCATTTGATGTTGTTGCTTGGGAATCATCGTCATTATCTTCAAATTCGGGATCAACTTCAGGTTCGGAGACGACTTCGTCTTCACTATCACTTGAATTCTCAGAAGGTTCATAATCGCTACTGTCGTTACCATCCTCGCCAAAAATCCCGTCAAATTCTGAATCACTTAGATTTGCGTAGTACTCAATTTCATTTTGAGTCAGTGGTCCTTTCTTATCCATATTGCGTTCTTGATAATTTAATTATAACAATAATTGTAAAACAAAACACTCAAGAAAGACGTAAATGTGATGCACTCGACAATTTCTGAGATACTACTGGCGAATATGGACGCGTATCTATGATTCAGGTTTAGAGAAGCTACAGGTCGAAACGTGTCTGTGCGTGTCTGCGTGCGAATTAACTCGTAGTTGGCTTCCGCGAAGAGATTTCTGTTACAGAAGCCAACTACGAGATAATTCGTAAGACCTTTTTTTTAAAAAAAAAACACATTTTTTATGCTTTTTGATGATAACTATGCACTGGAATTAGAGTTTTTAATAATATAATGTGATTAAATCAAATTGTCATTTTAGGCCAGATTTCTGAAAATTGCCGTGGCAGTCAACGTGTTAATCTATTCCATCCATCACGGTCCTGAGCAGCCTGAATCCAATTCGTTGTAATCCGTTTGATATCATCAGTCCACCTAGCATATGGCCTTCCACGGCTTCTGAAAGCCTCCCGTCTGGGTCTCCATTCCAACAGGCGCTTTGTCCATCTGTTGTCAGTCATTCGCGCCACGTGCCCAGCCCAGTTCCACTTCAGGCATGTCATTCTATACACTGCGTCGATAACCCTTGTTCTTTGCCTTATGACTACATTGGGAATTCTATCCTGGAGAGTCAAACCCAACATATAGCGCTCCATTGCTCTTTGCGTTACTTGAATTCTATTTATAGACTTTTTAGTAAGAATTAAACGAAGTTGCTCTTTACTAAATAGGGTTATCTTCGTTATGAGCAAGTTCAAGTTAGGTTTATTTTACTTCTCGAAATATTTCTTAATCATCAACTATCGCGGAGAGAGCAACCAACAAGTCAGAAAAAAGAAAAATAAATAATATCACCTTGATGTCTGGAGTTTTGTTGGCAAATTTTTTAAAGATATATTAGAAATTTATGTTTTTTTTGTTGTTGGTTAATAAAAAATATATCCCAACAACAGATGAGTATACTCTTATCAATAAATTTCAAATGCCACACTTGTATTAGGAATAGAGTTTTAGAGCTTAAGTATGGATTAGTGAAAAGTAATATATTTCAGAATACACTAATTAAGATTTAAACAGTTTGGAATATATTATGATCTGGAATCTCTGTGTACCAACTGCAGTTCTATATTTAAAAAAAATGGGTGAAATTATAATCAGTGACTTTGAAATAGGTGTACAATAGGTACACAGGCAATATTGATTTGGAAAATTTGTTAAAATCTAAATTCTTGGCAGTATTGGTATAACTAAAAATGAAAAAAATCGTTTTTTTAGAAGTTACCAAAGTGTTCTTCGTATTTGCTGAACCATCCCAAGACGCGTTTCGCCGTATCACGGCTCATCAGCTGGGCTAGGTTCAGCAAATACGAGAACACATCTTTAGTCCTTTATCCAAGTAACTAACGAAAAACTATAACAAATAGATGTTTATACTGCACTCTGTCGGTGACTTACTAAGTCTATTTAAACAGAGCGGCACAGCACGGCTGGCAACTTATTGCAGAAACATACTTTTCTTGAGCTTACTGCTCGAAGGCATAGATGGCAGTATTGGTATAACTAAAAACGAAAAAAATCGTATTTTTAGAAGTTATCAAAGTGTTCTTCGTATTTGCTGAACCATCCCAAAACGCGTTTGGCCGTATCACGACTCATCAGCTGGGCTAGGTTCAGCAAATACGAGAACACATATTTAGTCCTTTATCCAAGTAACTAACGGAAAACTATAACAAATAGATGCTTGAATAGACTTAGTAAGTCACCGACAGAGTGCAGTATAAGCATCTATTTGTTACACTTATATCTAAATTCTTGCTTGTTTTTCCAAAATCTCTTTCTGTATTTGTTATGGTTGAACTCTAAAAAAATTTTGGAATTTGTTTATGCTCTAATTAGCGTTTCTATACAATTACACTGGATTTTTCGTGACAGATTGTAACTTTAGCAAAATCCAACGAATAGCTTACTCGAATATCGTGATCAAGTAAAAAAATTTCAAGCGGTAGATGGTTAAAAAAATTGCTTGCATCCTGCTGGACGCGTGTAGCATCTAAATAGACAATCTCCACAGTTCCAAGGTTTTTGTGCAAAGAAACTGAATCCATATATTATTTTCTTATTATTTTCAATTTTAACATGGGTGGAGGGTGAAGGAGGCAAGAGTGAATAGGGACGTGAGGAATTTTTCTTGTTTCTGGCAGAGATAACAGACAAATTTGAAGCATAATTCCGTTTCGTGAAACGAATACGGGCGAAGTAGATGTTAAGAGGGGTGTATTCTTATATATCTTGTTATACATCTTTTTCAAGATTCTGAGACTACAAAAATCTCAAAGTATTTATTATTATTTTTATTATTTCTAATTCTAACAACTGAAGGATGAAAGTCGTTAAATATTGTTAGTATAGTATTTGTTCTAGTTTTTGATTATGTTGGAAAATTTCGAGTATAATTATTTAGACTAAAAAATGTATGAACCTAATGAGATCCATTCCAATTTTGGAGTCGAAAAAACGAAAATTGAATTATTTTTTCATTCATTATTTCGAACTCTACCCTACCGTTTTTTTTTTATTTTCGTCTCACCATAATGTACCTATTATCTAAGCTAAGCACGGAATTAATTAAGAAGGACAAATTCGGTGTTTATTACGAAACTGTGCTAGGGAAGTACTAGGTAAATTACTGTACCATTTACTTCTTTTTTAGGTACTTATGTGGTCTACAATGTACGTTTGTTCGTTACTAAAAGCAGAAGTCAAAAAATTGGGAGATTTTTGCAATGTTTTACGCGACCTCAGTAACGATGAGGAGGTTAAGCAAGAACTACAAGACTTTTACCAGCAGATCCAATCAAATAACGTGAAATTCACTGCAGCAAGATTTTACGAAATTAATCAGAGCACTTTATTTCAACACATTAGGGTTATATTTTCATATTTTATTGTAATGGTACAGTTCGAAGCTCAGGAAAAGAAGTAAATGATTAGTATTTTCGATCACGTTTCATGAAAATGTTTATTTGTGAATGTGCTATTGAAGATAGAACATTTTTAGCAAAATATTCTTTATTAATAAATGTAAACATTGTTACAAAATCCACTAAATATATCTCTGCGGCTCAGTCTGTTCAGGATAAGCGCTGGATGCACTAAACGAGAAGTGTTTAGCACTATAAAAAATTACTTTGTGATATCATAGAATCTAGAAATAATAATGTGTTTTAATGTTTAAGGAGCACAACACTTTTCTTAGTGATGCAGGCACACCGTATATATTCATCAATATTAGAAATCATGATTATATTCTATACCTGTTTAGTGTAATATTTCCTTTATTCAAATTGAAACACTTCTGAAATTTCAATATTTAAAAGTATAGGATTTCAGTAGTTCCAACACAAAGTAAATGGCTTATATATTCTTGTTTCAGTTTTTTTTTTATTTTTTATCAAAAAATGATACTTCAAATGAGAGGTTAATAATTAAAACAAAAGTATTGAAAATAATAATTTAATATTTCAAATTTCAAATACTACCGACGAACAAGGTCGTGAAGCTGAATCATTCTCAATCAGCTGTGGCTTAACTCAGCTTACTGACGAACCAACACGGATCCCTGATCGAGACGGGGAGTTCGCCAGTCTTCTTGATCTCTTTTTAACCACCAATCCGGAGATTTATATGTTCACCGTAAATCCGCCCCCAATTTCTTCCGACCATAAACTGTTTTTGACAACGAGTATCCTACCAATCAGTGATAGAGAGGCGCCTAAGCCGCGCAAGATTTGACACTACAAATCTGCCTAATGGGAAGATCTCATGGAATATTTTCCGACAACCCATCTGACTGCGCCAGGGAGATCTCCGATGTTATTTTGGCTGGTATGGAAGCTTATATCCCATTTTCGAAGAAATGCCCTTCCAATGGCAAGCCTTGTTTGACCGAAAATGCAAAGAAGCTGTTGCTTGCACCATAAATCGTAACACCTTAGTTCGTGCCCGGAACAGATGGAAAGGAATTATCGACGAAACCAAGGAGGCACACAATCAACGAATTAGAAACAAACTTCTCGCTTGTCCCAACAATTCCAGGACCTTTTGGGCAGTTGCTAAGGCAGTTAGTTAAAATTTTACCAAATCCACCATACCATCACTCATACGGCCAGATAATTCTATTGCAACGACACCTGTTGAGAAAGCGAACTTGTTGGCTGAACTCTTTGCTTCACATTCTACTGTCGATTTCCAAGGAAAAACACCACCTACTATTCCCATATTGCAGTCAAGGATGCCCGATGTTGTCTTCAGACAGCGTATCATAAAGCGTATTTTAATGAAGCTAGACAGCAAAAAGGCTTCTGGCGCTGACGGAATACCTGCCATAGTTCTCAAAAACTGTGCGAGGGAACTAACACCAGTTTTCTGTAGACTTTTCAACCTATCCTACAAAAAGAGACTATTTCCTTCCTGCTGGAAATGTGCCACAGTTCAACCGATAGCTAAAAAAAGGCAAGAAGACCTTCCCAAATAACTACCGAACAGTCGCACTGCTTTCAATAATATCGAAAGTCATGGAAAAGGTTATGGATCAGCATTTTTAAAATATCTCTGAAAGATTCAACATTATTAGCGATCACCAATATGGCTTTCGTAAACATAGATCAACAGGAGATCTTCTGACTTATGTAACACATGTTTGGAACAACGCAATTGAACACTTTGGAGAATCTCGAGCGGTTGCTCTTGACATATACAAGGAATTAGACCGTTGGCTAAGTTACGCTCTTATAGTATGTCTGAACGTTCGGACATCGGCTACTCAGGCGAATATAGGCAGACAGCAGGAGGTCGTTGAACTTAACAAAGACCTGGAAGAAATTCAATCTTGAGGTGACAATTACCAAGTGGAATTTAACACTATAAAAACTCAGGCAGCAGTTTTTTCTAAAAAAGTTAACGTTGCTAAATCCGACATAGTTATGGTGGAGCACTCCATTCCCCTAACATCATCACTCAATTTGTTGGGCGTTAGTTTGGGAGCAAATATGTCCTGGCATGAACATGTCGCAGGCATAGCAAGGAGAGCTTCTCAAAAGTTGGGTATATTATTTTGAACCAGAAAGCTTTACACTTCACAACAATTGTTAATTCTTTACAAAGCTCAAATTCGACTAACTATGGAATACTGCTCCCATGTTTGGGGCTTCGCTCCCAAACACACACTGCATTTGTTGGATTCTGTTCAGAGAAGAGCTGTTCGTCTGATTGGAGACCCTTGATTCGCTGGAACATCGAAGAACGGTTGGCGACTTGAGTCTGTTCTACAAAAGTGTTCGAAGGATGTAGCCCGCTTAATTCCTCCTAGAGCGGTGCATGTTAGAAGTACACGTCGCGTTAATACTTCACATCCGTATGAGGTTTAGCTTGTTACTCCGCGTACTTTTTTATGGAGAACAGTCCCTTTGGAATAATTTGCCGTGTTTCCTACTGAGTACAATTTACAGCGATTCAAGAACAACGTGAATCCTCCTGGAGCGCTTTAGGGACTTCCCTGTAGCACGTGTGCTATACTGATAAAAAAAATTATAGAAAAAAATGATAAATAAATAAAAGTTATCGGAGTTTTGTTTTATTTAA
Organism: Pachyrhynchus sulphureomaculatus; assembly: GCA_019049505.1. Lineage (NCBI taxonomy): Eukaryota > Metazoa > Arthropoda > Insecta > Coleoptera > Curculionidae > Pachyrhynchus > Pachyrhynchus sulphureomaculatus. The sequence goes on from CM032449.1 coordinate 42,884,480, forward strand.
TCATAAATGACTACATAATTTAACAAACGAAAAAAATCCTGTAATTGAAATTTGAAAAACTAAATAATAAATAAATTACTAAAACCTAATATATAATTTATGAATATTAAGGAAATGATAGGTAAAATAAGCTTATCTCACACATGGGCACTTGCACAAATGTTTCCCAAAAGAGCCAGGTTATTTTTCTTTATTTTACTTTACCACTCTAAATAACTTAGTGTATTTTTGGCTATATGCTTTTGAAAATTATAAAATTCACATTTACAAATTTAAAGGAACCCTACATCTTTCATGGTTTAAAATAAATTAATTAAAAAAATTAGTATTTTATGAGAACTGATTTTCTGATTTATCAATAAAATTTTAAGAAGGTAACTGTGTATGTTAAGATTTTTAGGTAATTCTTGGCGACTAAAAGATAAATCAAAAAAATCAGAGGTTTAAATCGGAGAAATAATAATATTGCTTGGATCATTCGAAATGATATTTTTCGCTGTATTGCAAATTTATTATTTGTACAGTAAAGTAAGTTGTGATTTATTAGGTAATAATTATATTAGCATATGCATATTTTAATATAATAGTTGTATTTTAAACCAAGAGACGTATTTTCAATTTTTGATTTACATATAATAATTTTTGAAAAGTGGCAAATGCTCTCCGTTTTAAACTTGGCAAGAGCCCATGTTGACATCCTACTCAAGTCAACAAATTCTACAATATTTTTTAAGAAGCTTTAATTAGTTAAAAATATGTAGATATCTAATGTATTGGACGAAAATTATCTTTAGTTGAGAATAACCCCCATTCTTAAACTAAAAAGAATAGGAAACAGTTCCCCTTATGTAAGAATAAAATTTATAACATAAGATGTATTAAAAAAAATAAATAAATTAATAAATAAGTGTTAGAGATTGGTAACATTTGTAATAGTTATCAAATGTATTTCTTAGTATATTGTAGCCATCTGATAATTTGTGGGCAAGCTGTTTGCATGGGATCTACGGTGTTTTTTTTGGTGTTAATTCAAAGGGTGAGTTTCCTAAGAAATCTCCATATGTATACTTTTATAGTTAAAATAATTTCTTGAGAATAGTATGTATAACATTAACTTTCAAATAATATCTCTTGCCTAATCAACAAAATAGTTTTCGGCTCAAATAATCCACAATCCGATCAGCTTATCGTACTCACTACTAGAGCTACGCAATATAGGGAAATCGACAGTTGCTACATAACTTAAATCAGATACTTTTTAAACTAGAAAAATATGATATGATTAGAAAATAAATTGGTAGAGACCGTATACAAGGAGTCTGAAAAAAAACTGGTTCCTGTAGGATGTCTCGAACAGATCCGACAAAGAGAGATACCCCGCGAAAGTCAATTCGTAAAATGAATTACCCACTTTAACATCAAAAACTGACAAGTTCGCTGATTCTTTGTTATATTTTAATTTGATTCAAAACAAAACGAGTGTGAAACAATGTTTAATGAGGTAGTATGGTTAAAAACTGGTTCTTTTCGAACAACTTGCTCTACTGAGGTAAAAGATATTTAAATTTAACCATCAATTTAATAAAGCTTGAATTACATATCACAATAATATATATAAGATCTTTTAAAACGGTTAACTTAACCAATTAATCATGAGCTGTTATACATCCAATGAAATTTTAATAATTAATATTTTATTAATTCCATCGCCTCAGAAAAATTCAGTCTATTAATCTTTTAATTTAAAATTGAAAGCTAAGGCAAGAAAATTAAAATTTGATTTATGTTACAATTATCAACACAATTAACTCGACCTTGAATTTTAACATGTGATGCAATGTCTCGTAAGACGTATTACGGCTGTTTATTTCACAAACAGGGAAACAAAGAATGTTCTATACAATTTGGACAAGTATTTGAGTTTTTAAGGCAATAGTATCATAACTAGACTTTAATTCATTTTGGAATCTTCTAAAAACTGCCACATCATTCCTCGTCACTAATTTGGAAAACCAAAAGCCAATTTGAAATGATTTTCAAAAATTCCAATCCTCTAACGATTTTTAACTGTAAGGAAGTTGGCAGTACTGGTTTCCATATGCAAGTTTTAAAATTTTATAGAATATTGCATTGTGAGCTTTTAACTTGAGGAACCATAACTTACATTTTCTTATAAACTCTATATAGTGAATTATTGTAAAGCAACTGAAAATAGACAGAAGTCCATATTCCAGCAGCTTACTAGCTGTTCTCTTGTCTGTCGAATCCATCCTGAGACGCGTTTCGCCGTATCACGGCTCGTCAGTCAGGCTAGGATTGACAAACAAGAGAACGGTATCAAGTGGTACTTATCCCAGAAGTTACGGAGCACGATGGTAAGATACAACGAATTGTATTAATTACGCATACCTTTTTTTTTATTATTGGTCTAGCACACGTGCTGCAGGGAAGTCCCTAAAGCGCTCCAGGAGCGGCACGAGTGCGCCTATTACTCTATAATAGGTATGCGTACTTAATACAATTCGTTGTATCTTACCATCGTGCTCTATATAGTGAACTTATTTGTGGAACTAACAAACTTGTTACTAAAAGTGTTTTGGTCTAAGAGTTTTGTTTACTACCTATCTTATTGCAATAGTTCTGTGTACTTATTTAAATAATTATTTGTATTAGCTAAAATTTTAATTATTCTAATTATCACAAGTTTTTTAGCAATATAGTTATTGTGAATACTAAAAATTTGGTGCAAATAAACTATGTTATTAAAAATATACACAACAGTTATTTTTAAATCTATTGCCTGCAATGCGTGACTAGATATTTTAATGCGACAACTCTCCATAGATATTTTTAGTGTTCCGTACGGAACACTTGTACATAAGACCACTTCGGTGTCTGTCCGTCTGTCTGTCACGCCTAATTTTCTCTGAAACTATTTTACATAGTAAGTTGAAATTTGGCACTAATATAGAAAATGATGCTCCCATTAGAGCCGTACACTTTTGAAACTTAAATTTTGACTTAAGGGGTTAGTTTTGGAGGGTGAAATCGGAAGTGAAAAAAAAAAAATTTACCAGATCATCGAGTGGGATGTCAAATGAAAGAATTCAAAAATATATGTTATTTAATACTTGCGCACCCTTTTCTTTGTATTATTTTTAAAAAATTGATAAAACTAGTTGTCCTCCCCTATCTCGAAAAGTACTGATTAAAAAATTTTGGAAAAACTCTTGACTAGTCTTTACAAGGTGTAGATTGAATGAAAATTATCACGATGCATTATTTTTAATAATTTATCTGGTATAGAAACAAAAATTTCATAGTCAGAAGACTCATTTGGGGTGTGTGTTGTAAAGTCTAAGAAAATAATTATTTTCAAGGCAATCACAAAACACTAATTGTCCAACTTGCACTTGACCGTTTTTTTTCTAGTTCTGATATAAAAGTGAAATTTTTAAAAATAAAAAAGTTTAAGACGTTTTGTCTCTGATAACTGATAAGATATATAATATTAACTGACATATCTAATAAGATAATTTTTTATTAAACTTTTTTATATAGTTAAAAATTATAAATTTGTTCACATTTCCATTAAAACTAGAAAAAAAATCTTTGTGTGAACGAGTTAAACTTTGCAATTTCGTTTAACTTTATTCTACAATTTTTTTTTAGCTTTTAATTTTTCTTTGGAGATTTTACTTCGAACGAACAGTTTATCAATGCGGTTTCGGTTTATAACTGTTTCAAAGATAACCACTATAGCAACACCAATAGGCAGTATTTATTTTGTTATTATCTACAGTTGCTACTTGAAAGTTTAGGCTTTAATACACGACTTGGATAAATCTCTCCTAAAAAACTTTCACGCCATGAAATTATGCTTGTAAGAAAAATCGTTATAGTACATTACAATCTTAAGTACTATACTTTTAATGTATTCGTTCTTGTCTTGTCGGTGTCTTCTCTGGATATCTTTATTTCATCTTTTGTATTGCTGGTTATCCTCGACTGAACGTAGTCCTTTGTTTTTGAGATTTTTGCGTTTATCTATTATGTTTAATGTTCCTGATGTTATCCAGCATTTTTTATTTGTATATGTATATATATATATATATATATATATATATATATATATATATATATATACATATATACTCATAAAGTAATTATTAAGGAGCTCACAGAAATTAATTTTTAATTTTCTCAGCTCATATCAATTCTTTAATCTTACTATGTGAATTAAAAAAATAAATAACTCTGAATTAAAAAGAAAACACTTACTTCTAAAGCTTCATTAGTTAGTTCCGAAATTCTAAAAGCTCTAGGTTGTTGTTGACTACAAACTAACTTCTCTACTTTTTCTAATTATTCATTATGATCGATTAAACGAAAAAACCACATTCCTGTCCCTAGCATAATTAAACCAATGACTGCAGTTGACGCCATGGCTTATTTCTAGCAATCCTTATTAAAGGGTGTATAAAATAAATTGATAAAAATTGCTCAAGTTGTAACTATCTCGTTTTTCAGAAAGCAAATAAATGGTAATCAATTTACAAAAAAGCTAATATATACGACATTTTGCAATAAGCGTGATTACATCCCCAAAGAATGAACCATTATCAAGCGAGTTTCCAGACTTGGCAACTCGGTGAAAACTTGTCTTCATAAAACACTATTAATTGCGTGTGGATGACGATTCAAGCAACCTTTTTTCGAACATTGGAAAAATAGTAAACATGCAGCAGTGTGAAAGTTCTAAATAAAAATCTATGCCATGAAATAAGTTAAAGTCAATGGAAATATGTTAAGATTACTAAGTTTATTAATTCATTCTCAACTCGTCACGGTTTTTACTTTCCTTGTTAAAGAAAAGTATTGTATTCGTGAAAAAGTCACCTATAGAGATTTTCGATTTCTTTACGTTGTGGGGTTCTCCCATGTCCGTCTCTCTCGCTATCTCTCTGTCTGTCTAGTGACTTAGGCATGGGAAAAGAAATACTCTCTTCTAAGTAATTTTTTTTCTTTCCTAGTTTTGAAGAATTTCCATTATTGCATGTCACTCCCTCAAGAAATTTAATGTGTATATATATATATATATATATATATATATATATATATATATATATATATATATATATATGTATATATATATATATATATATATATATATATATATATATATATATATATATATGTATATATATATATATATATATATATATATATATATATATATATATATATATATATATACATATATATATATATATATATATATATATATACATATATATATATATATATATATATATATATATATATATATATATATATATATATATATATATATATATATGTATATATATGTATATGTATACACACACACACACATATATATATATATATATATATATATATATATATATAATATATATATATATATATATATATATATATATATATATATATATATATCTATATCTATAATATATATAAAATGCAACGTCTCTCTGTCTGTCTGTCTATCTATCTGTCTGTCTGTCTGTCTGTCCGTTAGTGCGCTTATCACTGGAGAACCACTTATCCGATTTACGTACTTTTTTTTTAAAAAACATACATATGTTCTCTGGCCAGGTTATAGGCTATATTTTATTACGATAGGTAGCATAAGGAATGAGTAGTGACGTAAAATAGTGAATGATGTCAGAAAAAAGTTTGCCGCTAGCGCGTTGCCTTGCAATACACCGCCTAAAACCATTAAATATGGAACAATATTATGTAGCAGAGAATATCTATAATCTATAATCTATAATATATATAGAATGCAATGTCTCTCTGTCTGTCTGTCTGAATGTCCATTAGTGCGTTTATCACGCGAAAACCACTTATCCGATTTATGTGTCTTTTTTTAAAATTCATACATATATTCTTTGGCCAGGTTACATAATAATAATAATAATAATCTATATCTATAATATATATAAAAGGCAACGACTCTCTGTCTGTCTGTCTGTCCATTAGTGCGCTTATCCCTCGAGATCCACTTATCCGATTTACGTGATTTTTTAAATTCATACATATGTTCTCTGACCAGGTTATAGATATATTTTTTATTACATCTATAATATATATATAAAATGTAACGTATATCTGTCTGTCCGTTTGTGCGCTTATCACTGGAGAACCACTTATCCGATTTACGTGCTTTTTTTTAAAACGACGATGATAGTGAATTAAATCGGAAAAAAAGTTTGCCGCTAGCACGTTCTCTTGCAATACACTGCCTAAACCATTAAATATGGAACAATATCATGTAGCAAAGAATATCTATAATATATATAAAATCCAACGTCTCTCTGTCTGTCTGTCTGTCCGTTAGTGCGCTTATCACTGGAGAACCACTTATCTGATTTACGTGCGTTTTTGTTAAACATACATATGTTCTCTGGCCAGGTTATAGGATATATTTTATTACGTTAGGTGACATAAGGAATAAGCAGTGACGATAATAGTGAATCAAGTCGGAGAAAAGTTTGCCGCTAGCGCGTTCTCTTCCAATACACTGCCTAAAGCATTAAATATGAAACAATATCATGTAGCAAAGAATATAATATATATATATAAAATGTAACGTATCTCTGTCTGTCTGTGTCTGTCCGTTAGTGCGTTTGTCACTCGAGAACCCCTTATCCGATTTACGTTTTTTTTTTTTTTTAATTCATACATTTGTTCTCTGGCCAGGTTATCTATAATCTTCTATCTAGAATATATATAAAATGCAACGTTTTTCTGTCTGTCTGTCTGTCTGTCCGTTAGTGCGCTTATCCGATTTACGAGTTTTTATAAATTTAAACATATGTTCTATATAATTCAATATGAGCCTAGATAATGGGAGATAAAGAGAAATAATGGGAGATAAGTCGAGATAAGGCTCGATAATGGGAGATAAGGTGAGATAATGGGAGGTAAATATAAACAATGGGAGATAAGGAGAAATAATGGGAGATAAGCAAAGATAAGTCTAGATAATGTGAGTTATGGTGAGATAATGGGAGATAAGGAGAAATAATGGGAGATAAGGAAAAATACTGAGAGATAAATCGAGATAAGCCTGGATAATGGGAGATAAGGTGAGATAATGGGAGATAAGGAGAAATAATGGGAGATAAGGAGAAATAATGAGAGATAAGGAGAAATAATGGGAGATGAGCAGAGCTAAGGCTAGATAATCGAAATTATATAGAGATAATGAGAGATAAGGAGAAATATTGAGAGATAAGGGGAAATAATGGAAGGTATTTTATTACGCTGGGTAAATTAAGGAATAAGCAGTGACGATAGTGGTGAATCAAGTCCACGCGAGCGGAGCTGCGGGCCCGGCTAGTATATATATATATATATATATATATATATATATATAGGTAATATTTTTCTTTGGTTTTGGTTGTTATTTAAAACAAAAGCTTACTAATGGTTACAACGACGTTTCGCACAGTTTGTTGTACTTTATCAAGTTTTTCTTCACTAAAAAAAAATTTACATTAAAACTAGTTTTCTAAAAAACACTTTCACATTAAACGTTAAACTTTAAAATTGTCTAAATATATTTGCAAAAATAATAATTTACTCAGTGACATACCTTGGAGTTTCTTTTTATGTGAATTGATATCAATTGATTGTTATTTTAACAGTCAAGGTGGCATATTTTTTTTATTATTTTTTTATTTTGAGGTAAGATTCTATTTCTGGTTAGGTTGTATTTTATACAGGATGTTTGTGTCTGTATATATTCCATAGAAGGCCGTTCAATTCTTATGTATTGTTCTTTTTCTCATTTCATTCCGATCATCTCTTTGAATATCAACTTAGTATAGTTTGGTTCCTGTGTTAAGATGTTAGTATTCTTGAAGTCAAATTCATGTCTTGTTTGTGTTTCATGTTTATGTAATGCAGTTGAAGTATTATTGGAGCATAGCACAGTGATAAAGTTTCTCACTAATAAGAAATGTATTGAAAGTTATTTCTTAAATAATATCCCGGGTGTACGGCAATGAAAGACAATATCATTTTCGAGTAAAATTTTGATCCAAACGGTCTCAGTGGAACCGAGACAGGATTATCCCAGATCAGGAAGACCGATTGAGGGAAGAACTGAGAAAATCATCAGTTTTATGGAAAATTTGTTACTGTGAGAACGACGAATGAAGATTACAAATGATAGATAAAGAAGCTGGAGTATCAGAAACTACAATTTACGAGACTGTAAACAAAGATTTGTGGATTAGAGAGTTTCTGCAGAATGTAACCCCATACTCCTTACACCAAAGTGGTGAAGAAAACATTTGGCTTCTTTGGAGAACGATGAGATTCAATCTTCTACGAAGGTATAAATTCAGTCGTCTTTTGGAAAGTTGATTGCTATTATAGGAAAATATCAGGATTTATGGAGAAGCAAAATTTTGCTGCTTCACGACAACTGTAGTATCCATACGGCTAGCACAGTTTAAGCCACTATGAAGAGCTGTCGATTCATAGAGTTACATCGTCCACCTATAAGGTGCTAATTTAGCTCCTAGCAACTTTTTTATTGTTCAAGTAATTGAAGAAAGACTTCAGAAGATGAAAATTTTGCTCAGATGGTAAAGATTTTTTTCTGAACTCTGTGAGTTTTCCTTCCAACAAAACATAGTAGTAGCTATAAATCAGTTGCGTGACATACTTAATTAATTTCAATTTGAAATAATCTACATAAAGTTTGCCAACGATGTTTCTAACATTAAAACAACTTTTTTGGTATTGAATAAAATTGTCTAGGCACGGAATTGATGTTGCACAAGGAGTTTAACAGTGTAATTTTAAACTCGGTGCAAATTTTGTTCTAAAGAAGAAATTTATTAAATAAAACTTAATGTCAGAAGTCAGTTGGTATTTTTAAAACTCATTAGGAGAGTATCTGACACAAAAAGTATTTGTGTCTTTTGAAGAAATCACAATATATTTCTTGCAAAATTAATATTGCAATTGCTGACAAACAAATTAAAAATATATAAGTCAATTTACTAATTTTACTTAATTTTGTATGATGGTAGGATACAACGAACTGTATTAAGTACGCATACCTATTACTCCATCGAAAGCTGACACAGCAGCTTTTGAACCGACAGAGTGGTTGACACAGTCAACGCTTTAAAAGCAGGTTAGCAGGTTGCGCTTTTCGAGGGATTCTTCCTCAGGCATATATAATCATATATATACACTAACGTGCATAGAAATCGGCCCACTGTAAACTTTTGACTTTAACTATATTTTTTTTTAAAATTATTCATCAGATCAAAAAAAGAAATATGCTGTTTGAAAGACAATTTAATGTGAGTATAAATTTATCAAAAAGGCTTATCGTTTATATGCGTAGCAACCGTAAACAAATGAAACGTGTTTATGTGGTGATTGTAACGAAAATAACAAATTTGTCAAATATTAAAATTATTGCGTTTGCAACTGAAATTTGCATATTAATTCGTTTTTCATAATCTCAGTAGTGTTTAAGTGTGTTAGTTTAATGCATACTACACCACAAAAAGCCGCCCAAGTTTTTGCTTTAATCGAAAATGGACTTAGTCAGTCAGTTGCTAGACAATTGAATATGACACGCGCAGCGGTTCGAAGAGTGTGCAAACGTTATGAGGAGACTGGATCCTTTCATAGGCGACCTGGAACAGGCAGAAGGCGATTTACAACCGCTCGTGATGACCGCTTTATTGTGTCAACAACATTAAGAAATCGTCACCTTAATGCCGTTCAAGTGCAACGACAGCTCCGTGAGGTGCGAGGAGTGGCTATTAGTCAGTGGACAGTAAGACGAAGACTGCAGGAAAATAACCTGACCCCTAAAACACCTGCGATTGGTCCAAAACTTACTCCAGCTCATCGGCAAGCCCGCCTGCATTTTGCACGGGATCATCTGAATTGGACGTTGGAACAATGGGGATCTGTTCTGTTCTCAGATGAGACCAGAATATGCCTCCATGGTAGCGACCGAAGAAGGAAAGTGTACCGAAGACCAAGAGAGCGATTTGCAGATTGCTGCTTTGAAGAGCGGAGTGCTTATGGAGGTGGTTCCTGTATGATCTGGGGTGCAATTTTTATAGGAGCACGAACCGACCCTGAGTTCATTCGTAGGGGCGACCGTGTTCACGGAAGAAGAGGTTTAACGGCTGCTAGATATATCGAGGAGATTTTAGCAATTTATGTGGTACCTTACGTCGACTACATTGGAGACGAATTTACCTTTATGCATGACAATGCAAGGCCGCACACCGCAAGAATCGTGCAAGATTACATTGCAGAAGTCGGTTTTCGGGTTATGGAGTGGCCAGCATACAGTCCTGATCTAAATCCGATCGAACATTTATGGGATGAGTTAAAACGAAGAATTCGAGCTAGACTTCATACCCCAAACTCGATCGCAGAGCTTATTGTTGCAGTAGAAGAAGAGTGGTTTAACATCCCTCAAGAAACAATAGCAAACTTGATTAGATCTTTGCCTAATCGTATAAGAGATGTTATTAGGGCAAGAGGAGGTCATACCCATTATTAAAAAATTAAGTTTTAAGTTTTAAATTGTCAATAACCCTATTTATGTTAATAATAAAAAAGCTTAATTTGCTTAATGCATTAATTTCACTATGTTAAACATAGGAAGTCGAAATAAGTTTTCGTAAATTTATACTCACATTAAAGCATATTAAATTGTCTTTCAAACAGCATATTTCTTTTTTTGATCTGATGAATAATTTTTTTAAAAAAATATAGTTAAAGTCAAAAGTTTACAATGGGCCGATTTCTATGCACGCAAGTTTATATATATATATATATATATATATATATATATATATATATATATATATATATATATATCCTCGAAAAGCGGTACCTGCTTTTAAAGCGTTGACTACGTCAACCACTCTGTCGGTTCAAAAGCTGCTGTGTCAGCTTTCGATGAAGTAACAGGTATGCGTACTTAATAGAATTCGTTGTATCCTACCATCGCACTCCGTAATTTCTGGGATAAGTACCAGTTGATGCCGTTCTCTTGTTTGTCAATCCTAGCCTGACTGACGAGCCGTGATACGGCGAAACGCGTCTCAGGATGGATTTGACGGACAGCTAGTAAACTGCTGGAATAGGGACTTCTCTCTATTTTGAGTTGCTTTACAATAATTAATTTTGTATGTTTATGTACTGTATTCTGTATTAAGTATTATTTGCATATTGCTTAGATTTTTGCGTTTATTGTTAAGAATAACAACAGTGAAGATTTTCTGAACCGTAACTTACTTTTTAAGATTATGAAGAAATGGTTTTATGTCGCGTATACATACAGTACAGGAAAAATATATTTTTACAACTGACATAGAGAGCAAAAAAATATTGCAAATTGTGTGTTATTTTTTATTTGCCACCAGTCTTCTTTCTGTTTTATCTAACAACCTAGATGTCGCGTCGCGCAGTCCCAATAAGCCTTTTTCACGTGAAATATGGGTTAGTTTTTTTAAAAGGAAACACGAAACATTGGGAAAACATATACCTACAAAATTTAAAAAAGACCAACACTGTATCAAAAGAAATATAAAATTAAATGGCTTCCACTACCCTAAAATGAAGAAAAGGATAGAACATTAACGACGAAGCATCCTTTTCCGAAACCTTCATTGAGAAGGTTGAGCCATACGACTGTCTTATATTTCCTCATAAAGCAGACTCCCTCGTAAACGCTCCCCATTATCGGACATCCCCGATATTTTAAACGTACCTTTTTTACTACGCAGTATATATTACCACTACACCAAACACTTTATTTTTGCACTAGACGTACTTTTCCCTAACCAAGTTAGCTTCATCAGGAGCGGTGATTGATTTCAATCATCGCTCCTGATGAAAGTAACATGGTTAGTAAAAAGCGCGTCGAGTGCTAAAATAAAGTATTTGATGTAGTAGTGACATCTACTGAGTAGTGTTATTGTGCCGAAGATTCCATATTCCCAACATAGTATCTTCTTAAAAATACCGTCACGCAAGTAAAATTAAAACTGCCCATTAATAAAGTTAAGTAGGCTGAGGTGGGATAGTCCCAACCAAAAGTTTTGAATGTTGTTATTTAGAAATGCTTTAAGTAATTAAAAATTTTTATTATTATTTTAAAATGGTTATTATTGTGATAATAAATTTATTATCGAAAGATTTTAAATCTTATATATTGTTTATTTAATTTTATTAAATAATTTAACATGAATGGATTAACTTTTGATGTTTTGTCCAAACTTAAAGAAAAGAATATAAAACATAAAAATTAGTTATATTTTGTAATTTTTAAAAAATTATCAAAGCAAAAAATATGAAAAAAATAAAATAATAAAAAAAAAATATTTTAATAGTTAAAAAAATAGGTTATTAATAAAAAATGATAATTAAGAATCATAAAATTCCGGTGTCTCGAAACGGCAACGCTGTAACGTAAATTACTGTTGGCTCTACGGATATGCTTATATATAGATATATTGAATTTTGTGGTTATTGTGGTCAACTGTTGCAGACAGCAAAAAAAATGGATAATAATAAAAAATCAACAAATACTGATAAAAATGATAAAAAAAATTTTATGTCGAAGCGAAAACGCATTACTGAGGCTGTATACAATCAAAAATTAAGCCAACAATTTACCAAATTTGGTAAACCGGAAAGAAAATCAACTAAGTCTCCTAACCTCTGTGACATGGTCGTCGAATTGTTCACATGCGATCACTTGGAGAAAACTTAAAATGTTCTTTTTGTAATGAAACACTTTCATTATGTTATATTACTAATGAAAAACGCTGAGGTCTAGCATCACTACTAACGATAAAGTGCGATAAATGTCTAACGTACAACACAGTATCAACAGACACTACACATATATCGAAGGACAATAAGGAATATTATAATGATAACACTGAAGCTGCACTAGGTAATTATAAGTTAAACATTACAATATTTAAATAATCAAAACAAATGCTTTAAATTATTTATTTTCATTTTATTTATAAAAACCATTACAAATCTATTATTAGTTAAACTTAATATTATTTACTTGTACCATATGTTTTAATTTTATAAACTTGTACTATACAATTTAAAATATTTAAATTCTCTCTCTCTCTATTTCAGAGATAAAAGGTAAATCATTTACAAATACCTCCAATAATTGTTATTTTTCATAAAGTTAAAGCTTTTTAATTAAATTTGAAATTTTTTTTAAATAATCGCGAAATTTCAGTGTCTAACAATTAAATTTTCTATCGATGGCATTTTTTTTTCATTTTTATAACAAAAGACTAAGATTCAGAGGAATCACCTAAAGGGATTATACAAAGAATTGGAAAGAAGGAAGAATGAGGGTGAGACGAATCTCGGTATAAGATATCGTAACGGGGTTCCATTCATAGCTGGGCTCATTAACCGAGAGAAGAATCGACTTCCAAAAAACGGGACACTCAGCGGGCGGAGTGCAATCACTTAACCTTTTATTGCCAGAATGTAGGTGGGATGTGCTCAAAGCTGCCTGATCTCAGAGAAGCTTTGTATATGTGTGATTATTCCGTAATAATTCTTGTGGAGACCTGGTTTCATAAGGGCATTCCCGATGGTGAAGTGCTTACCGACTGGACAGGGGACCAACAACTAGTGTTAAAAGTAAGGAGGGAGGTGTTTTGATTGCAGTGTCACATAAGCTTCAGTCCAGGAAATTAGCTGTTTCCTATTATATGGCGGAGCAGATTTTCGTGGAAATTAAAACAAGGTCTAAGTGTATTATCGTTGGAGGGGTGTATATTCCGCCTAATTCCCCGCATGATAAATATGAGCAACATTGTTTGTCTGTTCAAGAGCTAGCAGAGTCCATCCCAGTTGCTGAATTTGCGATATTTGGGGACTTCAACTTACCCAATGCCATCTGGAAAAATGAGACTTATTGCGTTACTGTGGAGTGCGCGGAAAATTGACCTGCCTTAATGCTAGCAGAAACCTTATGTTTCTTAAACTTATATGAAGTGATTAAAGTGCCTAATTTTAGAAATATTTTCTTAGATTTATTTTTCTGTTTCTCACCAGATTTTGATGCTTGTCCGGCTGAAGATATACTATTACCTGAATCTCTAAATATAAAGCATACTGCTTGAGAGTCGGGCTGTCTTTTGATATCTCCGAGTTCGATGAGCTATATCTCGATTTTCGTAATGCTAATTACCCTGCCATTAATGAATTTTTGATCTCGCATGACTGGGTGGAATATTTGTGCGGTTTGGACTTGGATGATGCAGTGGATAAATTCTGTGAGAGTCTGTATTACTGCATTGACTGCCTTGTTCCGGTCAGGCGGGTAAGGACTCAAACTTTCCTAAATGGTTCACCCCAGCATTTGTAAAAAGAAGGCTGCCCACAAAAAATATATGTCAACCAGAGCGTATGATGATTATGTAGCTTTCAGGCACTTCCGTTCTCTCTGCAAGGCTAAGTCTAGACATTATCATGAGGCACATCGTATTCGAGTGGAAAATTCTCTTATTTACAACCCTAAATACTTCTGGAGGTTTGTCAATAGTAAAAGAAACGCGGTTAATCTCCCGAATAGCATGCATCTGGATGGAATTATGGTGCACTCCAGTGTTGACATTGTCAATTTATTTGCGAAGCACTTTTCCAGTGTGTATATTGACAATGACTGTCGGGTGCCTGACTTCGATCAGCACTATTTTAATGACATATTGTTAAGGAAGTTCAATCTATCTGAGATTTTTTCCAAAGTTGAGAGACTGACAGATGAAAGTAAATGTGGTATTCCCAATCTGTTTATAAAGCAGTTCGTTTATTCAATCACCTTACCTCTGCAAATTATTTTCAATAAGTCTCTGGACTCTTGTGCTTTTCCATCTAGGTGGAAGCACAGCTTCATATCTCCCTTCTTCAAATCGGGTGATACGGAGGATATCGGCAACTAAAGAGGTGTGTCTATACAGTCTGCCATGCCCAAACTATTCGATAGTTTAGTGTGCGACCAGTTAAACTGGTCCTGTAGGGGAATGATCAATCCCTACCAGTTTGGCTTCTCGGGACGGAACTCGGACCACAGAAAATTTGGCACTATCTGAAGTTGCTCTGCTGGAGGCGTTGGAGAGGAGTGATCAGGTCGATGTTATCTACACTGACTTCTCCAAAGCCTTTGACAGAGTTAACTTTAAGATCTTATTGAGTAAGCTTCTTTCCCTGGGATGCTCTGAGCAGATCATGGCTTGGTTAAAGAGTTTTCTCTTGGGCCGTACCCAGACTGTGAGAATGAATGGTTTGTCATACAGTATTATTCATGTTACATCGGGCGTCCCCCAGGGTTCACACTGTGCTCCTCTGCTCTTTATTTTGTTTGTAAATGATCTGCTATCGGTATTGCATCGCTCAACGGGGCTTATGTTTGCAGATGATTTGAAATCTATCGGCGCCGGCGGGTTGGTAGTGTTGAGGACGTTGTAGCGCTTCAAGATGACCTTGATCTGGTTTGGCAGTGGACCCAGTCCAATCATCTATTTTTAAATGTAAGCAAATGTTTTACCATTAGCTTCTATAGAGGGAAACATAGAGTCCCATCCTCATACTCGATTGAATGTATTCAACTTCCTTACAGGAGTTCAGCAAAGGACCTTAGGATTGTTTTTGATGAAAGACTTACTTTTACAAGGCATATATCTGCCCTTAGCCAAAAAGGGTTAAGCATGCTGGGTTTTGTTTTGAGAAATTGCGGGCAGTTCTCTGTGACTGTTTTGAGAGTGTTGTATTGTGCTCTTGTGTGTAATTTGGTCTCCATTTTATGAGTTGCATAAGGGAACAATCGAAAGAGTGCAAAATAAATTATCATAAGACTGTCATGCGGAGGATCTTAGAGTTACATACTTTGGAAATGAGAAGATCCTTTTGTCCCCATGTTTTATCTTCAAACTTATTAATGGAATCACTGACTGTCCTCTGCTACTCGCTAAAATAAATTTTAATATACCCAGAGGCAATCTTCGCCATCATGATCTCTTTTGCATCTCCTTCCATCGCACGAATTATGGGAGGCACTCTCCCATTCATAGATCTTTGAGAACTTGAAATTCATTGGATGGCCGGCTCGATATGTTTAACAGCTCTATCTCGGGATTTAGGTCCCAGCTGCTGAGGGCTCTGTAGAGGTTCTACTTGATCAGTGTTTACTATTGTTAATACTATTATTATTTTTATATTTCTGAGGTTAGTTCTTTTATTACCTGTGTCTATTTTATATAATTTTTTATTGAGGATGTTTATATTTGTTGATTATTTTTACTTAGACATAGTCTTGGTCACGTATTTTTCTTTTTAATTTTTAATATTTTTATATCTGCATTTGTACTTGTTTTAAAATTGTACTACAATGGAGTTTCCTGTAAAATTTGTATAAATAAATAAAAAATATGTCACTTTTACATCAAATTGACGTATTCTCCATAAGACTATATGTATTATTAATTCCGATTTTTATTTAAATAAGTTTCCTAAAGACCTTAAATTTTTCATAGAAAATTTCTAAATTAATTATTCTGTAGAAATAAATCTATACAAAATAGTTTTCATATTTTACGTTTAACGCGTCAACCTCCTTAACAAAGTATAATTATGAAAAAGCAATTATAATTTCCATTTTTAAAAAGTAACGTATAATTCGTTATTAAAAATAAATCTGTAATTAAAATGTTATTAGTAAACTTACCCTAACTTACAATTAAACATTGTTTATTTAAGATCCTACTTAGCTTTACAATGAAAATTTTATGGCCGGGAAATGAAATATTTATTGGAAATAGCTCTTCTTTATATGACTAACAAAAATAGTATTATCAAAGTAAAGTGCACGCACTACTTCAAATTTGCATCGACATGTGTCAACGGAATAAATGACTGACGCGGGAGGTTTTGATAATAAATTTTAAGGGGTTACATGCTCCTGGGCGCTGTAAAAAGTATGTATAATAAAAAAATACATTTCCAAGATTAATAAATGAATAATACAAAAGAATGGCCATTATAAAATCAGTCCAAAAAGTCTTGATACACCACCTGCTTTCTATACTATTTTTCTGTTATGTTTATCTAATTAATTGAAACTATGAGAAAAGATGTTTAAATTAATATTTGAAACTTAACTAACGATGATTAGTGTTAAAAACAATTACGGGACATTTTATTTAGAAGTTACATCATTGTTACAAAAATGTAAACAAAATTAATGTCAAAAAAATCTCCTTACACTCAAGAACTGTGCAGCCAGGAAGAAGCCGTTAATTTAGGAGCTAAGCGCAAAAAGCGGTTAGCATTTGCTATGGAATACGGATGCGGAATTTTGGGAATCCGTAATCTTTAGTGATAAAACCTTTTTGGGTCTAATGGCAGAACTAAAGTTTAGAGAAAGAAGAATACCGTATTCGATATTAAAAACATTTTTTCCACGGTGAAACAAGGGGGTGGCAGTGTTCGGCTTTGAGGATGCATGACCGCTGGAGGGGTTGGAAATTTACAGTTTATTAATGTTACCATGGATCAGCATGTTTATCTGAACATTTGGAAAGACAATTTAAGAGAAAGTGTCCAAAAATTAGCACTCGAAAAAATATACATTTTCCAACAGGACGATGATCTGAAACATACCACAAACTTGGTGCGGGAATGGATGATGATTCATAATGTGCGACAGCAGCTTCATACACATCCGAAATCACCCGATGTTAACCCCATCTAGTATTTATGGGAGGAATTTAAACGGCGCGTTCGCAAACATAATGTTTCAAATAGAGAAGAAATAAAAAAGAGAATATTGAACGAATGGAACAACAAGCCAGTAGAATTTACTAGAAAGCTGGTTGCAAGCATGACAAAAAGGTTACAGAAGATTATCGAGGCTAACGGCGGTCCCACTAAATATTAATTTAAACGAAGTTGTTATTTTCCGTCAAACTGTTATTGGTAATTGTTAAGTGTATGGAGACTTTCTTGACATTAATTTTGTTTACATTTTCATTACAATGATTTGACTTCTAAATAAAATGTTCGGTAGTTGTTTCTAATACTTATGTTAAGTTTATTAATTTAAACATGTTTTCTCATAGTTCTAATTAATTAGCCAAACATAATAGAAAAATAGTATAGAAAGCAGGTGGTGTATGGAGGCTTTTTGGACTGACTTAACATTATTTTTTGTCGGGTTAAGTGGACCACTGATGAAAACTATGGCGCCTCTTTGTCTGCAGGATAACTTCACAAAAAATAATCCAATGTGCAAAAATAAAAATTAATCTTGTAAAATAATGTAGTAGTTAAAATTACCGAATTTTTTTTTCAATAATAAAAATTTACGAAATTTCAAACTTTAGTATGCAATTTTCGACCAAAAAATTGTATTTAATTATTTGTAAAAAAATGTCTATTAGAAAAAGAAGTCCTCTCGACATAATTATTCAGATTTAAAAAAAATGTTAGACTAGTATTGCAGTGCAGTGTTTGAAAATATGATATGTACGGGTCCCAATCCAGTCCAAGGTCATATCTAATGCTATAACTTAGTGGAATCGAATTTTCTTAATATTTTTAAAATAATTCTTAGAAGCATAGAGAATAAAAATCCATAAAAAAAATCGAATTTTTGAAAATTTGAGATGTATGTAAACCCTTAAACGTAACCTTTCGTGGCGTATAACAGTAGCTAAAAACTATGAAAACTGAAAGTTTAAACCATCAATTTTTATTTACAAAATGTGTTTCTGAATATCTTAATCTCCCTCATAAATTTTTTCAAATAAAAAATAATTCTAATTTTATCGTAATAGTTATTTAATTAAACTTTTCTGCTTAGTATTGTAAACCAATAATTTTCACAATAGTTTGAAAGTACTTACTTTGAACAACTGCAATATAAATCGAACAATCACTAATAAAAATTAAGAGAAAATTTCAGGGAGAAGTACCACTGGAGGAAAATTATAGAGAGCTGGTGCCATGGGGTAACTTTCAAATGACGTAGTGCGTCGACGAAGACATATATTTAAAAAAAAGTAGAAAGATGATCAACAACTATCTGCCTTTCACCTATTTACTGTTGCATTTATTTTAATAAATTTAAAAATTTATTTTTTGTTACTTCGGCTTTTTAGAAAATTTTAGCCGTAGCGTTTACTAATGTAATTTCTTAATATTTTTATTCCTATTTAAAAAAAAAATACCAAAAAATATGAACAAAGCAAGAATTTTTCTTCAGTCCTTTCAATTTTTTAAAATTATTTGATAACAATCTGTCTATAAAACATCATTTGAATTAAAAATTAATGTAATAAATTACTTAAGTCTTCAATAACAACATATTGAACGCAGTCGTTAATGACTCATTAAGTTGCTTTAGTATTAAAAAAACATTTCAGTAGATCCATGGTTAAATTATTTTATGGACTCTTTAAACTGAAATAATGATACATTTTAGTAGAAAAGATATTAGATTTTTTCAATATATCTCTCTATATCTAGGTGTTTTTGGGCTTTCGCCCCCTTACAATTTTTATTCAAAGGCTCTGAAGCACTCATATTTATATACAGTGTATGTCTGGTTTCTGGTTTTAATTTACACCGTTTTATGCCACGTATCTCTTCAGACCATAACATATGTTTACAAAATATACTCAGAGATACCAGTATTGCATATTCTTGATATTTTTATCAACATTTATGGATATACGCATCTCATCGTGATAATCTTGTTAGTGAGTTATGACAAAAAACAAATTGAAGAACTTTTTATTCGGATTTCTTATATGGAAAACGTAGTCAATTTAAACACTGAAGGATCACTAGAGAAAAACTTTTACAAAGTTTCAGTAAGACAATTTATTGTCGAAAATATCGTAATAATTTTAATAATTTGCCGAGATATGTACTTCTTTTCAACTAAAATACCGGAAGCTATATATTGTTCTTTTACAGAAAATATTTTCCTTTATTATAGCTTTTTAATCTGTACTTCTTTTGTTTATCTTAGTCTGTCTGTTTATCTGAAATATAAAGATATAAATAAACAATTACGTTGTTCGATAAGGAATAATGGTTATCAAGAGCCTTTAAAAAATATAAGGAAATGTAGATTAATGTTCTACGAAATATCAATAGTCACAAAAATATTATCTAAAATATATGGTCCTAAGTTATTTTTTGCATATAACGTAAATATACTGGAATGTATACAAATACTTGTTATTAATTATCTACAACCTTACTCTGGTGTTGAATTTGATGTGCTGTTTGGGACTATCTTGAATTTAATTTCTATGGTAAGTTTACGTAGTATGAAGTAAAAAAATTGTTTCACAGAAGATTTGCGCCGAGAAAATATGTCGTCAATATTGAGCAGGGATTTCCAACTTCATGTAATTGCTTAAAGAGAAGGTTAAAAAATGCAGTGTTAATTATAGTTCTTTTGATAGCCCCCCTTAATTCCTCCCAGAGCGGTGCGGTTAGAAATACACGTCGCGCTAATACTTCATATTCGTATAAGGTTCAGCTTGTTACTCCGTGTACAACGCTTTTCAAGCAGTCTTTTTTATGGAGAAGATCATCCCTTTGGAATAATTTGCCCAGGGCTGTATTTTCCACCGAGTGCAATTTACAGCAATTCAAGAACAACGTCAATCGCTTTTTCCGCACACATGCCGCTCCTGGAGCGCTTTAGGGACTTCCCTGTAGCAAGTGTGCTAGACCCATAAAAAAAAAAATATGGAAAAAAATGATAAATAAATAAAAGTCATCAGAGTCTTATTTTACTTAGTCATAAATGACTACATAATTTAATAAACGAAAAAAAAATCCTGTAATTGAAATTTGAAAAACTAAATAAAAAATAAATTATTAAAACCTAATTTATAATTTACGAATATTAAGGAAATCATAGTTAAAATAAGCTTATCTCACACATGGGCACTTGCAGAAATTTTTTCAAAAGAGCCAGGTTATTTTTCTTTATTTGACTTTACCACTCTAAGTAACCTAGTGTATTTTTGGCTATCTGATGCTTTTGTAAATTATAAAATTCACATTTACAAATTTAAAGGAACCCTACATCTTTCATGTTTTAAAATAAATTAATTAAAAAAATTAGTATTAAATGGGTGAGAAACTGATTTTCTGATTTATCAAGAGAATTTTAAGAAGGTAACTGTGTATGTTAAGATTTTTAGGTAATTCTTGGCGACTAAAAAAAAATCAGAGGTTTAAATCGGACAAATAATAATATTTCTTGGGTCATTCGAAATGATATTTTTTCGCTGTATTGCAATTTTATTATTTGTACAGTAAAGTAAGTTGTTATTTATTATGTAATAATTATATTAGCATATGCATATTTTAATATAATGGTTGTATTTTAAACCAAGAGACATATTTTCGATTATTTACTTTCGTATAATAATTTTTGAAAGGTGCCAAATGCTCTCCGTTTTAAACTTGGCAAGAGCCCATGTTGACATCCTAATCTAGTCAACAAATTCTACAATATTTTTTAAGAAGCTTTAATTAGTTAAAAATATGTAGATATTTAATGTATTAGACGAAAATTATCTTAAGTTGAGAATAACCCCCATTCTTAAGCTAAAAAGAATAGAAAACAGTACTCCTTATGTAAGAATAAAATTTATAACATAAGATGTTTAAAAAAAATAAATAAATTAATAAATAGGTGTTAGAGACTAGTAACAATTGTAACAAGTTTCAAATGTATTTCTTGGTATATTGTAGCCATCTGATAATTTATGGACAAGCTGTTTGCATACGATCAACGGTATTTTTTTGATGTTAATTCAGAGGGTTAGTTTCCTAAGAAATCTCCATAGGTATACTTTTATAGTTAAAATAAGCTTTCTGTTGAGGATAGTATGTATAACATTAATTTTCAAATAATATATCTTGCCTAATCAACAAAATAGTTTTCGACTCAAAAAATCCACAATCCGATCAGCTTATCGTACTCAGTGCTAGAGCTACGCAATGTAGGGAAATCGACAGTTGCTACATAACTTAAGTCAGATACTTTTTAAATTAGAAAAATATGATATCATAAGAAAATTAATTAGTAGAGACCATATACAAGGGGTCGTGTTACTGAAAAAAGCTGATTCCCGTAAGATGTCTCAAATAGAGCCGATAAAGAGGGATCCTTGCAAAAGTCAATTCGCAAAATTAATTACCCACTTTGACATCAAAAACTGATCGCTGATTTTTTGTTATATTTTAATTTGATTCAAAACGAGTGTGAAACAATGTTTAATGATGTTGTATGGTTAAAAACTGGTTCTTGTCGAACAACTTGCTCAACTGAGGTAAAAAATAATTAAATTTAACCATCAATTTAATAAAGCTCAAATTACATATCACAATAATATAAGATCTTTTAAAACGGTTAACCCAATTAATTATGAGCTGTTATACATTCAAGGAAATTTTAATCATTAATATTTTATTAATTCCATCGCCTAAGAAAAATTCAATCTATTAATCTTTTAATTTAAAATTGAAAGCTAAGGCAAAAAAATTAAAATTTGTTTTAACACATGGGCTGAAAAGTCCCGGGCCTAACACATAGATGGCGCTAGTTTTATTGCAGTCATCTTTTTTTCAGTTAATACTAACCTTCAAAAGACAGCTGTTAAAATTTCATGATATTCTATTCATTAGTTTGTGAGTTATTGTGCTAAGAGTGACGCTACTTTTGTTATTTTCAAAACAATGGATCAAAAACAATTTCGTGTTTTAATTTTACACTGCTTCTTGATGGGAAAAAATACCGTTCAAGCGAAGCAATGGCTTGAAAAGTGTTATGGGTACTCCGCTCCATCAGAAACAACAATAAAACGTTGGTTTGCTGACTTCAAACGTGGTCGTAGAGACACCGATGATGCAGAACGCAGTGGACGTCCAAATGAGGCGGTAACACCAGAAAACATCAAAAAAATCCATAAAATCGTTTTGAATGATCGAAAAGTGAAGTTGCGTGAGTTAGCTGACATCGTAAAGATATCAAAAGAACGTGTTGGCTTTATATTGCATGAGCATTTGACTATGAGAAAGCTCTGTTCAAAGTAGGTGCCGCGTTTGCTCACTGTTGGTCAAAAACAAGAACGTGTTGATGATTCTGAGCAGTGTTTGGCCATGTTTAAACGTAACAAACCGGAATTTTTTGCGTCGATATGTGATAATGGATGAAACATGGATCCATCACTTCACTCCGGAATCAAAACGATCGTCATCTGAGTGGACAGCAACTGGTGAACCTCGTCCAAAGCGCCCGAAAGCACAACAATCGGCTGGAAAGGTTATGGCCTCGGTATTTTGGGATGTGCGTGGTGTAATATTCATCGACTATCTTGAGAAAGGAAATACCATCAACAGTGAATATTATATAGCGTTATTGGAGCGTTTGAAGGCCGAAATTGCAAAGAAACGACCGCATATGGCAAAGAAAAAAATTTTGTTTCATCAAGACAACGCACCGTGTCACAAGTCAATCAAAACAATGGCAAAACTACATGAATTGAACTTCGAATTGCTCCCACATTCACCGTATTCGCCAGATTTGGCTCCCAGCGACTACTGGCTGTTCGCAGACCTGAAAAAAAATGCTCGCCGGTAAGAAATTTCGCACGAATGAAGAGGTTATCGCTGAAACTGAGGCCTATTTTGAGGCAAAAGATAAATCGTTCTACAAAAGTGGTATTGAAATGTTAGAGCGGCGCTGGAATGATTGCGTTGCTCTTGATGGAGATTACGTTGATGAATAAAGCTAATTTTGAACCAAAAAAACCGTGTTTTCTTTGTTAGGCCCGGGACTTTTCAGCCCATGTGTTATGTTACAATTGGCAACACAATTAACTCGAATTTTCAACTTAAATTTTAACATGTGATTAGCACGTTGGTGCAGTGTCTTGTAAGACGTATTAAGGCTGTTTATTTCACAAACGGAGAAACAAAGAATGTCCTATACAATTTGGA
Source organism: Pachyrhynchus sulphureomaculatus (assembly GCA_019049505.1). Classification (NCBI taxonomy): domain Eukaryota; kingdom Metazoa; phylum Arthropoda; class Insecta; order Coleoptera; family Curculionidae; genus Pachyrhynchus; species Pachyrhynchus sulphureomaculatus. The sequence goes on from CM032449.1 coordinate 42,908,603, forward strand.
CAAGTATTCGAGTTTTTAAGACAATTGTATCAAAACTAGACTTTAATTCATCTGGAATCTTCTAAAAACTGCCACATCATTCCTCGTCACTAATTTGGAAAACCAAAAGCCAATTTGAAATGATTTTTAGAAATTTCAATCCTTTAACGATTTTTAACTGTAAAGAAGTTGGCAGTACTGTTTTCCATATGCAAGTTTTAAAATTGTATAGGATATTGCATTGTGAACTGTTAACTTGAGGAACCATAAGCTTACATTTTCTGATCAACTCTATACAGTGTATTTCTGAAACTAACAAACTTATTACTAAAAGTGTTTTGGTTTAAAAGTTTTGTTTAGTATCTATCTTGTTGCAATAGTTCTGTGTACTTATTTAAATAATTATTTGTCCAATATTTTTTAGCTAGAATTTTAAATAGTCTAATTATTACAGGTTTTTTAGAAATGTAGTTACTGTGAATACTACAAAATTGGTGCAAATAAACTATGTTATTAAAAATATACACAACAGTTATTTTTAGAATTAATGCCTGTCATGCGTGACTAGACATTTTAATGCGAGAACTCTCCATACATATTTTTAGTGTTCCATGTCGAACACTTCTAAGATCACTTCGGTGGCTGTCCGTCCGTCTGTCACGCCCAATTTTCTCTGGAACTATTTCACATAGAAGTTTGAAACTTAAATGTTTGACTTAAGGGGTTAATTGTGGAGGGTGAAATCGAAATTTTTTTACCAGATCATCGAGTGCAGTGCCAAATGAAAGAATTCAAAAATATATATGACCTAATACTTGCGCACCCTTTTCTTCGTATTATTTTTAAAAAAAAATTGACAAAAATAGTTGTCCCCCTCCTATCTTGATAATTATTGATCAAAAAATTTTGATCCACAAGGTGTAGATTGAACGAAAATTATCGCGAGTGCATTATTTTTGATAATTTATCTGGTATACAAAAATTACATAGTCATTAGTTTTCAAAAAATATCGGAAACAAACTTTGTTGAAGACTCATTTGGGGTGTGTGTTGTGAAGCCTAAAAAAAAATTTATTTTCAAGGCAATCACGAAACACAAGTCCAACTTGCACTTGACCGGTTTTTTTTCTTATTCTGATATAAAAGTGAAATTTTTAAAAACAAAAAAGTTTGAGACGTTTTGTCTCTGATAACTGATAAGATATAGAATATTAACTGACATATCTAATAAGATAATTTCTTATTAAACTTTTTATATATAGTTAAAAATTACAAATTTGTTCACATTTTCATTAAAAGTAGAAAAAAAAATCTTTGTTTGAACAAGTCAAACCATGCAATTTCGTTTAACTCCATTCTACAATTTTTTTTAGCTATTAAATTTGCTTTGGAGATTTTACTTCGAAGGAACAATTTACCAATGTAAAGTTAACACTGTCTCAAAGATAACCACTATAGCAACACCAACAGGCAGTATTTATTTTGCTATTATCTACAGTTGCTACTTAGGCTTTAACACGACTCTCCTAAAAAGCTTTCACGCCATGAAATTATGCTATTAAGAAAAATCGTTATAGTACATTACAATCTTAAGTACAACACTTTTAATGTATTCGTTCTTGTCTTGTCGGTATCTTCTCTGGATATCTTTCTTTAAGCTTTTGTATTGCTGGTTATTCTCGACGGAAAGTAGTCCTTTGTTTCTGAGATTTTTGCGTCTATCTATTATGTTTAATGTTCCTGATATTATCTAGTATTTTTTATTTCTATTTATATATATATATATATATATATATATATATATATATATATATATATTTATATATATATATATATATATATATATATATATATATATATATATATATATATATATATATATATATATATATATATATATATATATATATATATATATATATATCCATAAAGTAATTATTAAGAAGCTCAGAGAAATTAATTTTTAATTTTCTCTGCTCATATCAATTCTTTAATCTTACTATGTGAATTAAAAAAATAAATAACTCTTAATTAAAAACAAAACACTTACTTCTAAATCTTCATTAGTTGGTTCCGAAATTCTAAAAGCTCTAGGTTGTTGTTGACTACAAGCTAACTTTTCTACTTTTTCTAATTATTCATTATAATTGATTAGACGAATACACCACATACCATGCGCTGTCCCTAGCATACCAGGTGTACAAGTATGAAATGCGGATTATTTCTCTAAAAAAAACATGTTAAGTTCGGAAGAATGATAAAAAGTGTTTTATTCAAAGTATGCCCCAATCGCTTGTTATACATTTTTCCCAACTTTCGGGCAATTTGTGAATACCACGCCAGTAAAAATCTTCCCCTTTTGCTGCGATCCATTCATCGAGCCATTTTTTCACATCTTCGTACGAATCAAAGCGCTACTCAGCAAGTGCGTGACCCATCGATGCAAGCAAGCGGTAATCGGAAGGAACCAAATCTGGTGAGTAAGCGGCATTTAGTAGAACTTCCCAGCTGAGTGCTTCCAACATATTGCGGTGGTTGTGCCGTATGTGATGGAGCATTGTCATGAAGAAAGATGACTTTGTGTTGCCTCTTTCGGTATTCTGGCGTTTTATCAAGCAGCGAACGGTTTAAATCGGTCAATTGTTGTTGTTAACGTTTAGTATTACCCGTTTTAACAGCTCATAATAGACCACGCCCTTGTGGCCCCACTAAACACGGAGCATCGTCTTCCTGCCAAAGCGATTCGGTCTTGCGGTCGATGTGGATGGTACGTCTGGGTCTACCCATGATTTTTTGTGCTTGAGATTCTCAAAATAAATCCTCTTTTCATCCTCTGTAACCATACGATGCAAAGACGATTTCCTTTTTTACCGAGCGAGCAAAATGTCACACGTGTTTTTGCGCTTTTCCATTTGCCTGTCGTTCAACTCATGTGGTACCCGCGACATATTGAACACAACAACACAACACTATGCACACACTTTTCCAATTTATCACTCGTGCTAGTCTGACACTTGTTGATGACACAACAAAATGGCGCAGTGTCAAATCTTTATAGCCCAAACTGCATTGGTGCACCATCTGTTGTCTGAAATCCGTCATACGTGTACATCTGGTAATTAAACCAACAACTGCAGTTGACGCTATGGCTTATTTCTATTAATCCTTATTAAAGAGTGTATAAAATTAATTGATAAAAATTGCTCAAGTTGTAACTATCTCGTTTATCAGAAAGTCAATAAATGGTAGTCAATTTACAAAGGTGCTAATATATACGACATTTTGCAATTATATCTCCAAAGAGTGAACCATTATCAAGCTAGTTTCTAGACCTGGCATCTCGGTGAAAACTTGTCTTCATAAAACGCTATTAATTGTGTGTGGATGATGATTCCCACAACGTTTTTTTCGAACATTGGAAAAATAGTAAACATGCAGCAGTGCGAAAGTTCAAAATAAAAATCTATGCTATGAAAAAAAAATTAAAGTCAATGGAAATATGTTAAGATTACTAAGTTTATTAGTTCATTCTCAACTCGTTACGGTTTTTACTTTCCTTGCTAAAGAAAAGTATTGTATTTGTAAAAAAGTCACCTACAGAGATTTTCGATTTCTTTACATTGTGGGGTTCTCCCATGTCCGTCTCTCTCGCTCTATCTCTGTCTGTCTATCGACATAGCGGCATGGGAAAAGAAATACTTTCTTCTAAGTAATTTTTTTTCTTTCCTAGTTTTGAAGAATTTCTGTTATTACATGTCACTCTCTCAAGAAATTTAATATATATATATATATATATATATATATATATATATATATATATATATATATATATATATATATATATATATATATATACATACATATATATATATATATATATATATATATATATATATATATATATATATAATATTTTTCTTTGGTTTTGGTTATCATTTAAAACAAAAGCTTACTATTGGTTACAACAACGTTTCGCACATTTTTTTGGACTTTATTAAGTTTTTTTTTTCCTAAAAAAATACATTAAAACTAGTTTTCTAAAAAACACTTTCACATTACACGGTAAACTTTAAAATGTCTAAAAATATTTACAAAAATAATAATTTACATACCTTGGAGTTTCTTTTTATATGAACTGATATCAACTGATTGTTATTTTAACAGTCACGGTGGCATATTTTTTTATTTTGAGATGAGATTCTATTATATATATGAATATATGTATATATATGTATATATGAATATATGTATATATATATATATATATATATATATATATATATATATATATATATATATATATATATATATATATATATATAAATAAAAGCCAATACAGAATCTTGAAAGGAAAAATCTATAAAATATTCAGAATATGTTAAAATTGTCGCTTAAAAACCTAATAGTTCCCAATCTTTGAATTCACAGCAAATATATTACTCTGGTACAAATTAGAAATTTAAGATTATAAGGGCCTGATGATCCTTTTGAATTTTTAAAATCAAACTTTCAAAAGTCGTTTAACTTTCTGATCAACCCTGTATTAGAAGTTTGAGTTTCTATATTTATTATGTGTTATTTGTTTTATTCGCAATTTAATTAACAGAATTTTGTAGAGTTAGTTGATAAACATAACAACTTTCGTAAATAAAAACCTCTTAAATCGAAAATAGCTAATTTTGAGAAAAAAATTTTGATATTTTTTGTCAATAACACACATTCTTAACATAATTACGTTTTTAGACTTATTGCTATAAGTGTTCAGGGAATCGTAAGACATTTTGTAACTTTTATAGTATTTAATCGGAATGGTTGGTACAAATGTCATAGCGGAAATTTTTTTGATCGATTTCGGGAAATATCGCTTGAAATTGTTAACAAAAGTATATCTTCAATGTAATTTCAGGTAGATTTTAAATCTTTAGGCCTAATGACAAATATCATTTAGTAACTATTGGGTTGCTCTAAGCTACAACTGTTATAGAATAATTGGCTAAAAAAAACTTGTGGATACATATTGGGTCTAACATATATACATGTCAGGGACCTAACAAACTTAGCCTAGGTAAGAAATTTATATAAATGTATTGGGAGAACTTAAGATATTTCATGAGCATAAAACTTATTGTTAGTTTTTATTTTATACAGGACGTTTGTATCTATATATATTCCATTCAATTCTTATATTTTTTTCTTTTTCTCGTTTCATTCCGATCATCTCTTTAAATATCAACTTGTATAATTTGGTTCCTGTGTTAAGATCTTAGTATTCTTGAAGTCAAATTCATGTCTTGTTTGTGTTTCATGTTTATGTAATGCAGTTTAAGCATTTTTGGAGCATAGCACAGTGATAAAGTTTTTCACTAAAAAGTAATGGATCGAAAGTTATTTCTTAAGTAATATCCCGGGTGTACGGCAATGAAAGATAATCTCATTTTTAAGTAAAATTTTGACCTAAACAGTCTCAATGGGACCGAGACTCAATTCAGGATTATTCTAGATCAGGAAGACTAATTGAGGGAAGGACTGAGAAAACCATCAGTTTTATGGAAAATTTGTTGCTGTGAAAACAACGAATGAAGATAACGAATGATAGATAACGAAGCTGGAGTATCAGAAACTACAATTTACGAGATTGTAAACAAATATTTATGGATTAGAGAGTTTCTGCAGAATGATTCCCCAAACTCCTTACACCAAAGTAGTGAAGAAAAAATTTCTTAAGAACATTTGGCCTCTTTGGAGAACGATGAGTTTCATTCCTCATACGAAGCAGAAGCTGATGCAATCGGTTCAGAGCACTTCACCTTCTATGAAGGTACAAACTCAATTGTCTTTGGAAAATTTGATTGAAGCAAAACTTCGCTGCTTCACGACAACTGTAGTATCCACACGGCTCGCACAATTTAAGCCACTGTCAAGAGCTGTCGATTCAAAGAGTTACAGCATCCACCCTATAGCCGTGATTTAGCTCCTAGCAGCTTTTTTATTGATCAAGTAATTAAAGAAAGACTTCAAGAGATGGGAAAGATTTTTTTCTGAGCTCTGTGAGTTTTCCTTCCAACAAAACATAGTAGTAGCTATGAATCAGTTGCGTGACATACTTAATTAATTTCAATTTTAAATAATCTACATAGTTTGCCAACAATGTTTCTAACATTAAAGCAACTTTTTTGGTATCGAATAAAATTGTCTACGCACGGAATTGATGTTGCACAAGTGAGTTTAATAGTGTAATTTTAAAGTCGGTGCAAATCTTGTTCCTAAGAAGAAACTTATTAAATAAAACCTAATGCCAGAAAATCAATTGGTATTTTTAAACTCATTAGGAGAGTATCTGGCACAAAATGTATTGTCTTTTGTAGAAATCACAATATATTTTTTGCAAGATTAATATTGCCTTTGCTGACAAACAAGTCAAAAATAAGCTAGACTTAAGTCAATTTACAAATTTTACTTAATTTTGTATGTTTATGTATTGTATTCTATGTTAAGTATTATTTGCATATTGCTTACATTTTTGCGTTTATTGTAAAGAATAATAACAATGAAGATTTTCTGAACTGTAACTTGCTTTTTAAGATTATGAAGAAATGGTTTGATGTCGCGTATACATACAGTCCATGAAAAATATATTTTTACAACTGACATAGGGAGCAAGAAAATATTGCAAATTGTTTGTTCTTTTTTATTTGCCACCAGTCTTCTTTCTCGTTTTACCTGACAGCCTAGACGTCGCATCGCGCAGTCCCAAGAAGTATTTTTCACGGGAAATATAGGTTAGTTTTTATAAAAGGAAACGCGAACCATTGAGAAAACATGTACCTACAAAGTTTAAAAAGACAAACACTGTATGAAAAGAAATATAAAATTAAATGGCTTACACTACGAGAAAAAGAGGAAAAGGATAGAACATTAATGACCAAGCATCCTTTTCCAGTTTCGACGAAACGAATATTCCGTTTCGAAACCTTCATTAAGAAGGTTGAGCCATATGACTGTCTTGTATTTCCTCATAAAGCAGACTCCCTCGTAAACGCCCCCCATTATCGGACATCCCCGGTATTTTAAACGTACCTTCTTTACTACTCAGTACATATTACCACTACACCAAACACTTTATTTTTGGACTCGACGCACGTTTGGCTAACCAAGTTAGCTTGATCAGGGGCGGTGATTGACTTCAATCATCGCTCCTAATGAAGCTAACATGGATAGCAAAACGCGAGTGGAGTGCAAAAATAAAGTGTTTGATGTAGTGGTGATATATACTCAGTAGTGTTATTGTGTCAAAGATTCCATATTCCCAACATAGTATCTTTTTAAAAATACCGTCACGGAGGTCAACTTAAAACTGCCCATTAGTAAAGTTAAGGAAGCTGAGGTGGGATAGTCCCAACTAAAAGTTTTGAATGTTGTCATTTAAAAATGCTTTGTATTAAATAATTAAAAAATTTTATAAGATTAAAGATGGTTTAATGGGCGCAGGTAATTTCCACACCACTAATCCGTTTATAACCTAGACATATTTAAGGGATTGTAATTGCAGAAGTAAATTCCACACCGAATACTTTCAGGTAGAGGATGAGGGTTGATAAATGGGTGGTGGTACGCACCGGCCTGTTCAATTAAATCATTATTAAACCCTTCTACATATCAGTTTAGTACATATTATTAATTTGTGATTATTACTTGATTGTGCGTATATTTTTTAAAGTGTTTGCTAATATGGAAGCAAAATTAATAAAAAGTAATCGAGGAAAGGACATGTTATGTGTGAATTACTACACTTACTTTCAACAAAAGGTGCTAATATGTGGAGAAACATTTTGGGGATGTTCAAAAAAAGATTGCAAATCAAAAGTCTTCACCGTTGGGCCCGAGAATTTAGTTACCAGAAGTGAAGGACTCCATACATACGAAGCCGACACCAAGAAGCTGAATCGGCAAATAATTAGTAATTCCTGCAAAAGTAAAGCCGGAGAGCATATGAGTGAAAGGCCATCTAAAATTATCCGACAAGAACTACAAAACACGCTGCCTGAAACAGTATCAGAAAAAGATATCGAATATATTAGAAAAAACATTTATAACCATAGACGAAAATTTTTGCCAGGACGTAATCCAAGAAGTGCTGAGGAGGTGCATAGTGTTTTAGAGACATTTGAAATCAAAACTAGCAAGTGGTGAGAACTTTCTATATATCAATAAGCTCGAAAGTGGCATTATTGTTTTTTCTTGCACTACAAATGTCAATATGTTGTGTAAAATATCCAATATATATATAGACGGCACCTTTTCATACTGCACTAAATATTTTACACAGTTATTTATAGTGCATGGATTTGCAAACGGTCATTACATTCCATTATTATTTTGCTTATTGCGTGATAAGAGAGCTGAAACATACAAAAACCTCTTCACATTATTAAAATGTAAGATTTATTCAACAGATACACTGTATTTCCATCCAGAGAAAATTACTATTGACTTCGAAAAATCTATCTGAAGTTTGGCCAAATGCTAAAGTGTTAGGATGTAGATTTCATTTACACCAATCTTGGTTTCGCAAGATACAGAATCTAGATCTAGCTAAAGAATATTGCGACAAAAATTCTGAAATTAGTCGTTGGTTAAAGTATTGTTTCGTCTTATCCTATTTAGCACCCGAAGAATTAGGTGACAGTTTTGCATACAATTTATATTCTATAAAACCTGAGGATGAACGTTTAAATAAATTTTGTGATTACCTACTAGAAACGTATATAGAGGAAGGAGCTGATTTTCCAGTTGAAATATGGACAGAATCGTGCCCATCTTTAACTCAAACGACTAACTGTTGTGAGTCCTTCCATTCCCATTTAAATAATTCTTTTTATTCTACACATCCGTCTCTGTGTACTTTTATCGATCACATTTTTTAAAATGTGTCTCCTATTTTTCTCAACCTGTTTTGTAAATATATATAAATAATGTATAGGTTTGTAGCATAATCTAGTATATGTAAGGAGATTTGTTCAATTGTATTTTATGTATTTAGCAAAAACTTCATGATTTATCAACATTATTCTACTATGAAATAAAAACATATATTTTTGCAAATATCTAAAATTTTCAATAAAAACTGATTTAAAAGAAATCCGTCCAATTTTATTTAGATGAATAAAGCATAATTATATTTGCTTGGTGTGGAAATTACCTGTAAGATTTAAGCACCCCTATAAGGTTAGTGTGGAATTTACCTGTTGTATTACGGGCGCGGGTAGTCTTGGTGTGAGATTTACTAACGCCGGTTTTAATTATATAAACTTGTACTATACAATTTAAAATAGTTAAATTTCCGGCAATTTTTATTAAATCATTCACAAATACCTCCAATAATTGTTATTTTTCATTAAGTTAAAGCTTTCTAATTAAATTTGAAATTTTTTTAAAATAATCGCGAAATTTCAGTGTCTAACAATTAAATTTTCTATCGATGGCATTTTTTTTTCATTTGTTATAACAAAAAATGTGTCACTTTTACATCAAATTGACGTATTCTCCATAAGACTATATGTATTGTTCATTTCGATTTTTATTTAAATAAGTTTCCTAAAGACCTTAACTTTTTCATAGAAAATTTCTAAACTAATTAATCTATAGAAATAAATCTATACAGAATAGTTTTCATATTTTTCGTTTAGCACCTTAACCTCCTTAATAAAGTATAATTATGAAAACGCAATAATAATTTCCGTTTTTAAAAGGTAACGTATAATTCGTTATTAAAAATAAATCTGTAATCAAAATGTTATATAGTAAATTTACCCTAACTTACAATTAAACATTGTTTATTCAAGATCCTACTTAGCTTTACGATGAAAATTATAGGGCCGGGAAGTGAAATATTTATTGGAAATAGCTCTTCTTTATATGACTAACAATGACCGGTCAACTGCAAGTTGAACTTGCACAATTAGTGTTCAGCATGTTGATTGTTTTAAAATAAAAATTTTGTAAAGGAAGTATAAAATGATCAGTGACTTCACAATAGACACCCCAAATGAGTTTTCAACAAAGTTTGTTTCCAATCTTTACTGAAAATTGATGACACTGAAATTTTTGTTTTTTTTTATATACCAGATAAATTATTAAAGGTAATGTACTCGTGATAATTTTCGTTCAATCTACACCCCTTGGAGAATATTCCAGAATTTTTTCAAATTTTTTTTGATAAATACTTTTCGAGATAAGGCGGGTGGACAGCGATTTTTTAAAAATAATACAAAGAAAAGTGCGCGCAAGTATTACATTATATATATATATATATATATATATATATATATATATATATATATATATATATATATATGTATATTACTCGTGTTTTCACAAGCTTTCATTTGACACCACACTCGATTACCTAGTAAATTTTTTTTTCACTTCCGATTTCACCCCCCAAAACTAACCCTTTAAGTCAAAATTTAACTTTCAAAACTACATGGCTCTGATGAGGCCACCAATTCCTATATTATTACCAAATTTCAACTTTCTATGACAAATAGTTTCAGAGAAAATCGGGTGTGACAGACGGACAGACAGACGGACAGACACCAAATGATCTTATAAGTGTTCCGTACGGAATACTAAAAAGAGTATTGTCAAAGTAAAGTGCACGCACTGCTTTAAATTTTCATCGACATGTGTCAACGGAATAAATAACTGACTCGAGAGGTTTTGATAATAAAGTTTAAGGGGTTACATGTTCCTGGGCGCTCTGAAAAGTATGTCTATTAAAAAAAATACATTTTAAAGATTAATAAATGAATAATACAAAAGAATGGCCATTATACAATCAGTCCAAAAAGTCTGCTTTCTATACTATTTTTCTGTTATATTTAACTAATTAATTGGAACTATGAGGAAACATGTTTAAATTAATATTTGAAACTTAACCAACGAGGATTAGTATTAAAAACAACTACGGAACATTTTATTTAGAAGTTACATCATTGTTACAAAAATGTAAACAAAATTAATGTCAAAAAAAGTCTCCATAGTACTCAAGAACTACATTGAAAAAACACGTTATAATCAACCGCAACTCGCTAAAATAAATGAGTAATTTTCGGCCATATTTTATAAACTGTCACTTCAAAGCAATATTAAAAATCAACGTGAGAAATTGTGACATTCCATATCAAGTTCGAAAGATCATAATTGATTTGTGGAAAGATGGAAAATCGTACAGAAATATAGGAAAAATTGTTAAAAAGTCGCATTATACTGTTTAGTACATTGTAAACTAGTATAAATCAACGGGTTCCTGTAAAATTCTACCACGCTCCTGTCGTCCCAAGAAACTGACTCCACGTGAAGAGGCCAGTATTGTTAGACAAATAATTATAGATCCCAAGGAAAGTGTACCAAAATTAAAAAAAGGAGTACGAGAATTATTTTAGAAAAATATTTGTTCACAAAGAATAAGAAATTGTTTACACAGGGCGGGCTATAAAGGGTGTGCGGCTAGGAAGAAGCCGTTAATTTCAGAGCTAAGCGCAAAAAGCGGTTAGCATTTGCTAGGGAACACGTTACTAAACCTTCTGAATTTTGGGAATCCGTAATCTTTAGTGATAAAACTAAAATTAACCTTTTTGGGTCTGATGCCAGAACTAAAGTTTAGAGACGGAAGAATACCGTATTCGATATTAAAAACATTTTTTCCACGGTGAAACAAGGGGGTGGCAGTGTTCTGCTTTGAGGATGCATGTCCGCAGGAGGGGTCGGACATTTACATTTTATTAATGGTACCATGGATCAACATGTTTATCTGAACATTTTGAGAGACAATTTAAGAGAAAGTGTTAGCACTAGAAAAAAAATATACATTTTCCAACAGGACAATGATCCGAAAACATACCACAAACTTGATGCGAGAATGGATGATGATTCATAATGTGCGACAGCAGCTTCATACACCTCCACAACGACCCGATGTTAACCCCATCGAGAAGAAATAAAAAACAGAATATTGAACGAATGGAAGAACATGCCAGCAGAAGTTACTAGAAAGCTGGTTGCAAGCATGACAAAAAGGTTACAGGAGATTATCAAGGCTAAAGGCAGTCCCACTAAATATTAGTTTAAACGAAGTTGTCATTTTCCGTCAAACTGTTATTGGTAATTGTTCAGTGTATGGAGACTTTTTTGACATTAAGTTTGTTTACATTTTTATAACCATGATTTAACTTCTAAATAAAATGTTCCTTAGTTGTTTTTAATACGTTGGTTAAGTTTATTAATTTAAACATGTTTTCTCATAGTTCCAATTAATTAGTTAAACATAATAGAAAAATAGTATACAAAGCAGGTCGTGTATGGAGACTTTTTGGACTGACTTAACATTATCTTTTATCGGGTTGAGTGGGCCACTGATGAAAACTATGGCGCCTCTTTGTCTGCAGGATAACTTCACAAAAAATAATCCAATGTACAAAAATAAAAATTAATTTTGTAAAATAATGTAGTAGTTAAAAATTACCGAATTTTTTTTCAATAATAAAAATTTACGGTGTTTCAAACTTTAGTATGCAATTTTCGACCAAAAAAATTGTATTTAATTATTTGTAAAAAAATGTCTATTAGAAAAATTAAAAAACCCTCTCGACATTTTGTAGAAAAAATAATTATTAAGATTTAAAAAAAAAGTTAAAAAACATTAGAAATTGACTGACTAATATTGCATGATATGTACGGGTCCCAATCCAGTCCAAGGTCATATCTAATGCTATAACTTAGTGGAATGGAATTTTCTTAATTTTTTTTTAAAATAATTCTTAGAAGTATAGAGCATAAAAATCCATAAAAAAATCGAGTTTTTGAAAATTCGAGATGTATGTAAACCCTTAAACGTAACCTTTCGTGGCGTATAATAGTAGCTAAAAACTATGAAAACTGAAAGGTTAAACCATCAATTTGTATTTACAAAATATCTTTATCTTCCTCATAAATTTTTTCCAATAAAAAAATAATTCTAATTTTATCGTAATAGTTATTTAATTAAACTTTTCTGCTTAATATTGTAAAGCAATAATTTTCAAAATACTTTGAAAGTACTTACTTTGAACAACTGCATTATAAATCGAAGAATCACTAATAAAAATTAAGAGAAAATTTCAGGTAAAAGTACCACTGGTGGAAAATTATAGAGAGCTCGTGCCATGGGGTAACTTTCAAATGACGTAGTGAGTCGACGAAGACATACATTTAAAAAAAAAGTAGGAAAATGATCAACAACTATCTACCTTTCACCTATTTACTCTTGCATCTATTTTAATAAATTTAAAAATTTATTTTTTGTTATTTCGCCTTTTTAAAAAATTTTAGCCGTAGCGTTTACTAATGTAATTTCTTAATATTTTTATTCCTATTAAAAAAAAAACACCAAAAAATATGGACAAAGCAAGAGTTTTTTCTTCAGTCATTTCAATTTTTTAAAATTATTCGATAACAATCTGTCTATAAAACATCATTTGAATTAAAAATTAATGTAATAAATTACTTAAGTCTTCAATAACAACATATTGAACGCAGTCGTTAATAACTCATTAATTTGCTTTAGTATTAAAAAAGCATTTCAGTAGATACATGGTTAAATTATTTTATCGACTATTTAAATTGAAATGATTCATTTTAGTAGAAAAGATATTAGATTTTTTCAATATATCTCTCTATATCTAGGTGTTTTTGGGCTTTCGCCCCCTTACAATTTTTATTCAAAGGCTCTGAAGCACTCATATTTATATACGGTCTATGCTTGGTTTTTGGTTTTAATTTACACCGTTTTATGCCACGTATCTCTTCAGGGCATAACATATCTTTACAAAATATACTCAGAGATACCAGTATTGCATATTCTTGATATTTTTATCATTATTTATGGATATACACATCTCACCGTGATAATCTTGTTAGTGAGTTATGACAAAAAACAAACTGAAGAACTTTTTATTCGAATTTCTTATATGGAAAACGTAGTCAATTTAAACACTGAAGGATCACTAGAGAAAAAACTTTTACAAAGTTTCAGTAAAACAATTTATTGTCGAAAATATCGTAATAATTTTAATAATTTGCCGAGATATGAGCTTCATTTCAACTGAAATGCCGGAAGTTATATATTATTCTTTTACAGAAAATATTTTCCTTTATTACAGCTTTTTAATCTGTACTTCTTTTGTTTACCTTAGTCAGTCTGTTTACCTGAAATATAAGGATATAAATAAACAATTACTTTGTTCGATAAGGAACAATGGTTATCAAGAGCATTTAAAAAAATATAAGGAAATGTAGATTAATGTTCTACGAAATATCAATAGTCACAAAAATATTGTCTAAAATATATGGTCCTACGTTATTTTTTGCATATAACGTAAATATACTGGAATGTATACAAATACTTGTTGTTAGTTATCTACAACCTTACTCTGGTGTTGAATTTAATGTGCTGTTTGGGACTATTTTGAATTTAATTTATGTGGTAAGTTTACGTAGTATGAAGTAAAAAAATTGTTTCAGAGAAGATTCGCACCGAGAAAATATAGCGTCAGTATTGAGCAGAAATTTCCATCTTCAAGTAATTGCTTAAAAAGAAGATTAAAAAAATGCAGTGTTAATTAAAATTGTTTTGATAGCCCGCTTAATTCCTCCCAGAGCGGTGCTTGTTAGAAATACTCGCGCTAATACTTCGTATCCGTATGAGGTTCAGCTTGTTACTCCGCGTACAACGTTTTTCAAGCAGTCTTTTATATGAAGAACATCCTCCCTTTGAAATAATTTGCCCAGGGCTGTGTTTCCCACCGAGTACAATTTACAGCGATTTAAGAACAACGTGAATTGCTTTCTCCGGACACATGCCGCTCCTGGAGCACTTTAGCCCCCTGCAGCACGTGTGTTAGACCCATAAAAAAAAATAAATCTGTACTAAGTAACGGAAATATTGTATGTATTTTAAGGATTAATGTAATATAATATTCTACCTAGGAGAATGAGACTATGATAATAAACTCTCATGAGCATATGTTTTATTTGTAATTTTGCAAGAATGGTGGCTTAAACATTATTCTTTTTTAATCTCATAGTGCACGTTAATTGCAAACAGTAGCAGATAACATAAATAGGAAATAAACATTATTTTATAACTGATTTGCTTAAAAAGTCAAATAAGAACTTTCTGATTTCATAAACTTATAAAAGCTCATAAGAGAAGAAAAAAAATGAATAAGTATTATAATAGACTCTAAAATTCAACATCAACTCGCCACCATCCTCTAACTCTGGCTTTCATTCCTCCAGAATCGTAACAAGTAAAAATGTCAGCTTTACTTTCTTAGAAATATGCAATAGAATAATAACGTTCGAGAATACTGAAAAATAAATTCATATCGGTGCTCACTTAAACTAGAAATAGGTGTGAAAAATTAGAGAAATTTCTGATCGTTGTTTATTTATAAGTTACTAGCGATGTGACATTCCAGTATTTAATTTTAATAAGACAACACTTCAATAATAAGTTAATTTTGTTAAGGGTTCTATTTTCATTATTATCAAAATAGGAGAAAAAATAAGTGGAAATAAATTCTGTGGTTCGGAGCCACACCAATTTAGTTAGTTTAGACCAGTGATTCCCAAAGTGGTTCAGGTGGACCACCAGGGGTCCACGGGAGTCTACGTTGGCGTGAAAAAAAAAATGGGGATTCACAAGTTGTAAGTGGGGGTCCACTAAAATTTATCTGGTTTCGATACCTATACCTACCTATCAATGTAGGCAGATAATACACTACTCAAAAAAATTAAGGGAGCAAAAAAAAATTCCAAATTTTTCGGTGATTTTTGACAGGCTGTATTTCGATGAAAAATGGTCGTATTGAGACTTTAAAAAAAAGCATTTTGAAGCTTTAAGATTCTAATTTTCAGATTTTCTGGCTAAAATTTTTTAGAAGCTACGGTTCTCATGCAATCCTAACAGATAGCGCGAAAAAATAATATTGCAAATATTTTGCTTTTTTTTTGGTTCACGGGCTTGAAAAAATTTTTTCAGTTAGGCCGGCATGTGGATCAGCCTTGCCTGTTTATTTAGCATTAATTTCTTTGTTTTAAAACCTCCCTTAATTTTTTTGAGTAGTGTATTTTAAGTAGGTACGGACATGTACAGAGAATGTCACAAGATCGACTACCTAAAAAGATTTTAAATTGGAACCCTCATGGAAAAAGAAAACGAGGAAGACCACGCCAAAACTGGAGAGCAGGAATCAACAAGGAAGTACTAGAGAGAGATCTGGAGGAGGAGGAATGGAGAAAACCGGGAGGAGTGGAAATTAGGCATCGGAAGACGGAAGACATTATAAAACCTATATATATATATATATATATAATATATATATATATATATATATATATATATATACTTTTGATATTTCAAAACAATGGAAAAAATCGAATTTCGTGTGTTGATTAAACGCTGTTTTTTGATGGGAAAAATACCGTTCAAGCAAAGCTAGTGTTACGGGGACTCTGCCCCTGGAAAATCACTCATCATTTACTGGTATGCTGAATTGAAAAGCAGTCGTACAGATACAAATGATGCTGAACGCTCTGGACGCCCAAATGTCATGTTGAGAGGATTCGGGCAATAGATAGACGAAAAAGAGTGCTAGAGTGGAAATCCCGACAAAAAGCCTATAAAAATAGAGGGAGACTCCCCTACAAGATGGTCTGATGCTTTCAAACAAGCTGCCGGAAACTGGATTCAAGCAGCTCAAGACCGAAACAACTAGATTAGAATGAAGGCTTATGTCCAGCAGTAGACGTTGCAGGCTACATAAAGATGATCCACTGTGTAAAAGCAACAAATATTAGTGAATCATTTTTGTTACTGTTACTTGTAAAAAATTACATATTCGATATTCAGTAAAACGCGCGTCGAGACTTGCAAAGCGCCGCCCGCCCGTTCGCAACGCAACCCGTTCAGACGTGCAAAGGGACGAAATACGACTTGTGCTATGCTTGCAATCTTGCATGAACTTGTTTGATTCTTCACCAATATAAATGCGAATGCCAAGGACAAACGTTACTCATTTGTTTCCGGAATTTTGAAAAGAAAAGTGTGAGTGAATCGATGTCAGTGTTTGCCAGTGCCGGAAAAAGTAAGTACCTGCCTATTTGTTATTCATACTTTTATTTTATATTGTAATAATATTATATTTGTTATGTTTGCGTGTAGTAGGTACGTAATAAAAATTAAATACTGAACAGGGCCATTATTCGATACTTCTATAAAAGAACAGAAAGCCGAGAAAGATTGAACTTTTAGTACTTTATATTATAAATTATTTATTTACCCGACTGTGGTGATTCACTAAAGGAGAGATATATGATTGACCTGCATGTTTGTACATATTTCAGTGCCCTCGTAGTTGCTAATGCTAAATGACTAAAAATATTTTCGTAAATTGTACGTGTCTTTATGTACCACTCGCAACGTACATCAAAGTAATAAATAAATCATTAAAATCGCGGAGTTTTTGATGTCAAAATATTGTTTAAAGGTATTTTCTCTCGAATTTACAGAAATGTATCAAAATATAATTAATCAAAAAATATTTTATATTACATTAAAATAGGTTCAGCCATTTTGTGAAAACCTCTATATGGGTCTTAGCAGTTTATTGCTTTTAATAATTAAAATCAGTTTTGCCGCCGGCATTTTGGTTTTTTTTTCACTGCAATAATTAATTAATCCTATTTTATTCTGTTAAAGTCGCCTTATAATTACTAAAACAAACATTTTTTTCTTTACAGGTAGGTAACTGATACGAGACATGGCTGAATCTAAGAAGAAATGTCGACAGTACAATGTTGATTATTTTAAATTTGGTTTTCTTCCATCAAAGGCAGACAAACGATTGCCCATATGCCTTTTATGCAACAAAGTTTTGAGCAATGACTCTATAAAACCATCGAAGCTCGAAGATTATCTAAGAAGGTGTTATCCTGATAAAATAGGTAAGATTTAAAATATTTTCAAACATTGAAGGAAAAATATGAAAAGAGACCCACCGTGCACAGTATGTTCGCTTCAACGTCTCAAACTAACGATGGTGGCTTGCGGGCATCTTACAATATCTTATTGCTTATAGCGAAATCTGGAAAACCGCACACCATCGGAGAACAGTTAGTTTTACCCGCTGTTGAAGAGGTTTTAAAAAACTGTTCTGCACAAACCTCCATTTGACCTACTAAAAAGACTTCCTTTGAGTAACAACACTGTACAAAGACGTATTGATGAAATGAGCTCTGATATTGAAAGTTCTTATGTAATTATCTGCAAACAACTCATTTTTCTATTCAGTTGGACGAGTCAACTTTATCTGGTAATGAAGCATTATTATTGGCATATGTTCGATTTGTTATGGACGAAGAAAAATCCATGAAGAGCTGCTATTCGCGAAAACTTAAACGATTCCATTTACAAACATTATTTTGGTGGCAGCAGATGGAGCTCCTGCCATCTTCGGGCGATATCGTGGGTTTATAAGCCATCTTAAAAGAATTATACCAGAAGTAACTGCAATTCACTGTGTCATCCACCGACAACACCTGGTAGCGGAAAATTTGAGTGATAGATTGCACCAATCGCTTCAATTTGTGATTAAGCAAAATAAGAAGCAATGCGTTGAATACCCGTTTATTTCCACAATTGTGCGACGAAAATGATGAAGACTTCCAACGATTGCTCTTACATACTGAAGTACGCTGGTTGTCGAAAGGTGCATGTTTAACAAGATTTTACTCACTTTTTGAATCAGTTTTAGAGTTTCTGGAAAGTAAAGATCCAGATTTAAAAGAAAACCTGATCGAATTGAAAGCAGATATCGCGTATTTGACAGATTTGTTCAAAAAATTTAATGACATTAACTTGCAGTTACAAGGGGTCAGCCTAAATTTAATAAAAACAAAGGGGATAATTTCGGCTTTTCTTGGAAAATTGAAATTTATAAAGCAAAATATTAGCCGGCGCGAATTCTCCCAGTTTCCAAACTTGTCACAGGCAGAATGTCTTGATGGAGATATTCAGACATACGTTCAATATTTAAATGTCCTGCATGGTGACTTCAAAAATAGATTTGAAGATATTCTGACGATGGAAATACCACCATGGATCATAAATCCATTTGATGAAACGGAAGTGGCGAATGTGGTATTACAAGAGGAGCTACTCGAGCTTAGCACCAATGAGGAGCTGAAGATGAAATTTAAAAAGGGCTATCAAATATTTTGGCTGCAGGCAGAAATACCCGAAAAATATCCTGGGCTGTGGGAAATTGCGAGAAAAACTTTTGATAGCGTTTCCCTCGTCATACCTTGTCGAAAAAAGTTTTAGTGTCGTTACAAACCTATTACCAAAAAAAGGAGCAGATTGAACATCACAGAACGGGGAGATTTGCGGTTATTCCTTACAAAAACTGAAGCCAAATATTGATAATTTGCTGTCAATCCATCAAGTACATCCCTCCATTAAAAATTATGACTATTTTTTTTTAATTGCTGATTTGCATTGTTGAAGTTACGGTACGTTATTAATGTTTAATTTTAATTCTATTAAGTCTGTAATCATATTATTTTAATAAATAGAACACAAGAAAATATATTATTTTTCTTTTTATTTTTACCACTCCGAATTTAGGGTTGAAACTCAGCAACGACGCAAATTTCCATCGTTAGATGTAATCTTCACATTTTTTGACGAGTTTTGGGAATATGGTAGAAATATAGCAGCAGGGGGTCCACCGAAACCAGTAAAATTTTGAAAGTGGTCTACGAGAAAAAAAAGTTTGGGAACCTTTGGTTTAGACCAAAAGTATATATCTAAGCAATTCGAGAAAACCAAGGATAACTACTCTCTACATCATCATTATAAGTGAGTAAAAATGAGATACAACAAGCAGGTACCTTCTTCAAGTTTTTCAGGAATGGGTTCTCAATTCTTCCTAAATCTCCGATCACTAGATCTGTCATTGTTACCTGAGAGTGCGAATACTTATTAACTGTATACTTAAAAGATTTTCTCCCATCTTTAGTTATCATATTTGTTTGTACAGGTGCGGGAAAATGAATTACAAATCACTTTTTTGTTGTTTTCTTGAAAGGTACTATATCAGATTCGTTAGCTTTTAAATACCTCAGAACTAAAAAACCAAAATTTCCGGGATTATCTATTAATCAATCTAGAGTTTCCTCTTGCAATCTTTTTTTTTCTTTTACTTTGATATCTTGAAGTGCCGGTTCAATCGTGGTAAGTCATCGTTCTATAGTCGCTGGGGTTGGTCAAGAAACCCTCTTTTTGGAATAAGTGCCGTGCTGCCTTCGATCGACCACTGAGGAATTGATTGTTCCTTTTTCAACCAAAGCCCTCTATGTGTCGGAAGGGGGATGAGAACTACTGGAAGACAACAAGTGCGAAAAATTGGTGATCTCTGGAATGGACAAAATACCAGAATTAACTTCCAGCGATGTAGAAGAGAGGTAATGAGCTCGTTGTATCATATAAGAAGGGTTGAAAAAAGGAGACGAGGAATACTGAGAGATAAGTTGGGTCAGACGTATATATATATATATATATATATATATATATATATATATATATATATATATATATATATATATATTGAAATTGTTCTTATAGTTGGAGATAATTATAAACCTTTTAGAGAAGCAGGAGAAATGTTTAATAATATTAAAGATTCAAAAAGTTTTATAATTTTCTTTCTATTATAATAGAAACCCTGATAAAACTGTACATGTATGTACATATATATATATATATATATTATATATATATATATATATATATATATATATATATATATATATGTATAATGTGTATATATATATATATATATATATATATATATATATATATATATATATATATACATATATATGTATACATGTATATACATATATATAGATATATATATATATATATATATATATATATATATATATATATATATATATATATATATGTATAGAAATTGTTCTTATAGTTGGAGATAATTATAAAACTTTTAGACAAGCAGGAGAAATCTTTAATAATATTAAAGATTCAAAAAGTTTTATAATTATCTTTCTATAATAATAGAAACCCTGATAAAACTGTACACTTCACAACTGTGGGATATCTCATAAATAAATTCAAGAATTAAGAAAGTGAAAATAAATTTAAAGAGAAGCATCGGGTATGGGTTTCAAATGAAGATAATCAAAATCAAGTAATGCTGTCGGTAATAGAAAAACTAAAAGATTCACTTCGGAAAAGATCAGCTTTATTGAATGTGGCTAAAAACTACAGTTGCAAGAATTTAAGATCAAATAACTTTAAACCATACAAACCCCAATTTACCCATACTTTAAAATCAGGAGATTTTGAACGAAGATTTGAATTTTGTACTTGGTTTCAAGGAGAGTTGGAAGATATCAGGTTTATAGCAAGACAAATACTTTTCTCTAACGAAGCGACATTTAGGCCTAATGGTACAGTAACTTCTCTAAACTATCGCTGGTGGAGCGATGTTCATCCTAACTTCAATATCCAAACTCGAGATCAATACTCGTTTAAAACCGAAATATGGTGTGGAATTTTTAAAGATAGTTGGACCATTCTTTTTTTTTGAAATAATATAAATGCTGAACGTTACCTAGAATTTTTAAATAATAAGTTCCCTGAGTTTCTTAATCGAGTACTAATAATTGAAAAATAACGTATATGGTACCAACATGAAGGTGCATCATGTCACATTACGAGAAATGTTCGAGTTTATATCTTCCACATTTTAACGGTAGAGTAATAGGGAGGTATGTGCAGTTTACTTGGTCCCCAAGGTCTCCGGACATTGCCCCTCTAGATTTTTTTATGGGGCTACTTAAAAGAAAAGGTTTATTTTAAAAGGCCATTTCAAGATGTTGATCATCTTGAGAGAATCATTAGGGCGTCACACGTGAAGCTAGAACTCCTAACGTAATTAGAGATGTAATAAAAAAATTTTCTCGAAGAACAATCACCTGTTTAGAAAGGGACTGTGGATACATTGAAGCACTTGTGTATTAGAGTTGGAATTAATCCATATGTTTAGTTGTTACCCCCCCCCCCCCCCTGTTATGTACATAGTCATTAAATAATGTGCCAATTTCAAAATAAAATGATATTAGCACAAATTTATTATGAATGTAATTGTTGCAAAGCAGATAAAAACGTGATGAAATTTTTAACAAAAATATGATACAATCAAAATCACTAGTTTTTAACTAGTTTCGTTTTCCTTTATTCTATAAATAATCCGACAATTACTGACGTGTTTACTGGAGTTTTTTTGAATTTTTAACTAGGAAAGCCACAAATCTAAATGTGAGCATAATTTTTTAGTTCCTATTAATATTTTCAATTAATATTTTGCTCTGTATTAAAATTTAAACACACTTTAGTCTTCACTATAAATCATTTCCTTTCATTTTCCCTGTATACCATCAAATATTTTAAACTTTTGATGCTTGATTATGGGTTTCCATGTGATGCAGAAGAAAAATTTTTTGTAATTTGTAAGATAAACTTTTTCTCCATTTATATAAACCTTTTTAGGATATATGTATATATATATATATATATATATATATATATATATATATATATATATATATATATATATATATAGTGCAATATTTTTTTATGACCGTACTAATAATAGAAAATAAATTATTTTCCTGGGTTTACGGTATAATCAAACAAAAAATGTTTTACTCTAAATCCTCTATATTTCGCCGATTATTTTTCAGCATCATCAGGAGGCAATAGCTATAAAGATTCAGGGATTGACCGACAACGCTATATCTCATTTCAAAGAATTTTCGAATTTCAAGATAGCCAAATATGGTTTATGTTCGAATGGATCTTTATTCACAAAAACAAATGATAAGATTCCGTTGCTACAGAATTGTAACGTATTATATAGGATACCATGCCAGGATTGTGAAGGCTGTTACATTGGTCAGACAACACAAAACTTTAAGTTCCGTAATATACAGCACAAAAGTGACACCCAAATTGGTAAAAAATCATGCGCCTTGGCAACTCACTTCCAAACGAACAATCATCAATTTGACTTTAATGGTATCACTATTTTGGAAAGAAAGACTGCTTACACCAGGGGTGCTCAAACTTGAACTGCTGGCGATCTACCTCAATATTGTAGGCTGCAAGTAAGTGTGATGCAGGATTGTCGTCTAGGTAGGGTGTATCGTGGCATAGATATTAGTTTTCCGCACAATATGCATTTTTTTAGTCAAGGTAAGTGTAGGTCTGCTCTAAAATGTCAATGAAAAAATTCGTAATTATTCAAAATTGCGAGTTTATTGGTTCTTACAAAACAAACGAGTTCTAGTATCTAAACTTAACCAAAGAGTGACTTTGGATGTTGAAGCGTGGCACTGCATGTCCTCAGCATACTTTTCATAAGATGGTACGTAATTACCGAGTGCTAATCGCAAGCATGATGACATATGTTCGTCAGTTAGTCGATTGCGATATTTTGACTTAATTATCTTCATTTCAGAAAATGCAGACTCGCACAAGTAAGTTGACCCAAACATTGCCGTCAGTTAAAGGGCGATTTGCCTTAGATTCGGATATTTATCTTCAGATATAAAACACCAGAATTTTGTATCAGATGCTGTGGCTTTGATATGTATATCTGATATAATCTGCACTAACTCATTTTCAACAGAACATGAGTCCATGTTAAACTGAGTTGCTATTTCAGTAGCTAATTCCTCAATGTTTTTACACGAAAAAGGATAACTCATAAATGATGCGATATTTGCCAATTTACTGAAATCATAAAAACGTATTTCTAATTGGCCCAAAATATTTGATAATACTGCCTCATAAATATCATAATTCAACTGAGGAATCCTTGCTTTCAAAGACGGAAAATTTTTCAGATCCTTTCTTTTCAGTTGATCTATCATAAGTTGCAATTTACTTTTGAATGCGTTTATTGCGCTAATCATCTCAATAATAGTTTTTCCTTTACCTCGAAGCTCCAAATTAATGGTGTTTAAATGCATTGTGATGTCTGTCAAAAATGCCAAATCAGTCAGTCATTTTCCGTTTTTCAGCATCTGAGTGTCATCACCTCTTTCGTCCATAAAAGCTGTTATTTCGGGCAATAATTCTTGAAACCTTTCTAGGAATTTTCCGCGACTCAACCACCTGACGTCCGTGTGAAGAACTAAATCAGTGCGTTCAGCTGACTCACTATCTTCCAACTGCAATTTAAAGAGCCGTCGTTGCAATCTACGTGCACGGATAGAATTCACAATTTTTATTGCAATGCCCATAATCTCCTCCATGTTTAGAACTTTTGAACACAAAACTTGTTGATGTATAATGCAATGGAAGGAGAAAAATGAAGGGAAATCATCATTAGCGCGACACAATGCCACAAAACCGTTTTTTGTTTCCAGTCATTGCTGGTGCTCCATCGGTTGTAATGCACACTAGTTTATATATTGGTAGCTTGTAGTTTGTTACAAAATTGAAGAAAACGTCATATATATCTTCGCCAGGAGTTTTTTTTCCTTTCAGAGGAATCATTGTCAAAAACTCTTCCTTAGCCGACATGTCATTGAATACCATTCGATTAAAAATACACAGCTGGGCAGTGTCTGTCATATCGGTGGATTCGTCGAACTGTAAAGAAAAGTATGTACATTCCATGATATTATGTTTTAGTTTATCTGCCATGTCTCGACTCATGACTTCAACACGCCTTGTGACAGTCGGACGAGATAACTGAAGTTCTCTAATAGCAGACATAATCTCTGTTTTATTTTTAAAATCTCCAAATAAAGTCTCACTCGCTTCAATAAATGCTTCCTTCACAACCAATCCATCATCAAATGGTTTCTTGTGTTTCGCCAATATATGAGATATTTTAAATGACGCGATCGTTAAAGCTTTTGAATGTTTGGCTGGTCTTGTAAACGTGGTTTGTTCTTTTTTCAAACAAGTTATCAAATCACGTACTTTTCGTTTTCTTCATTCACTCTGTGACGGAAAATCCTTTTCATAGTTTTTATGAACCCTTTTATGATGCCTCTCTAAGTTCCCACGCTTAGGTATTGCAACTGACTCACGGCAAATGAGATAACTGCACTTATCCTTTACCATACAAAAGAAAAATTCTTCCTCCCAATCGTTATTAAAATGATAAGTTTTACTTTCCTTCGCCGCACTCATTTTGGACTATTTATTAATAAACTTTGTGTCGATGTATCGCCTTCAAGTTACAACTCAGACTGACTCCTATTCCTGCAGGCGCAACATTTATATCGGCGCGAACGAAGTCTCGAATGTTCCCGTCAAACACGCCGCCCGAAGTTTCTAGAAAAATCGGCGGGAATCAAAAACGCGGCTTTTCTTTGACAAGTACCGCGCGTTCCTTTGATAAAGCCGCCTTTTGCCGCTAGCAGGGGGTTATTACGATAAAAGAAAGTGATGAGGGGGTTATTCTGGCCTAATTGTGGATCGAATAAATTTTAGTAGTTTATTCATTACTTTTTGTTTTAGTTACCTAAAACAAAATCTGTGAATAGTTCTATATCGGAATTTTTTTTCTCGAGATCGACTCAAAAAGCACTCGCGATCGACTTGTCGATCACGATCGACCATTTGAGCACCCCTGGCTTACACCAAGAGATTGTTTTTGGAGATGGCACACATAAATAAAGATAAAAGTTCCATAAATTGCAGATCAGATGTAGATCAATTGAGTACGATATACTGCAATGTACTCCAGTAAGAATAAAATGATATTAAAAATGCATTGCTTCACACTGTTAATACATTGAACTGCTGAATGGAAAGGAATTTTTTTTGTTTCTGCATATCATTTTATCTGTGATAAAGAATGTAGCTGGATTAAGTTTTTCTAATTTTGCTTGTATGTCTCGATAACATTATTTCAACGAACAGTAGCAGTCGAAATGTGTAAATTGCCAGTGATAGTGTGTAGTTAATCCCATATTGTAATTTTTATACATGTATATTTATGTATTTTGTAATTTTAACAATTAAATGTTTAGGTCCTTTGTGCTTCGCGTTTTGATGTTTGTATACTCTGGTTTTTTTGTCTTTTCATTGCTTTGGTAATCTTTTTAGCTATTGCCTCCTGACGATGCTGAAAAATAACCGGCGAAATATAGAGGAATTTTGTTTGATTAGACCGCAAACCCAGGAAAATAATTTCTTTTCTATATATATATATATATATATATATATATATATATATATATATATATATATATATATATATATATATATATATATAGAAAAGAAATTATTTTCCTGGGAGAAGAAAGAGGAAGGACAGTAACAGGGCACTGGCAACAAACAATCCTAAGTTTAACTACTGGGAAACGCCCTTATAAGGAGAAGAGATGAGCAATCAAAGATCTAAAGGCTCTAGTATCTGCTTTTTATTTTTATTATCGAGCTTTCGCTGCCTAATGGTAGCTTCTTCTGGATTCTAAAAATGCAAACCAGGTACAGAAAATAAACCAAAACGTTCGTTTTTTTTTTTAAATGTGATTAAATGAATTGTACGACTGTATGTGAAAATTACTTACAAAAATCTCAGCAGTTAGTTCATCTCTGGTGTAGACAATGAAATTTGCATTTTTGTTGGCCAGGTAGTATGAATGATTACACAAACATGATTAAAAGACATTTAGAGAGTTACACAAATATTAAAAATAAAACTTTCTCAATAAACATTAGTTAAAAACACTTTTTGAAGACCGAAATATAACTGCAAGAAACACCATGATGTTGAAATGGTACTCCATTTTAAAATTTTTGACGTCGAGTTTAGTAACTATTTAGTGATATTTAAGTCCGAACCGGATATTGTTGGTAGCATATGTCGTCATCAGGTCGACAAAAAACCATAAAAAGCATTGAAGTTAGGGATGTGGTAAATTTTTTAGCTCTATGCTAATTTTAGATAAATTATTAATTATTAGTGATATCTATTTTTTAGTTTTAATTTTATAAAAAAGGGGGGGACTTAAATTTGATGAATGTTACTCTTCGACGAGTTATTTATTATTAATTATATTAATTCTTTAATTTTATAATCAAGAGATTCATAGACTAATTTAAAAATTTGAAAGAGAAAATTAATACTGGACATTAATTATTATTTGTCATATTTAATTTTTTAATTATTTAATTTTAACAAGAAGACATAGAAAAGTAACTGATAATAAATAGCAAAAATGACAGAAAGAGAAAAGAAACGTCAACTTTACTAGAAACTAATTTTTTAGTTTTATGTTAGTAAATAAGTATACATGGAGCTCAATCCTTCTATGTCTTTTTTGTGATTGAGATTATTTTTACAGGTTTTTATGTAACACATTTCCAAGAAACTTCTTCTGAAATAATTAGTCTCAACATCCAGAATGAAGCTGTTGTTATATTGTACTCTGTGATCTGTATTATTTACGTGTAAGCTCAAGCTAGTTGCGTTAGGTTTGTGTTTACTATCACTTTTGTGTAGCGCTAATCTTTTAGAGAGCTTTTGTGAAGTTTGTCCAACGTAGACCAAACCACATTGACAGGGAATGCCATAGATTATATTAGATCTTTGTAAAGTATCGGTTTTATCTTTTAAATTGGTATAAATATAATTCATTCTTTTTATGTTGTAATTAGCAATTTTAATGTTTGTATTTTTAAAAAGAGAAGACAAGGACTGGGAAAGGCCTTCAATGTATTATAACTTTCCTACTTTAATATCGACATTAGTGGTGACAGTTGGATTAATTTGAAGGGGGGGTCTTTGAAAATTCTTTTTAATTAGAGCTTTAGGATAGTAATTGTCCAACAAACAGAAAATGAACATCATCAGAGGACTAAAGAACAGAATAGATAAGATTTGCCACCCCTCATTTAAAGACAAAAATGTAAAACTGTTGGATAACATTTTGTTGAACAATTACTATCCTAAAGCTCTAATTAAAAAGAATTTTCAAAGACCCCCCTTCAAATTAATCCAACTGTCACCACTAATGTCGATATTAAAGTAGGAAAGTTTCAATACATTGAAGGCCTTTCCCAGTCCTTGTCTTCTCTTTTTAAAAATACAAACATTAAAATTGCTAATTACAACATAAAAAGAATGAATTGTTTTTATACCAATTTAAAAGATAAAACCGATACTTTACAAAGATCTAATATAATCTATGGCATTCCCTGTCAATGTGGTTTGGTCTACGTTGGACAAACTTCACAAAAGCTCTCTAAAAGATTAGCGCTACACAAAAGTGATAGTAAACACAAACCTAACGCAACTAGCTTGAGCTTACACGTAAATAATACAGATCACAGAGTCCAATATAACAACAGCTTCATTCTGGATGTTGAGACTAATTATTTCAGAAGAAGTTTCTTGGAAATATGTTACATAAAAACCTGTAAAAATAATCTCAATCACAAAAAAGACATAGAAGGATTGAGCTCCATGTATACTTATTTACTAACACAAAACTATAACAAACCAATAAAAAAGAACGATCTTTATGAAAAAATTAGTTTCTAGTAAAGTTGACGTTTCTTTTCTCTTTCTGTCAATTTTGCTATTTATTATCAGTTACTTTTCTATGTCTTCTTGTTAAAATTAAATAATTAAAAAATTAAATATGACAAATAATAAATAATGTCCAGTATTAATTTTCTCTTTCAAATTTTTAAATTAGTCTATGAATCTCTTGATTATAAAATTAAAGAATTAATATAATTAATAATAAATAACTCGTCGAAGAGTAACATTCATCAAATTTAAGTCCTCCCCCTTTTTTATAAAATTAAAACTAAAAAATAGATATCACTAATAATTAATAATTTATCTAAAATTAGCATCCAGCTAAAAAATTTACCACATCCCTAACTTCAATGCTTTTTATGGTTTTTTCTCGACCTGATGACGACATAGACTACCAACAATATCCGGTTCGGACTTAAATATCACTAAATAGTTACTAAACTCGATGTCAAAAATTTTAAAATGGAGTACCATTTCAACATCATGGTGTTTCTTGCAGTTATATTTCGGTCTTCAAAAAGTGTTTTTAACTAATGTTTATTGACAAAGTTTTATTTTTAATATTTGTGTAACTCTCTAAATGTCTTTTAATAATGTTTGTGTAATCATTCATACTACCTGGCCAACAAAAATGCAAATTTCATTGTCTTCACCAGAGATGAACTAACTGCTGACATTTTTGTAAGTAAGTTTCACATACAGTCGTACAATTCATTTAATCACATTTTAAAAAAAACGAACGTTTTGGTTTATTTTCTGTACCTGGTTTGCATTTTTAGAATCCAGAAGAAGCTACCATTAGGCAGTGAAAGCTCGATAATAAAAATAAAAAGCAGATACTAGAGCCTTTAGAGCTTTGATTGCTCATCTCTTCTCCTTATAAGGGCGTTTCCCAGTAGTTAAACTTAGGATTGTTTATATGTATATATATATATATATATATATATATATATATATATATATATATATATATATATATATATATATATATATCCCTGTCAAGTCGGGAGTAGGATCTATTCTGAAAATCGAAAAAAACCGTGATTATGAGGAGTATACGAAGGCTTCCTTTAAGTTTTTATTAACTACCATCTCTATTGAGATGTGACATTACCATTGTTGTAAACTTTGACATTTGTTATTGTTGAAACAGTCACAGCTTAGAAATGCACCTAGTTTGTTTACAGTAAGTGTTTAAAGAAGAAACAATAAACAAATGGAAATTTGACGTTAGAGTTTTTGTTGGATGATTTTTTACGATTTTAGTAAAGGCCTAACTCAACAGCAATGCCTCGGATAGCTTCATTCAACTTTTGGTAATGAAACACTATCAGAAAAGACTGTTTACAATTGGTTTGAAGAATTTCGTCATGGTCGTGATCCGTCAGCGATGAATTCTGTGAACGTCGACCAAAATCGGTTGTTGTTCCAAAAAACATATATGCTGTACGCAACAGGAATTAAGAGGATCGGCATGTGACTTACCGTCAAATAGAGGCAAGCTTAGACATATGGAAGACTACACTACATTCGATTTTACATGAACAGTTAGCTGTGAAAAAGATCTGTTCTTGATGGATTCCGCAAAATTTGGCCGAAACTCAAAAATAAGCTCGTGTCAGTTGGTGTAAGTAAATGCTCAAAAA
Organism: Pachyrhynchus sulphureomaculatus; assembly: GCA_019049505.1. NCBI lineage: Eukaryota > Metazoa > Arthropoda > Insecta > Coleoptera > Curculionidae > Pachyrhynchus > Pachyrhynchus sulphureomaculatus. The sequence continues at coordinate 42,938,931 of CM032449.1, forward strand.
ATTCGACCGAGGACATTGAAGAGTAACAAGAGATGAACTTGGATATACTCGTACGAGCTGAAAGCTAAGCAACAGTCAACTGATTGGGTGTTCCAAAATGAACTGAATCCAACAAGAGTGGTTCGTCAGCGAAATATTGCCAAGAAAATGATCGCTTGTTTCTTTGGTGATAATGGACATGTTGCAATTTTGCCAGAAGTCATCGATGAAATCAGGAAAAATCATCGAAAATGTCGCATCATTCTTCATCATGATAATGCCAGCGCTCATACAATTCGTCAAACAAGTGATTATTTGACGGAGAAAAACATTGAATTAATATCTCTTGCCTGCATTGCACCTGATTTATAGCGTAACGACTTCTTTTTCTTCCCAAATATCAGAAAAATGCATGGACAGCGATTTTCATTACTTAAGAAGCTGCTGAATCTTTCTAAAACCATGTTTTTGAGGTACCAACTTCAGAGTGGAAAAATGTTTTAAGAATTGTTTCGAACGCATGCAAAAGTGTATAAATCTTAAAGGCAAATATTTTGAGAAACAATAAAACGATTTGTCACAATTTTTTTTTCTTTCATTGTTTTTGTAAAAACTTAACAGGTAGCCCTCGTATAACTAATATCGTTCTGTATACCGGGGTCATCAGTATTTCTACAGATGAAGTAACAGTAAATAACAGCAAAAATATGGAACTTCTTGTTGACAGTTGATATTAATTTTTATATATCGTTTGTCGAGCCTTTGTGATCCCGCAACTTTGTTTCTTAAATGTCAAATTAAAAATAAAATTTACTTAATTGTAACAAGCAATCCATTATATTACAAATATGGTAAATATACGATCGTTCATCAGTAGTAGGTAATTTAGTCCAATTGATTCCGTTGTTCGTAACGTACACAATGTTACATTTTTACAGAAACGATATAAGACACTTTCATTATATTGCCCTTTATTTAAATATTTTCGGAGTGTTTCCAGTGTATGATTTTTATGGAAGAAAAGCTAGAAATCTACAGTGGTATATGATCTATATTATTCTATTGATAGCGTTATTCCTTATATTAAGTATTATAACTATACAACTAGTGATAGAATATGAAAAAATAACGGGAAGTATAATTTTCGGTTTTCTGGATCAATGGATGGTAGTTACTGGATATAGCTTCCTAATTTTCTCGATTGTGCAATTGTCTCTTTCTTTTAAAACACGGTTTAATGAAATTTTTGGTCAAATTGCATTTTTAGAGAATTTAGTGAATTTGAATATGGAAGGACCGGCGAATAATGGTATTTTGAAATGTCCCCTTTGGCAGTTTATTATATGCAATATCGCTGTTGTGATAATAAACTGTTCATTCGCAGTTTACTTGTATTATCTAATACCTAACTTGGCAGATAAATTTTTTCACGAATTCATATTTACCTACTATGAGGTTTTAGTATGCTGGATCTTCGTAAATATGAATTTATCGTTGAATCTAAAATATTCTTTAATAAATAAAAATATGTTAAGTAATAAATTTAAAACACCCCATGAATCTTTAAAAAATATAAGAAAATATCGAAAAATATTCTGTGAAATGGTAGATATTGTAAAGAAAGTCAACAAAGTGTTTGGATATGTGTTATTCGAAACATATAACCTAATGGTACTGGAATGTACTCAAGCAATTACAAGAGCATATGCACCAACAACTGACTTAAAGGAGTTTGATAATTTGCCAGCTAAAATGATTTTCATTTATTGTTTTATATTTAAATTGGTAAGTTGTGTTATGTTATTTTACAAAAGATAGGTCGGAGCAGCGAAAGGACTTGAGAGTTTATAAAATAGAAGAAAAAAATTTTAGTAACTCAAAACTGCACTAGCTAATTTTTTTTATGGGTCTAACACGTGCTGCAGGGAAGTCCCTAAAGCGCTACAGGAGCGACACGTATGCGGAAAAAGCGATTCACGTTTTTCTTGAATCGCTGTAAATTGTACTCGGTGGGAAACACAGTCTTGAGTAAGCCATTCCAAATGGATGATGTTCTCCATATAAAAGACCGCTTGAAAAGCGTTGTACGTGGATTAACAAGCTGAACCTCATACGGATGTGAAGTATCAGCGCAACGTGTACTTCTAACATGCACCGCACTGGGAGGAATTAAGCGGGCTACATCCTTCGAACACTCCCCATGAAAATACTTGTAGAATAGACTCAAGTCGCCAACCGTTCTTCGATCTTCCAGTGAATCAAGACCGCCGGTCAGTTCTGGGTCTCCAATCAGACGAACAGCCCTTCTCTGAACAGAATTCAACAAATGCAGTGTATGTTTGGGAGCGGAGCCCCAAACATGGGAGCAGTATTCCATAGTTGGTCGAATTTGAGCTTTGTAAAGAATTAACAGTTGTTGTGGAGTGTAAAGCTTTCTGGTTCGAAATAATATTCCCAACTTTTGAGAAGCTCTCTCCCAAATATGTCCTGTTCATGCCAGGACATATTTGCTCCCAAATTAACGCCCAACAAATTGAGTGACGATGCTAGGGGAAATAATAATACTCGGAAAAGGCCAGAATGGTAAAATTTGCCAATACGCCTGAACGATCCTTGTGCAGTATCCTACGTGTGCATCAAATAATGGAGATAGTGAACACTCCTATCCTTTCGCGAAGGGTAGTATTAAGAAATACGAGAAATTCCACAATTTTTAACTAGTTAGAAAGGGGCAATTTTAAAAGATAACCGGTAGTTATATTTGAAATTTTTATGTCTGAAAGTTTTATTTTTCTATTAGTACTAGTAGAAACATGGATAAGCATTCTTAACGGCAGGAAATCGACCAAAGGAATCACTATTGCTGACTCTAATCAATATCTGAGTATTGTCAACTTGACGGGACCCTACAAGTCCACTGGTATCCAAAATACATGATCCGCAGATGGCGTACTCTCTCATTTTTTTAACTCTCAACTAGCAGCGAAACTCGACGGGGGCTAATTAGTTTTTTAATACCTCTATGAAATCTCCATCTTTCTCTCATTGCGGCGGAGTATGTTCATTAGCAACGGTAGTGAAACCTTTCAGCTTGACTTCAGATCGACAGAGTGCTAGCTACTTCGTCCGCCTTTCTTCTCAAGTAACTATGAGCTAACAATATGCTGTCGGCAGTTTTTCTGTTTAAGTAGGTTCTCAGTCCTCGAAGGCTGACTGCAAGTATCCGCTCCACCCATATCGATGATCGGTACCTTCAACTACGCCTTTCGTAATTCGGGCATTCCCGTACCTACCACATGTAGCCGAGTGGTTCCGAAGGCCGCTTTCAGGTACCCCCTACCCACCTCCTTTTATAGCATACCGGCTTTTGAGAGTTTGCCCAAGTACATGTATATGTACATATATATATATATATATATATATATATATATATATATATATATATATATATATATATATATAAATATAAATATGTATATATATATATATATATATATATATATATATATATATATATATATATATATATACATAGTATGCTATATTAACATAAGTCAAAATTGTTTAACGTTTTTATTACCTCATTTTGCAAAATGGTCGACTATATTATATTTTATATTAGAATCTTAAGCAATGTCCTACGTTTACGATGACTCGAGCTATTCGACTAAAGTATAATCAATACAACGCAAGTGTTTTTGTCGCTCTAATAGGTTTCAGCAAGGAAACAATTTAATAGGTTGTTTTGACTTTCATCGTTCAATGACTAAACTGCGACATGTATTTTAGTAACTAGTAATTAAATAAACAGTTGATTATAAACTACACAGTTTACCAAAACAATGATACAGTATATTTTATTTGTTAATTTGAGAACTTGTATTCCCTTGCTAATTTTGCAATTTCAACTAAATAATCATGTCTGCATGAAGCCATAAAACCTTAATGTTTCATTGACGAAATTAACGTTTAAACTTAAATATCTGCGAATATGTCCAGTAAATTTTAGAAAGCAAAAAAATAGTGAATAAATTACAGAAACTTGGAAACGCATACAGTAATACTACCAAATGTACCAACAGAGAAATTGGTGGAAAAGTGGCTCAATATATTTATATGAAGTTTGGAGCTGAAATGTTGTTGGTAGTGCGGGACATGACTGTATTCTGTAGCTGCAAAAGACACAGACTTGAGCAATATTGGTCAAAAATTGTGCTATTGAAGGGTTTATTTTCAAAATCATTAGAAACATCATTATTAAATACAGAGTTATGAAAATAGTTATATTAATTTTATGGATTGTAATGAATCAAAGAATATTTTGGTGGATTTAAGCATGTGAAAACTTCTTTTTAATAAATGAAGACATTGCTTTACCGAGAAGAAAGGGCTAATTACTTGATTGAATTCGGCCAGTTTCTCTTAAATGTTCATTTGTTTAATTGAAAAGATTACTCTTGTGCTAAATTTACTTTAAAAAAGAGTGAATAAGCAATACTTCTTAGATATCGGTATCTCAGTATTTTTTAGTGTTCCGCACAGAACACCAACAAGATCACTTCGGTGTCCGTCCGTCTGTCTGTGTGTCTGTCCACCTGTCACACCCGATTTTCTCCGAATCTATTTGACATAGAAAATTAAAATTTAATATAGGAATTGATGGCCTCATCAGAGTCGTGTAGTTTTGAAAGTTAAATTTTGGCTAAGGGGTTGGTTTTTGGGGGTGAAATCGGAAGGGAAAAAAAATTTTCACCAGGTCATCAAGTGGGGTGTCAAATGAAAGCTTGTAAAAACACCAGTACAAAAATATATATAATGTAATACTTGCGCGCACTTTTCTTTGTATTATTTTTAAAAAATTGCGAAAAATCGCTGTCTCCCCCCTTATCTTGAAAAGAATTTTGAAAAAATTCTGGAACATTCTCTCCACGGGGTATAGATTCAACGAAAATTATCACGAGTGCATCACCTTTAATAATTTATCTGGTATATAAAAATAAACAAAAATTTCCAGGTGATCAGCTTTCAGGAAAGATCGGAAAAAAAAACCTTCTCGAAAACTCATTTGGGGTGTGTTTTGTGAAGTCAATGATCATCTTATAGCTCTGTAACAATTTTTGTTATTTTAAAAGCAATCAACGTTCGGAACACTAATTGAGCAAGTTCGACTTGCACTTGGCCAGTCATTTTTTTTTTCATATTGTACCATAAATTTTAGAATCAAATTTTACCTAAGATCCAAAAATATAATAATGTGTAGAGCGCACTATTAAAAGAAGTTGCCCTTTACTAAATAGAAAATATGTAGGTTAACTCCGTTATGAACAAGTTCAAGTTAGGTTCATTTTATTTTTCGAAATACTTCTTAATGGCCATTTTTCGAAATACTTCTTATATAGGGCGAAATCAAAAAGTCAGAAAAAAGAAAAATAAATAATATCATCTTGATATCTGGAGTTTTGTCGGCAAATTTTTTAAAGAAATATTAAAAATTTATGTTTTTTATTGTTGGTTAATATTGTGCCGTGTGAAAAATTATCGCCCGTACGTTGCGCCATTTGTAGCGTTTTTATAAAAAAAACTCCTGTACTTTGAGGCGCTATTCGTGGCGTTCTCGTTTTTTCATAATTTCTGAGAATGGATTGAGTGGATATTAATACTAAAAGAACTAAAGAAATTTGACATACACTAGCTCATTTTTTCTTAATAGATTAATATGGGTAAGAGATAATTTTTGTACGTCTTTTGAAAATAGTCTCTATAGTTGTTTAAAATTTTTGGTTGCACGGATTTTAGGCACCATTCATTTTAAAATAAAAACAATCTAACTTCAGCTAAAAAAATTAAAAAATACTGAAGAATTATGTAGTTGTTAAGAATAATTTTGAAATGGTACAATCTTTGCGTCCTGAAAGGTAAAACAGGTGATTCAGTGAAACGCTAGCCTTAAATAAGAAAAAAAGGTTTATTAATGACAAAATTAAAACTTGCTACGCTACTATGACTCTTATTAAAAAAAAACCTTAGTCTAGTAGATGGTATTATTAAATAGAGTTTTTAAATCAGGATTTTCAATTAAAACTTTGCTAAACACGATGTTGAAGGTTTGTGAGATTCACTTCACGCGTTACCGGTTCGATACGATGTAAAACGCACTTGTTAACGGGAAGCTAGGTTTACGAATTGATATACTGATGACTCACGGTTTTTCTATGAGTTTTTGGCCTGTCCTGGTGGGATATTCATAACACTGATATCTCCACCTTGGCTACCCCAGTTCCCTTTGGGCTGCTAAGCTTTTCTTGACCCCTATAGGTCTGGGAATAATCACGATATTTCAAGGAAAAAGGCCTTTGAACACCAAAACCGTTTTTGCACTACTACTTCACTAATATATCAGTACGGCAACTTGATAAAAAAAGCCTGGCTGTGGCTATACGATGGAAAAAGCCTACTACGGCTACTGGATGGAAAAAGCCTCTTGCGGCTACATGTTGGAAAAAGCCTCTTGCGGCTACATGATGGAAAAAGCCAAGATCCATGTCATCTGGACCCTTAAATATTTTTCTCCCTTCCGTATAAATCACGTCTTCAAGATGGCTACTTCCCAGATAGAAATATCTAGCCAATCGCATTAGAAGCGAATTAAATAAATCCAGTAGATAACCCGCAATGCACACTGTAATATAAACGGCTCAAAAATTCGAGTGAACTACACTGCTCAAAAATTAGTAAACACTGCAATAAATATAAAAATGGAGAAAAAATATAAATTATGGGGAAAAAACAGTAACATAACATGATTTTAAAATCTAGGAAAAAATGAATGGTACAATATATTTATAAAAAATATTTCCCAACAATAAATACTCGTATCACTAAATTTTAAATGCCACACTTGTATTGGGAATAGAGTTTTAGAGCTTAATTGTGGATTAATGTGTACGAGTGTATTATGATCTGAAATAGCTATGTACCAACTGCAGCTCTGTTTCGTAAAGAAAACTGGTGAAATTATCGTCAGCGACTTTAAAATAGTTGTACATGCAATATTGATTTGAAAAATGTGTTATAATCTAAATTCTTATTTGTTTCTCCAAAATCAGTCCTTCTCTAGTTTTCATGGTTGGACTTTAAAAAAATTCTATAATTTGTTTCTGCTCCAATCAACTATTCTGTACAATTACATTTGATTTTTTGTGACAGGTTGTAATATTTCCAAAATCCAACGAGCAGCTTACTCGAATATCGTGATCAAGTAAAAAAAACCGTGGCAAGCTAAATGGTTCAAAAATTGCTCAATTCCTGCTGGATGTGTATAGCATCTAAATAGGATATCTCCACAGTTCCAAGGTTTTTGTGCAAAGAAACTGAAACGATATATTTTTTTATTATTTTCAATTTTAACAGGGGCATGGGGATGAAGGAGGTAAGGGTCATTAAATATCTTGTAGTGTCAAAAGGGATATGAGAAATTTTCTTTGATTTTGAGATAATAGACAAATTTGAAGCATAATTCGTAAATGAAAAAGGAGGGCGAAGTTAAGAGGGGTATCATTTTATATATCTTATTATACATCCTTTTTAGGATTCTGAGAATCCGAGAATCTCAAAGTTTTGTTATTATGTTTTTTATTATTTTTCCAATTTTAACTGAAGGACGAAAGTCATTAAATATTGTTAGTATATTATTTTTTTCTGATTTTGGTCATGTTGAAAAATTTTAAGCATAATTATTTAGGCAAAAATATTTATAAACCTCGAGGGAACCGTTCCAGAGTTCTTGGAGCCGAGAAAATTAAAATTGAATTATTTTTTCATTATTCCGAACTCTGTTTAACATTTTTTCTTAATTTTTGTCTGGTCATAACGTGCCTATCGTGTAAAATACCGAGTTGCTAAGCTTGGATTAAGTTATTCTTTAGTGTAAACAAGACAAATTCAGTGTTTATTACGAAACCGTGCTAGGACATTACTAGGTAAATTATTATGCCATTTCTTTTTTAGGTACTTATGTGGTCTACAATGTACGTTTGTTCGTTACTAAAAGCAGAAGTTAAAAAACTGGGAGATTCTTGCAATGTGTTACGCGACCTCAGTAACCATGAGGAGGTTAAACAAGAACTAGAAGACTTTTACCAGCAAATTCAATTAAATAACGTGAAATTCACTGCAGCAAGATTCTACGAAATTAATCAGAGCACTTTATTTCAACACATTAAGGTTATATTTTCGAATTTTATTGTTATGGTACAGTTCGAAGCTCAAGAAAAGAAGTAAATGATTAATATTTTTGATCACGTTTTTTGAAAATGTATACTTGTTAATGTGAAATTGAAGATAAATACTTTTAGCAAAATATTCTTTATTAATAACTGTAAACATTGTTATAAAATCCACAGTCTGTTCACGATAGGCTCTCTACGAGAAGTGTTTAGCACTATCAAACATTACTTTGTGGTATCATAGAACATAGAAATAATATTGTGTTTTAATGTTTAAACACTTTTTCAGGTGGTATTAATAAATCGTATATATTCACCAATATTAGAATTCATCATTATATTATATAGACACGTTTAGTGTAATATTTCCTTTATTCAAACTAAAAAACTCCTAAAATTTTAACATTTAAAAGTATAGGGTTTCAGTAGCTTCAAAACAAAATAAATGATTTATATATTCTCCTTTCAGTTTTTTTTTTATTTTTTATCAAAAAATGTTACTTCTAATAAAGGGTTAATAATTAAAACAAAAGTATTGAAAATAATAGTTTTATATTATGGAATAAAAAAGATAAATAAGTAAAAGTTGGCAAAGTCTTATTTTACTTAAGAAAAAATTACTACATAATTTAATAAATAAAAAAAATTCCTGTAATTGTAATTTGAAAAACCAAATAAGAAAACGTATTATTAAAACCTAATATATCATTTATGAATATTAAGGAAATTATGGTTTAAATAAGCTTGGACGCTTGCACAAATTTTTCCAAATGAGCCGGGTTATTTTCCTTTACTTTACTATTCGAAGTAATCTAGTGTATTTTTGGCTATCTGATGCTTTTCCAACTTACAAAATTCACATTTATAAATTTAGAGGGATCCTACATCTTTTATGTCTAAAATAAAATAACTAAAGAAATTTGTATTTTGTGGGTGTTAACTGATATTCTGACTGTTCAACAGAATTTTCAGAAGCTAACTGTGTATGATAAGATTTTTAGCTAATTAATAGTAATTAAAAGATAAATCAAAAAAATCACAGATTTAAATTGGACATATAATATTATTTCATGATTCATTTAAAATGATATTTTTCGCTGCATTGCAAATTTATTATTTATACTGTAAAATAAGTTGTCAGTTATTATGTAATAATTATATTAACATAGGTATATTTTAATATACTGACCGTATTTTAAACCAAGAGACATATTTTCGATATTTGATTTACATATAATTTTTTAGAGGTGACATAAGTCAATATTGACATTCTAACGTAATCAACAAATTCTACAGTATTTTTTAAGAAGCTTTAATTAGTTAAAAATATGTTTATATTTAACATATTAGACGAAAATTATTTTAACTTGAGAACTTTTCCATTCTTGAACTAAAATGATTTTAGTCTAACATGTTGTTCAAGGGAGGATCGGAAACAGTACACCTTATAGGTGAGAATAATATTTATAATATCAGATGTATTAAAAACATAAATAAATTAATAAATAGATTGTTGTTGTTGTTTTAATTGGTCAGAGCGTATCGACTGCTAAGGTCATTTAGCGCCCCACATTAGATGTATTTAATAATTACACAGCCCCACAAAAAAAAAAAAGTGGGGTATACTTTTGATGCGATATATCAGATCCGTAGTATTTTTGCCAGCTGATCACGAATCTGACGTCAGAATATCGCCATCACATCTCAATTTTTTTCTAACCTCAGAAAATAGGTAAAAATTAGTAAAAATTAAGAAAAATATACTCCTAAAAAATTGATTCAAGCTTTTTCATGAATCCAAAGATGTATTAATATGTATTCGGACACGCTAAGCTAATATTCATCGGTTGGATTAAGCCATACAGTTCTGTTTTCTTTCTAACCTCAATAAATCAGACAGTTATAGTGCTTCTCGAATGCAAAAACGAATTCAAATTAAAATTCAACCGATTCTTACCAAATTTGGTACACGGGGGTTTTTTGGGTTGCTGATCATGAATCTGAGGTCGGATTTGCAAAATTCAAAATGGCGGATCCAAGATGGCGGGCAAAATTTTTGAAAACCAACCGATTCCTACCAAATTTGGTATACAGTTGGGGAATCCTCAAACCTGATACTCTTAAACCCTAAACCCTGAAACCTTAGACTCCCGCACCCAGTAACCTGAAAAAATAGACCTCAATAACCCTGTAGCTTTAAAAATGAGACCCAATAAACTCAAAACCAGGACTTTTAAACCATATACTCTCAAATAGTAGACCCTTAAGCCCTAGAATTGCGAAGGTTAGACCCGCGCCTAACTTTCCTTTTTTTGGCTGTATCTTGTTCTTTTTTTTCCGCGAATGACCTATTCAAAGGCTTTCTGCCCAAACGCTTTTGAGGACTTGTTTCTCTTTTTAGCGACCAGCAATAGTCCGCTAGCATATGGTCATCCCATCGTCCTTGATACCGATTTTCTATGATTTTCAGATCTTGGTGAAAACGTTCCCCTTGCTCCTCACTGTAGTCACCAAGATTATCTGGGAAATCATCGATGTGGGAGTCCAGGAAATGTAATTTTAGATTCATTAAGCAACCTAATGTTTGAAAATTTTTTACCATTTTCTCGACTATTTCTTTGTACTTAGGACCTTTATTATTTCCCAAAAAGTTTGTTGCGACTTCTTTAAAACTAAGCCAAGCAGCTTTTTCAACTTTATTCATTTTAGTAACAAATAATGAATCTTGAAACAGTTTTCTTATTTGTGGCCCGTCAAATACGCCTGCCGTAATTTTAGCTTCAGAAAATTTCGGAAATTTTTTATGCAAATATTTGAAACATGGGCCGTTTGTATCTAATGCTCTCGTGAATTACTTCATAAGTCCAAGCTTAATGTGAAGCGGGGGAATAAGAACTTTTCCTGGATCTACCAATGGTGGAAACAATACATTATTTGCACCAGGAGTGAACGATTCTCTTGTTGGCCAAATTTTTTTCTTATAATGACGTTCCCTGTCTCTGCTATTCCACAGACATTTATAACAGAGATAAAGTGTAAACCCTGACTGTTGGCCAAGCAATATTGTTACAATTTTCAGATCTCCACAAATTTTCCAGTTATGATCAGCATATTTTATTTTTATCAAAAGCTGCTTCATTTTTTCATATTGCTCTTCCATAACTGTGGAATGAGCAATCGGAATGGGAGCGTAAACGTTGGTATTATGCAGCAAAACTGCCTTAATGCTCCGTTTAGAAGAATCAATGAACACTCTCCATTCTTCAGGATCGTATGAGTTATTTTGAAATTCATCCATTAGACCTTTTACATCGGTACAATATGAAAGTGACAATTCCTCGTCCATTGTGAAATATTTTCGAAATTCTTCATCTCTGTTTCTATAATAAGAAATCGTAGCTTCTGGCTTAAGTAAATGTCTTTTCTTTAAAAAGGAAGCAAGATGCTCTGAACCATCTTTGGATAAGCCTAAATCTCTGACTAGATCACTAAGTTCTGACTGTGATACGAGTATTGGTTCTGGTTTACGGTTGTATGGTAGAAATTCTTTATCTGTGTCACTAGTATATGATAGGTTGTCACTAGAACATTCATTAGTAACAGTGTTTGAATCTTTTTCGACAGTCTCAGTGTTTTCGGCATGAACTGATAAGGTGAAATCATTTGTTTCCATAACATCAGCATCAAGTGGTTCAGGAGGCGGAATTAGTTTAGTTGGTCTTGTTACTGTCGAAACATCGTTATAAGCAATAGTGCTTTTATTTTTTCGGTTATGCCTAGATACAACATTCATACAAAAGTAGCAATCATTTTCACTGTATGGTCTATTCGATATTGCTGGTATGGAATATTTAATCGCCTTCTTATTGATGTACAACATTTTTTTGCAAGAACTGCAATTGATGTGGGGAACCCAATCTGTATCCTGGTGCTGTATTTCAATGTTAAAAACAATCCTTATATAAGGTTTTAATCTTATCCATTATCGGTGACCCCATTTTACTCAATACGTGTTGACAGCAAATATAACAAAATGAATCACTGTTTTTATCGCACTTATGAAAAGTCCTTGTACCGTGAGATCGTTTTCTTGTAGCATTATACTCTACATGAGCCAAGTCACCCACACATGAAGAGCGACGGTCGCTGGATGACGACGGCTGCGGGCCCGCTTTCCCACCCTGACCAACCGCCGATACTGGGTTTCCGAGTCCCTGCATCGTAATTCTCTTTCTTCTACCTGCCATGACGGCATCTAAGCCGTTATCCAGGGACTCTGCCGGCTAGTGGAGTAACACCGTTGCCCACCGTCACCACGTGGAGGTGCCCTGGATGCAGGTAGAAGAATAAAAATCGACCGATGAATTTTCTCGGCGTTCAAAATGGCGCGAAAACATCTGCCATCTTGAATTTTGCAAATCCAACCTCAGATTCGTGATCAGCGACCCAAAAAATCCCCGTGTACCAAATTTGGTAAGGATCGGTTGGATTTTAATTGGAATTCGTTTTTGCATTCGAGAAGCACTATATCTGTCTGATTTATTGAGGTTAGAAAGAAAACAAAACTGTATGGCTCAATCCAACCGATGAATATTAGCTTAGCGTGTCCGAATACATATTAATACATCTTTGGATTCATGAAAAAGCTTGAATCAATTTTTTAAGAGTATATTTTTTCTTAATTTTTACTAATTTTTACCTATTTTTTGAGGTTAGAAAAAAATTGAGATGTGATGGCGATATTCTGACGTCAGATTCGTGATCAGCTGGCAAAAATACTACGGATCTGATATATCGCATCAAAAGTATACCCCACTTTTTTTTTTTGTGGGGCTGTGTTATATAGTTATTTTTAGTTCTTTTAGGTATTTGTAAATATTTTCTTTGATTGATGTGAATTGCTTAATGTTCTGTTTATTAATAAATAGATATTAGAGATTGGTGACAATTGTAACAAGTATTAAACGCATTTGTTGGAATATTGTAGCCATCTGATAATTAGTGGCCAAGCTGTTTGCATACGATCAACAGTATTTTTTTTTTGTTTTAATTCAAAGGGTTAGTTTCCTAAGGAATCTCTACAGGTACACAATTATCGTTAAAATCAGTTTTTTCTTGAGAATAGTATGTAAAACTTTAATTTTTAAATAATATCTCTTGTCTACTCAACAAAATAGATTTTTGGCTCAAAAAATCCACAATTCGAGCAGTTTATCATAACTAGTGGTTGCGCTGTATAATATAGGGAAATCGACAGTTGCTACGTAACTAAAGTCAAATACTTTTTAAATCAGAAAAATATGAAATTAGGTATAGGGAAAATAAATTAGTAGAGACCGTAAACAAAGAGTCGTGGTACTGAAAAAGATGGTTCCAACCAGATGTATCAGATAGTGCCGATAAAGAGGGATACTCCGCAAACGTCAGTTCCCACTTTAACATCAAAAACTGACAAGTACGCTGATTTTTTGTTATATTTTAATTTAATTCAAAAGAAAAGGAGTGTAAAACAATGTTTAATAATCTTTAGTATGGTTAAAACTCCTTTCCGACAACTTGCTCAATTGAGGTAAAAAATAATTAAATTTAATCAACTGAAATTACATAACCCAATAATATAAGACCTCTTAAAACAATTAACTTACCCAGTTAATCATGAGCTGTTATACATCCAAGGAAATTTTAATAATTAATATTTTATTAATTCCATCTCATAAGAAATATCCAATCTATCCATCTTTTAAATTAAAACCGAAAGCTAAGGCAAGAAAATTAAAATTTGATTTATGTTACAATTGTCAACAAAATTAACTGGAATTTCGAATTTAATTTAACATGTGATGAACACGTTGGTGCAACGTCTCATAAGATGTATGAAGGCTGTTTATTTCACAAACAGGGAAATAAATGATGTTCTATACAATTTGAACAACTATTCGAGTCTTTACGACACTAGAATCGTAACTAGAATTCATTTCATTTTGGAAAGTTTTAAGAACTGTGACATCTTTCTTCGTCATCAATTTGGAAATCCAAAAGCCAATTTGAAGTGATTTTTAAAAATGTCAATCCCTTAACGATTTTTAACAGTAAGGAAATTGACAGTACTGGTTTCCATATTTTAAAATAATGAACTTATTTGTGAAACTAAGAAACTTAAACTTTTAGTTTAAGCATTTTGTTCAAAAAATCCTACCTATCTTATTGTAATAATTCTATCTATTTTTTAAAATAATTATTCGAACAATATTTATTAGCTAGAATTTTAAATATTTTAATTATCACAGGTTTTTTTAGCAATATATAGTTTACAATGAACAATTTTCATTGTAGATTACTAAAAACTGGTGCAAATAAATTTACGTTATTAAAAATATACACAACAGTTATTTTTACAACTAATCCATGTCATGCATGCCACACATTTTTATACGAGAACTGTCCATACATTTATTTTTTTCTAATTCTGATATAAACGTTTTATTTCTGCTAACTGGTGACGAAATGAAAGGCAATTCTTTTCTGAAGATAAGATATTTACTGACATAACCAATAAGATAACTTCTTATTAAACTTTTTGAAACAAATAATAAAAAATTATAAATTTGTTCACAATTTCATTGAAATTAGAAAAAAAAAATCTTTGCTTGAACAACTCAAACCGTGCAGAGATTTTGCTTCTAAGGAAAAGTTTATCAATGTGAAGTTAACACTGACTCAAATATAGCCACTATAGGTAGTACTCATTTTGTTATTATCTACAGTTGCTACTTGAAGTTTTAGGCTTTAACACATCTTGGATAAATCTCTCCTAAAAAGCTATCACCCCTGAAATTTGTTATAGTACATTGCAATCTTAAGTACTATACTTTTAATGTATTCGTTCTTGCCTTGTCGGTATCTTCGCTGCATATCTTTGTTTCATCTGTTCTATTGTTGATTCTCCTATACTGAACGTAGTCCTTCGTTTTTGATATTTTTGCGTCTATCTGTTATATCTAATGTTCCTAATGTTATCCAGTATATATATATATATATATATATATATATATATATATATATATATATATATATACTTACATATGTATATATATAAAGTTCGCTCATTGCAAACATACATGGAAAAAAAAATTCTCCAAAGTTTATGAGAATGTTTCTTTAGTACGTCCGAGAATTTCTATAAAATTTTAGATTTTTAGATATTAATGGTTTCGATGTACAACAGTTCAAAGTTGGCCAGAAACGTGATATCTGCTGCTGTTTTTTTCAACTTTAAATTGAGCGAAAAAGAAACAAAAATTAAAGAGAAACTCAAGAAATATTTTTTTTAGCAAAGTTCTCGTACTTTTAAAAAAATTATCATTTTGTTTCTTTGTGATCTTTCAGATGATTTTTTGGCCATTTTCAGCTCCAAAATTGGATGCTGCCATTTTCTTTGTTTTATATTTACGACAAATGGATTCCTCGTTCAAAAATCTGTAGGGTCCTAAATTTTTAGAGTGAGATTATAAAAACGCTTAAAATTAAAGCTATTTTACTAAAAAACTCTCATTTTTCTTTTTTTATTTAAATGCAAAAAAGTCATTTATAAACAGAAATTTTTTAAAAAATAAAATCATATTTTATTTATTACTTTATTAAGTTATAACAAAAATAATATAAATACCTACACTTACTTAATGTCTTGAAAACAAGAAAATTAAACAAAATATTAAAAAAAACTTGTGATATTTATTTATTTCTATATAAATAATTATACAATATATATATATATATATATATATATATATATATATATATATATATATATATATATATATATATATATTGTGGCTCTCATGTTTCCTCAGAGAGCGTTCTTTACGAGTGGGAGTCGACGTACACCTTCACTATCAACGCCGGTGTACCCCAAGGCTCCATACTGTCTCCTACTCTCTTTCTCATTAACATTAACGATCTGCTGGAAAAGGCAGAAATTTTTTAAAAAATTACATCATATTTGATTTATTACTTTATTAAGTTATAACAAAAATAATATAAATACCTACACATAGGTTTACTTACTTAATATCTTGAAAACAAGAAAATTAAACAAAATATTAGAAAATTTTGTGATATTTATTTATTTCTATATAAATAGTAAAATTATTTTAAATCAAATGTAGTTAGACGTTCAAGAAACGCTTCTTCAAGAAAATTTGAATACATTTTTAATTTCTTGGTGCTTAAAGAATTAAAAGAAAATGTAAAATTTTACTACAGTTAATAAAGTTCAAGATTTCTAGCTTCAAGCAAGTTACTCCTAGATTTAGCCAATTTTTTCGACCAATCCTGCACTAAAAAGCTATAACAATTTTTTGTTAAATGTTTTTAATTACTGTGTTTTATAATTTGAACATTATTATTTTTAGTTATGGTATAAGTTTTCATACACTTTATATTGTTATATTGCATTAATATTTTAATTTATTGCTAAATGTCGTTTTAAGTAACTTTTATATTTATATTATTAATAAATTATAATCTTATAGCTGTTTAAATGGGCTTATGCCCCAAAAATAAAAAATAAATAAATAAATAAATAACTGGTGTTAGCTTTCATTTATAAAACATAAATATGTTCAATTTATATTTTCGTAATAAGGATTTTAACATTCGATCAGAATGTCACTTTTTTTCTACAGCTCATGGAAAAGGTCCATATAATCGACTAGGTGGAAATATTAAACGTGCTACTGCATCAGCTAGTTTAATACTCCTAGCTGAGAAACAAATTTTTAAACAAGTGAGTTTTATTTTTTCACTTTCTAAAAATTATTCAGTTATTGAAAAAAAAAAAATTAAAAAAGATTTACGAATACAAACAGAATATTGAATTTGAGAAATCAACATGGAATTATATCCACGAAAAATGAATTAAAATCAAAAATATGCTCAAGCATTTCTTGAACTACCAAATACATTTGAGTTAAAATAATTTTACTTAGGTATACTAAATATAATACTTTTTGGTATAAATATTGCATAGTTCTATATAAAAATAAATAAATGTTACAAAATATTTTGATATTTTTGTTGTTTAATTTTCTTGTTTTCCATAAATTAAGTAAACTTATGTGTAGGTATATATATATATATATATATATATATATATATATATATATATATATATATATATATACATATATATATATATATATATATATATATATATATATATATATATATATATATATATACATATATATATATATATATATATATATATATATATATATATATATATATATATATATATATATATATATATATATACATATATATATATATATATATATATATATATATATATATATATATATATATATATAGATTTTAAGATCATGTTACGACACTGTTTTTCTCCCTATGATTTATATTTTTTCTCCATTTTTATATTTATTGCAGTGATTTCAACTTTTGAGCAGTGTAGTTTAAAACAGTGTTTTAAATTTTTGAGCAGTTTAATTTAAATTTTACAGTATGCATTGCGGGTTACCTACTGGACTTATTTAAGTGTATCGAATGCGTCGATTGGCTAGAGATTTGTATCCGGGAAGTAGCCATCTTGAAGACGTGATTTTAAGGACGGGAGAAAAATATTTAAGCGTGCGGGTGGCACTGTTCAAGGCTTTTTCCATCATGTAGCTGTAATAGGCTTTTTTCCCCAGCCGAGATGTAGTATAGCTTTTTTCCGAAGCCGAGAGAGAGTAACGGCTTTTTCCATCATCAAGCCGTAGTAGGTTTTTTTAAGTTGCCGTACTCGTCTATTAGTGATGTAGTAGTGCAGAAAACGGTTTTAGTTTTCAAGTTCAAGGCCTCTTCCTTGAAATATCCTGCTTATTCCCAGACCTTTAGGGGTCAAGAAATGTTTAGCAGCCCAAAGGGAACTGTGGTAGCCAAGGTGGAGACATCGGTGTTATGAATACCTCACCAGGACAGGCCAAAAAACTCATATAAAAACCGTAAGTCATAAGCACATCATCCATATACCTAGTTTCCTGCTGACAAGTGCGTGTACACCGTCTATTCAGCACGTGTAACTTGTGAAGTTAATTCCACGAAGTTTTAACATCGTGTTTAGCTAAGCCTTTAATTTGACTCCTGATTTAAAGACTCTATATAATCGTACCATCTACTAGATTAAGGGATTTTATTTAGTAGTAGTAATTTTAAAGTATAGTGAAGTTAGAACTTTTAATTTTGTCATTAATAAACCTTTTTCTTTATTTAAATTTAGCGTTTCACTGAATCACCCTTTTTACTATATCTTTCAGAACACAACGGTTGTACCATATTAAATTTTTTTAGCAACTACATAACCCTTCAGTATTTTTTGATTTTTTTGAGCTGAAGTTTGATTCCTTTTATTTTAAAATGAATGGTGCCCAAAATCTGTACGACCAAAATTTTAAACAACTATAGAGACTATTTTTAAAAGACGTACAAAAATTATCTCTTATCCATATTTCTCTACAAAAAACTGAGCTAGTTTATGTCAAATTTCTTTAGTTCTTTCAGTATTAATATCCACTCAATCCATTCTCGGAAATTATGAAATACGTAAGGAGCAAATTACGACTTCTATTTAATAAATATAATATTTATTAAAAGCAAAATTGCGCTTCAACGTGCGGGCGTTTTTTTTGACGGTACAAAATTGCGTAAAAACGGGAGGGCATTTTTTTACACACGCTACAAAATTGCGCCCAAACGACATGTATAAATATATATATATATATATATATATATATATATATATATATATATATATATATATACATATATATATATATATATATATATATATATATATATATACATATATATATATATATATATATATATATATATATATATATATATATATATATATATATGTATAACTGAAATTACATAAATCAATAATATAAGAGCTTTTAAAACGATTACCTTACCCAGATAATCATGAGTTGTTATACATCCAAGGAAATTTTAATAATTAATATTTTATTAATTCCATCGCATAAGAAAAATCCAATCTATCCATCTTTTAAATTAAAACCGAAAGATAATCCAAGATTTATGTTACAATTGTCAACAAAATTAATTCGAATTGCGAATTTAAATTTAACATGTGATGAGTACGTTGGTGCAACGTCTCGTAAGATGTATTAAGGCTGTTTATTATACATACAGGGAAATAAATGATGTTCTATACAATTTGGACAACTATTTGAATCTTTACGACACTAGTATCATAACTACACTTCATTTCATTTTCGAAAGTTTTAAGAACTGTCACATCATTCTTCGTCACTAATTTGGAAATCCAAAAAATAAATAAATGTTACAAAATATTTTAATATTTTTGTTGTTTAATATTCTTGTTTTACATAAATTAAGTAAGTAAACTTATGTGTAGGTACATATATATATATATATATATATATATATATATATATATATATATATATATATATATATATATATATATATATATATATATATATATATATATATATATATATATATATATATATATATATATATATATTACAACTTAATAAACTAATAAATGAAATATGTTATTTTTTTAAACAATTTCGGTTTAAAAATGACTGTTTTTGCATTTAAATAAAGAAAGAAAAATGAGAGATTTTTAGTTAAATAGCTACAATTTTAAGACTTTTTATGATCCCACTCTAAAAATTTAGGACTCTGTAGATTTTTGAACGGGAATCTATTTTTCGTAGTTAAAAAAAAATAGCGGTACACAATTTTGGCCCTTAAAATAGCCAAACAGGTATTAAATGTCAAAATGGTAATTTTTTAAAAAGTACAGGAAATTTTCTAAAAAAAAGTTTTTTTTTTCATTCTTGCTTCGTCTTCGCTCAATTTAAAGTTGAGAAAACACGATTTTAGCAGATATTACGTTTTTGGTCGACTTTGAACTGCTGTACATAAGAACCATTAATATCTAAATATCTAAAATTTTACATATAATACATTAAAATTTCGGGTTTCAATCCATTCGTCTAACAATGAATTTGCAAGACGTTCGCCAAAATCTCATTTGGTATTTTCAAGTGCATTTGCTGCTGCTGCTACTCGATATTGTCATCTTGCTGCTGCTCCTTTTAAACAACGCGGTAGTGTTTCCACGAACGTTATTGCATTTTCACAAACAACTACTACTTATGTACGTAGCCCAGCCAAATATACTTAAGTAAATTAATAAATAAATATACTGCCTGTCCATATTTTGCACTCGAGACCTTGTGCACCGCAATCAACTACTAAACCACGGAGCCACGGGTCGCCACATAGCTTATACCTCGTTGAGAGTATGTTCTGCTTATAGAACACAACTAGATATGTTTTTTTGTTACCTGGGTAACACCTACTTTACATGTAATAGCTACACTTACCTAGCCTGAAAATAGAGAACGATAGATCCTGGGAACGTTAAAAAAAATACTCAGCTAGTCAATTAAAGAAAAAAAATTTAGTTAAAATGAAACATTGATTTCTGCCCACCTAATGTTTAAAAATATATATGATAACGCGACAATAACAGTTAGCATTGCAGAGGACATTAAAACAAACAAAATTGCAATCAAAAAAGGAGTCAGACAGGGAGATACCATTTCCCCAAAGCTATTTACCCTCGCATTGGACGATGTTTATAAAAAGACTGAATTGGGATGAAAAGGGCATCAAGAGAGATGATAGGTACCTAAGCCATCTGCGCTTTGCGGATGACATTGTACTTATTAGCTAAAACATAACGAAACTACAGACTATGTTAAAAGAACTTCAAGAAGAATCCGTAAAAAACTGGACTAACAATAAACATGAATAAAACTAAAATCATGACAAAGGATGAGGTAGATGCACATATAGAAGAACAAGTTACTGAAGATGTCGAGGAATATATATACCTAGATCACAATATCAAATTAGGCAAAGAAAATCAAACTGCCGAGATAAGTAGACGTGTTCAGTTAACGTGGACAGCCATAGGTAAACTGACACATATTTTAAGGAATGAGAAAATTCCGATAAATTTAACAGAAAAGTGTTTAACACCTGCATATTACCAGTAATGACATACGGATGGAAACCATGACGCTCACCATTAGATCAGCCAACAAACTCAGGACAACAGAAAGGGCTAATGAACGAATGATGTTAGGAATAAGTCTCAGAGATCGTATCACAAATCAGAATATTAGGAATAGAACAAAAGTTGAAGATGTTATAGAACGCATTGCTCAATTGAAGTGGAACTGGGTGGGCCATGTTGCACGACAGGACGATTCAAGATGGACAAGGCGTATTGTACAGTGGAGACCTCGCCTTCATAAGCGCCGTGTTGGCAGACCTCAATTACGCTGGCTAGGTGACATCAAAAACAGTGTAGGGAATAAATGGCCTCAAACAGCACAGCACAAAAAACTATGGAAGAGTATGGGGGACGCTTATGTCCAGGAGTGGACTGTGAAGGGCTGTTAGAAGCAGAAGAAGAAGAAGAATGTTTAAACCCGTTACTTATTCTAGTGTTTATTTACATATAAAATATAAAGTATGAATGCCACTGATAGATATATTTTTTAACTTTTAGGTTGGCTTAATTCTTCTAGAATTTCCCCCCAAGAAATTTGTTGCTTTACTCTTCTTTCTAGACTAAACATCTACATACACATTAGATCATTTCCTCAAATATATACATATGTACAGGGTGAGTCAACGATAGAGTAAAGTTTATTATCTCATTTGTTTCGGAAATGACGAAAAAATGTTAAATACAATAGTTTTGGGGAATGTTAAGGTGCACAGTATAAAATTATTTTTGAGTATACAGGGTACTTTAAAAAAGTGTGGCCGACATAACATATGTTTTTTTTTTAAATGGAACATCCTATTTTCTAATTTATTTTTAAATTCTGCTTAAAATTTTATAACTTTTTTATTAATAATGTTATATACCTAAACCCAGTAGTTTTTTCTAATATTTCAATATTTTTTAAAAAACACTAGTTTTCAGTTTTGTAAAAAATTATCAGTAGCGTCATTGTTTCTGAAGGTGAAATACTCATAATTGGTATGAGAGTTCTACAGAGATGAAAAAAAGATGTATGTAAAGAGTTTTGAGTTAGATGCTCATATTAATAAATGCATAATAAAATTATGCATTTCGACTATTTTAAATTGAGAAATATCAAATTTTTTAAACGGCACACCCTGTATATTACTATTTTTTCTGATAGATTTTACAAAACCCTTCAACTTTTATTAAGTATGTCATATACCTATTTCTAACAATTTTCGATTTATTTTGAATTTTTCAATTTTTCCCTTGTTTTTAATACACTTACGCTATTGTGAAAACATAAACAAATAGTTAATAATAATTTTAATATAGTTTAACTTATCTAATGATTAATTATTATGACGTAATAAATGTTCAAAAATATGCCCGACTACTTGAATAAACATATTTAGTCGTTTTACTATATTTTCCTTCACTTTCCATAGCATAAAGGGAGTTATTGTGTTAATTTACATGATCGAGGGGGCCACTGAATGAATCCATCCCTACCAATCCATTTTTGTGGGTAACGATCGTTTAAAAATTCCCGAACTTTCCGGTGGTAATGAGCAGGACCTCCGTCTTGTTCCCTTTCAAAATTATCAACTTCTTCAAGAAGCTGGGTTAATTCGTTTTGCAAAAAATTTAGATATCTTGTCCCGTTAAGCGGTTCGCGGAAAAAATATGAACCAATAATTCGAAAATTTAATATTTCACACCATACATTAAGCGACCAATGATTTTGGTTTTGAACTTCCCGGCTCCAAAATGGATTAACTTTTGAATAATAATGCACGTTATGGCTGTTCACTGTTCCATTACTGCGAAAGGTAGCTTCATCAAAAAACATTATTTTGGATAAAAGATTTGAATTGGCATCTATTTGTCCATTCATGGTGGTACAAAAGTTTATTCGTCGTTCAAAATCACGGTCTTGAAGTTCTTAGTATAATTCCACATGAAAGGGATGATACCTGTATTTACTCATAGTCATGGTCTCATAAGTCAGCTAGTTGACGGCTGCTGACCTGGGGATTATCTTCAACATGAAGTAAAATCTCCATTTCTTTTTCTTCATTGGTAGCATTCTGGTTTACTACTTTCCGTTTCATATACTCAACCCTACCACTACCATCAAAGTGTTCCAGTAAACACTGAAAAGATTTTCTAGATGGTATACGTATATTAGGGTACTTCGCCTTACTGCCAAAAACAATTTTTTCCCGCCTCTCCCAGTACATAAACCATATCAATTAATTCATTTTTAGGAAAATCCATAACTATTACCTTTATACGTCACTTGCTGCAATAAATTAAACTTTTTTTACTTCCGTAATAAACATATCAAAATTTGACAATGCCTACATTTTTGTTTTTTTTTGACAACTATGATGATAGCATAAGTGTATTAAAAACAAAAACTATTAGAAATAGGTATATGATATACTTAATAAAAGTTGGAGGGTTTTATAAAATCTATCGGAAAAAATAATAATATACAGGTTGTGCCATTTAAAAAATTTGAGATTTTCCAATTTAAAATGCATAAATTTATTTTGAACACCCTGTAGCATCAAACTCAAATTTCTTTACATGTATATTTTTTTCATCTCTGTAGAACGCTCGTACCAATTATGGGTATTCCACTTTTAGAAATAATGGCGCTACTGGCAATTATTTACAAAACTGAAAACTAATATTTTTTTAAAAAAATTGAAATATTAGAAAAACTACTAGGTTTAGGTATATAACGTTATTAATAAAAAAGTTATAAAATTTTACGCAAAAATTAAAAATAAATTAGGAAATAGGATGTTCCATTTAAAAAAAAACATATGTTATATCGGCCACACTTTTTTGAAGTACCCTCTATACCCAAAAATAATTTTAAACTATGCACCTTAATATTCCCTAAAACTATTGTATTTAACATTTTTTCGTCATTTCCGAGTTTACTCTATCGTTGACTCGCCCTGTACAAAATGTTTGTAGTTAATAATTAATGTAATTACTGAAGTTTTCGACAACAACATACTGAAAATAGTTATTATTTTGTTAATTTGTAATAAGAATAAAGTTTTATGTTACATAACGATTATATAACAGAAAAAAATCTTGAATTTTTTAATCTAAACTGATCTACTGGGATACTCTTAATCAATTAACTTAGCTAGTTAAATGAAGCAGATAATTTTCGCAGCTGATGTCTACACAAATTAACTTTTCTTCATTAATTTGATATATCTGAAACTACTGTACCCACCACGTCACTTATATTTAACTATCTATATAAAACGTGTTTTAATAAATATTTGGGTAAAATATTTTATTAGTTCTTTAAATTGCCATAATGGTACTTTTTAGTCGAAAAGATATTAGATTTTTTCAATACATTTCAGTGTATTTAAGTATTTTTAGACTTTCATCACCTTACAATTTTTATTCAAAAGTTTTAAAGCATTTATATTTTTATAGGATTAATGTATGCTTCTTAGTTTTAATTTACATTGTTTTATACCACCTATCTCTTCACGAAATAACATATTTTTACAATAGATACTTATAAATACCAATATTGCATGAGCTTGATATTTTTATAAATGTTTTTATTGATACATAAGTATCGTTGAGATTGTCTTATTCGTCAGTTATGACAAAAAAAAATTTGAGGAACTTTTTATTCGAATTTCTTATATGCAGAGGAACGCTGTCATATGCTTTTCTCAAGTCAACGAATATTAAGTAAACTTATT
This sequence comes from Pachyrhynchus sulphureomaculatus, assembly GCA_019049505.1. Taxonomy (NCBI): domain Eukaryota; kingdom Metazoa; phylum Arthropoda; class Insecta; order Coleoptera; family Curculionidae; genus Pachyrhynchus; species Pachyrhynchus sulphureomaculatus. The sequence continues at coordinate 42,964,001 of CM032449.1, forward strand.
GGTTTCGTGCCATCTTTTTTTCTATTAATTGAGTTAAGCCTGCTTGTTCTTCTGCTTCGAAATCTCGATATTCCTACTCCATTTTGTCTCTTAAAATTATTTCATAGATTCTACTCATGGATGCCGTAATTGCTATTCCTCGGAAATTATCGCAATTGTTTTTGTCCCTTTTCTTATGTATGTACTTGTCTGTTCCATATTTGAACAATTCTCCCAGGATGCCCCATGTCGTGGTGACTTGTTGTTCTTTAGCGCTTTACATACGGTTTCTATTTCTTCTGCTGTTATTATTATTATTGGTAAATTTATTACTATAATTCTTTGTTCATTTGGTTCTCTGTCCTCTAGCTTTCTAAATTATTCCTTCTAATCTTGAGGTTTTAGAATTGTTATTATTTCTTTGTTCTTATCCTCTCTTAGATTTCCTATCATTTTCCAGTTTTCCATGCCTCTGATTCCTCCTAAACAGGGATTTGTTCTTTGACAATTCCTTTCTATAGAGTCATTCTTTTTCTTAGATATTTTTCTTCTTACCTCCGCTTGCATTTCGTTATACTTTACTTTATCTTCAAATTTTTTGGTGTTTAAATGGTAATCTCCTTTTGTGTTCTATATTTTCAAATTTAAATAAGATTATTTCGTTTATCTTTTAGCAAAGTGTTTCTTTAATGCAAAACAAAAGCTTACGAAACTTTGAAAGATACTCAAAGCTAAAAATAAACGGGAAACACAACGTCTCAAGTGCACTTTAATTTTAATGTTTCATGTTTAACTTTTCGGAAATGTGTCCCATCTCTTTTAACAAAACACTAATTTAACACTGTTCCGATCTGGAAGAGGTTTTACTTGTAAGTTATTTTACCCATATCAGTGCAAATTGCCATTAAAATGAAACAAAAGTTGTCAAAAGACAGTTTATTTGTCACTGGCTAAATGGAAACATTTTCTCTTTTTAAGTTCGGTGAACCCGTTTAATAAATTATTTTATTTTGCATATACAGAGTGTTTTTTTCAATTATGATGTTATTTTTATCTGAATATAGTTGCCATTTCTCCTAATAAAACATTTAACTAAGTAGTAGTATATGTTGTTAGTAAATAATAGAATAGAATATGTTATAGTCTTAGAGTCGTGGGGAGGTATATTCCTTTTGACATCAAAAAAAATATTGTATCATGCAAACTTTGAGTCCCATATAAGGTACGGAATTATCATGTATGGAAATTGTAGAGATGCTAGTAGGATTTCTGTTTGTCAAAAAAGAGCTTTACACATTATACTCAATTTAAACCATAGGGAATCATGTAGAGGAAAGTTTACAGAAAATAAACTAGTTACTGCTACTGCTGTTTACATACAGGAATGTATACTATTCCTGTTTAAAAATAGGTCTTTATTTGAAAGATATGAGTCACAAACTGTATATGCCACAAGAACAATGAACTATACTTACCCAACACACCGATTGACTATGACGGAGAAGGGTGCACATTATCAATGTATAAAATTGTACCCCTTTACCAAATGATACTAAATTAATTGCAAATCTCAAAGTACTCAAAAACAAAATCTTTAGATTGTTATTGAAAATAGAGCCAAATAATATTGAAGAATTCTATAGATACTTTGATAATGTTTAATCCTGTTAGGTAGTTTTAGTCTTAGTTGTGAACACTATTTTATTGTATGCTGGCATACTTTTAAAATAAAGAGAATTTTGAATTTGAATTTAAAAATGGATACACTACGATAATTCAAAGTAAAACTCTTAGGTGAAGCCCTAAGAATCATCAACATCCTCGCTAAAGCTGAATATTTATGGGTCCAAGCTTATGCTGTGTATCTGGTGGGATCAGCTGGGTGTAGTGTATTATGAGCTGCTCCAACCCAACGAAACTATTACCTGAGGAACGTTACCGATAACAATTGATTCAACTGAGTCGACTGTTGAAGGAAAAATCACCGCAATATGTCAAAAGACACGACGAAGTGATTTTTCAACATTACATCGAAAATTCCGTCAAAGAAACCCTAGAAGCGCTTGAATGGAATTCAGCCGTCATTGCTCCTTCTGATTATCACTTGTTTCGATCGATGACACAAGGTCTGTCCGAACAGCACTTCTATTCTTATGGGCATACCAAAAAATGGGTTGATTTTGGGATAACCTCAAAGATGAGTCGTTCTTTCAACATGGTATTCATATGCTGCCACAAAAATGGGAGAAAGTAGTGGCTAGTGATGGACAATACTTTGAATAATCAATTTGTAACAATTTACAATAAAGCGATATTTTTACCGAATAATCCTTCAAAATTAATTCAGACATCCAATAACATCAGGGATGAATATTGATCTTCTTTCTTATTTTGTTGGCGCCAAATTGCGATAGTTGTTTCTAAAAAATGTGCAAGTTTAAATATTGATTTACAACTAAAAATTAATAATGTTCTACAATAATTAAATGAGAAGAGTAACTACAGTTTGAGTTATAATTATACGAGTGTCTTAGAGCAAAAATTGCTTGGGTGTTAAAAATTATTGTGGCTGTTCTAAGTACTTTGATAAAATCTTGTATGAGTTTAAATCATCTTGCAATTTCTATGATTTTTTTTCTTTAACAAAATGAATAAAATTTATTCGAAGCCTAGCGCAGTGACAAAGTTTCTTACTAAAAAAGGGAAATGGCCCGAAAGTTATTCGTTAAATAATATCCCCACAATGAAAGACAAGCTTATTTTCAAGTAAAACTTTGAACTAAACAGTCTCAATGCGGCCGAGACTCAACTTAGGATTATCCTAGATTAGGAAGACCGATATAGGGAAGAAATGAGAAAACCATCAATCTTGCTGAAGATTTTTTGCTGTCAGAAAGACGAATGAAAATCACCAACGATGGATAAAGACTTTAGAGTATCAAAAACTATAGTTTACGAGATTTGTAAATAAAAGAGTTTCTATCAGATGCATCTTCAAACTCCTTACACCAAAGCAGAAGGTGGTGAAGCAAGAAATCTCTCAAGAACATTTGGCCCGTTTAGAGAACGATGAGAGTTGATCCAAAAAGTCGATGCAATTGATTCAGAAGACCTCTCCACCTTCAAAGTAGGTATATATTCAGCCATCTTCTGGAAAGTTGATGGCTGCTGCACAGCCAATGTACGGCTCGCACAGTTCATGCCACAACCGAGAGCTGCAGATTCGCTGAGTTACATCATCCATCCTATAGCCCTGATTTAGCTCAAGCATTTGAAGAAAGATTTTAGGGGATGAAAATTTTCCTCAAGTGGTAAAGATTTTGTTTGAGTTCTGCGAGTTTTCCTTCATGACTAAGTGGATAAGCTAAAAAACACCACCGTACAAGATAATTAAAAAAATTTTGACAACAAAACAAAAGTACGTATAAGTTTGTCGAGTGATATACCTAATTCATTTCAATTTCCAATAATCTACTTAAGGTTTGCCAACGATGCTTTTAAAATTAAAACAGCTTTTTTGGCCTTAAATAAAATTTTCTAGGCATCAAAGAGGTGTTACACTAGTGACTTTACAAACGCAATTTTAAAGTCGTCGGAAGTTTTGTTGGTAAGACAAAACTTGTTAAATAAATGTTAATAACATTATGAAAATTTTAGACGAATCTTCTGAGAGTTGATACTAACTAAAAATCATTAGTCTCGGGAGTTTTTACCCCACGTAAGTACAACGTTCGCACAGTTAAAGCCATCGCGACTTTTTTCTCACTGATAATGAGTTAAAAAACACTGTAATGTCTTGTTTTGAGGCATAAACAAAAGAATACTTTTGTGTTCATTAATGTGGGGGATAAATACTTTTAAATACTGTATCATTCTCACCCAGCACTTTTTTTTAGGGTACAGTTGTGGTTTATGTATGATTTCTTTTAAAAATTAGAAAATAATTTGCTTTTACTAATTATAATTAGCTAGGTAAGAATTCCTCCAAATAATATAAGCACGTAAAACACATATAGAACCGAAGTAAACTTTTTTAATTATAACTTATAACTTCTTAGAAAATTTATTTACTAATTCATTAATACGTTCTTGTCTGTTTTATTGATATACATAAAAAATCGTGATACAAAATTTTACAATGGCCAATCTCAAAAGTCAATTGCATTTTTAAACTCACTATTAGAGTACCTAACACAAAATATATTGTCTTTTTAAGAAATCACAACGACTTACGTCGATTTAAATTTGAAAAAAAATATACTGCATTTTGTGTATTAAGTATTATTTGCATCGTGCTTACATCTTTTCCGTTTTTCGTTAAGAGTTATAACAGTGAAGACTTCCATAGTCTAAATTCACTTTTTAAGAAATTATTTTATGTCGCGTGTCCATTCAGGGAATAATGAATTTTTACAACAGAAATGAAGAGCAAAAAAATGTTACAAATTCTTGAAATTATCATGATAAGTTTATTAGTGAGTTGTGACAAAAAAAACAGTTTGAAAACAATTTTTCGATCTTGGTGAATGAAAAACGTTGTTTATTTAAATATTTAGAAACCTTTTTCCACATAAAATATTGATATTGTATTAGTTTTTATGAAAGGCTATATAAAAGGGTGAGAAAACACATACTTACAAACTTTAAATAAAACGGGTCAAGTGCAAGTTGAATTTGCGCAATTAGTGTTCCGTACGTTGACTGCTTCTGAAATAAAAATTTTTGTTATGGAGGCATAAAATAATCAGTGACTTCACAAAACACACCCCAAATGAGTTTTCAAGAAAGTTTGTTTCAGATCTTTTTTGAAAAATGATGACCTTGAAATTTTTGGCTTTTTTTATATACCAGATAATACTGTGGAGAATATTCCAGAATTTTTTCAAAATTTTTGGATCAGCACTTCTCGAGATTTTTTTTTTTTTTTTTTTTTATACAGGGAGAAATCCGCTTTATGGATTTCTGGAGCAGTCTGCGTCACCGTAAGGGTGCCCCAAAGTGCTCCAGGTATGTGGGGCTCCCCGACCTGAAGGGTTGGCATACCCACTAAAACTCTTTGTGAGCTGGGAAAACCCTCTACTCCTTTTACAATTCTGGTTTGTCAATGTCTAGATATTTGATATATGCTAACTCTAAGGTTAATTTTCTAATATGTGGATCTAACCTACCTTAACCTAACTTAATGCTAACTTAATGCTAACTTAACCTAGTTCCCCATTTTCCGGGGGTGTGGTGTTATAATTGTGTTAGTCGTGTGTGTTGTTTACACTTTTTAAAACTGAAGGAGTTGCTCAACTAAACTACGGCCTTAATTAATCAAGGGTAGTCCATGTTGAATCTAGTGTTGGTTAGTCTAGTGGTAGAATGTCCGTTGGTCGTAGGTATCGATTGCCGACATTTACGTTGCCTCTGAAAGTGTTCGCTATCTCGGGGTTAGGATGGACCGCTGCTTTCTCAAGGAAGCGAAGCTGGGCATTACGCGTGAATTCTTTTATTGTGGGCATTTCAAACTCCCTGTGCAACTGATTGTTGCGGACGAACCAGGGAGCTCCTGCTATGATACGGAGGGCTTTATTTTGGACTGTCTGGACCTTGGTCCGGTGCACTTCTCGAGATAAAGGGGGAGACAACGATTTTTAGCGACTTTTTCAATATAACACAAAGAAAAGTGTGCGCATGTAAGACATTATTTATATTCTTGAACTCGTGTTTTTACAAGCTTTCATTTGACACTCCACTCGACGACCTAGTAAAAAATTTTTTTCACTTCCGATTTCACCGCCCAAAAGTTACCCTTTAAGTCAAAATTTAACTTTCAAAACTACACGACTCTGATGAGGCCGTCAATTCCTATATTAGTACCAAATTTCAACTTTCTACGTCAAATAGTTTCGGAGAAAATCGGGTATGAGGGACAGACAGACAGGCCGACAGACGGACAGACACCGAAGTCCTTACGGAACACTAAAAAGACTAACAATATATAACAATTACCGGTCAAGTGCAAGTCGGACTTGCACAATTAGTATTCTGTACGCTGATTGCTTTTAAAAAAAAATTTTTGTTACGGAGGTATAAAATCATCAATAACTTGACAAAACTCACTCCAAATGAGTTTTCAACAAAGTTTTTTCGATCTTTACTGAAAACTGATAACCTTGAAATTTTTGTTTTTCTTTTATATACCAGATAAATTATTAATGGTAATGCACTCCTGATATATTTCGTTTAATCTACACCCTGTGGAGAATATTCCAGAATTTATTCAAAATTTCTTGATCAATACTTTTCAAGATAAGGGGGTGGCAGCAATTTTTCGCAATTTTTTAAAAATAATACAAAGAAAAGTGTGCGTGTGTTTTTACAAGCTTTTATTTGACATCCCACTCGATGATCTGATAAAAAAAAATGTACTTCCTATTTCACCCCCAAAAACAAATTCTTTAAGCAAAAATTTAACTTTCAAAACTACACGGCTCTGATGAGACCATTAATTCCTATATTAGTGCCAAATTTCAACATTCTTTGTCAAATAGTTTCTGAGAAAATCGGGTGTGACAAACGGACAGATACCCAAGTGATCTTATAACTATTCCGTATGGAACACTTAAAAATATAACTTTAAGTGGCTAGCAGTTACAATTAAACATTGTTTATTCACGATCCTAGTTAGCGTTACAATAGAAATAACACCGCCAGGAAGTGAAATATCTATTGGAAATAGCTCTTTTTGACTTTACTAACAAATAGACCATTGTTAAAGGGCTGTGCACGTGCATCGACCTGTGTGAACGCAATAAATGAGGCAGATCTTAATGTTAAAGTTTAAATGTAAGCTTTCGTGACGTATAGCAGTAGCTACAAATTATGAGAACTGAACGTTTAAATAGTCAATTTTTCATTTACAAAATGTTATTCTGGCTAACTCGATCGCTTTCATGAAATTTTTCAATTAAAAAAACTAATTAATCTAATCTGAGAAAAAGTTTCAGGTGGAAAATTATAGAGAGCTCGTGTCAAGAGGTAACTTCCAAATGACGTAGCGCGTCGACGATGGCACGAATTAATAAAAGAGCAGGAAGGTGATCAACAACTATCTATCTTTAACCTTTTTACTCTTGCCCCTATTTTAACGAATTTAAAAACTTGTTATCTCGACATGCGCACTAATGTTGTTTCTTAATTCTTTCTTGTGTAAATTTGATAATAATCTGTCTATAAAATATTGTTTACCTTACAATTTGTATTCAAAAGTTCTGAATGGTTCGTATTTTTTTCGTTTTAATTTGCATCGTTTTATGCCACATATCTCTTCAGGGAATAACATATTTTTACAAAAGATACTATGAGATACCAGTATTGGATATTCTTGATATTTTTGTCAATATTTATGAACATACAAATCACGTCGTGATAGTCTTGTTAGTGAGTTATGACAAAAAGCAAATTGAAGAATTTTTTATTCGAATACGTAGTAAACACTGAGGGGTCACTAGAGAAAAACTTCAGTTTCAGTTAGTCAATTTATTGTCGAAAATATCGTAATAATTTTAATAAGTTGCAGGTGAAATGTCGGAAGCTATATATTGTTCTTTTGCAGAATATATTTTCCTTTATTACAGCTTTTTAATCTGTACTTGTTTTGTTTATCTTAGTCTGTCCATTTACCTGTAATATATGAATATAAAAAAGTATTTTTCAAGATCTAAGAAAGTGATTTGGCAAATTGATGCAATAAAAACATTAAATGACCGTTAGGATCTTCGCACGTCCCTGGCCGTAACAGGGTCGTAATTGATACAGATATATATATATATATATATATATATATATATATATATATATATATATATATATATATATATATATATATATGTATATATATATATATATATATATATATATATATATATATATATATATATATATATATATATATATATATATATATATATATATATATATATATACAATCCCTGGCCAAATTATTAGACGCACTGCAAGATTTCATGTAAAATATTAATTACCGAGTGATATTGTACCGTTTTATTATTTTAAATTGATTTGTTTTTTATTTTTATATTATCCAATCAATTACCTATTTATTTGACATAAATAAAACAGCATTAATTTAGACAAGCATAAGTTTATTAAGTTTTAAAGAAAAGTGAAATTAATGTTAGTAAAAGTCAATATTTAGTTGAGCCACCTTTAGCCGCTATCAAAGCTTTAATTCTGCGCGGCATGCTATCAATGCAAGATTGTACTGTCTCCTGCATTTGAGGATGATGATTCCACACATGAATAATCTTTTCTAGGAGCTGGGTTTTGTTGGTAATCACATCTTTAGCCACTTCTCTTTTCATCAGCTCCCACACATTTTCAATGGGGTTCATATCAGGGCCAATCCAACAGAGGGATATTTTTTTTCTGCCAAAAAAGCTTTAACAGACCGAGCAGTGTGGCAGGGAGCTCCATCTTGCATGAAAGTGAATGGTTCCCCATTTGGAAACCATTCTCTGAGCTGCGGAATCAACCGATTTTGTAATACTTCTTTGTACGGATCTTGCCTCATTATTCCTTTGACGACGTACAGACGTCCAGTGCCCTTGCCGCTGATGACTGATCAAATCATCACTTTGGTGGGACGTTTAACCGTCGGGACGACACAATCAGGATGAAACTTTTCTCCATGACGACGACGCACATACTGAGCTTTATTCTACAAAATTTCGAATGTGCTTTCGTCACTGAAGCAGACCTGTCAAAAATAGGAAAAATATATAAACTTCCATGTTTATTTGCTTTATTTAACTGAAAATGATAATAATGTATCAATTATTGATTAAATTGCTGTATCTTACCGATCTCCAGAAATCCACATCTTTGTCTTGCCATTGTTTGGCCCACTTCAGGCGCTTTGCTTTCATTGCAGCTGTTAACTTGGGCTTCCTGGCGGGGCGACAGGCCTTAAAATCTAATTCTTTCAATTTTCTTCGAACAGTGTGCTCAGAAGCATTTACGCTAGCATCCTGGAGTTGTGATTTTATTACCTTTGTGGTAGCAAATCGGTTTTCTACACAAATTTTCTTCAAACATCTCTCTGACCGTGGAGTGAAAATTGGTTTTCTACCGCATCTTTTCTTTCTTTTCGGGCTTAATTCCTTCCCTGACTCAATTTTCTTTTTTATGCGCCGTACACTAGCTTCAGAAACCTCCAATCTTCGTGATATTTCTCGGTTTGTAAATGTTTTCGCAATCACAAGGGCCTTCACTTCAGCTTTTTTACGTGGTGAAAGATCGCCTTTTCTACCCATAATGAAAATAGTCCAATTACTTTTTTAAAACACTGCATACAAAATAAACTAATAACTGAGTAGTATAAAACTGTTAAACAAACAATCACAGTCCATAAAGCCACAGAAACACGTCCGTACCTGACTCGATTCCGATCGCGACTGATACAGGTTTGTACTTGTTTACGTTCATGTATCACTTTGTCAACACAGTGTTGCCATATGTTAACAATAAATACAAATATGTAGTCTACAACAATTCTCTTAAATAAAAATCAATAATATTGTAGTTTAAATATACCGTTATTGCATAAAAACTCTTAAGAAACATAAAATTACTAAAAAAAAACAGTGCGTCTAATAATTTGGCCAGGGACTGTATATATATATATATATATATATATATATATATATATATATATATATATATATATATATATATATATACCTCCGTTTCAATTTAACATTTTATTGGCTACTTCGTGTTTATAAATATAAAGAATATTCTTCATTTTATCTGTAGTATTAAACTGAAATACCATAGTGTGTATTATAAAGTTCGATAGTGTCGTAAAATGTCAGCCCGTTGAGGCAAAACTGATAGTTAAAAGTGTTTATTTAAAGTTAGTGGAGCAAGGCCACGAAAAGTACTTTTTATTGATGGAGGCATCAGCTTTAACAAGCATTCCTGAAAGTGCAGTTTGAAAAATTGTAAATAATTCGATGGCGTCTAAAAAAACATGAGAAGACAAAGGTGTGTCGAAATGTATTGATTTCTGTCAAGAAGACTTAATCCGCCGCAAAATTTATGAAATGCATGCAGAACAAAAAGTTCTTACGTTATTGTCACTTTCACGGAGGCTATCCGAGGACAGTTGTGACATAAAATGTTCCAGTACAACTTTATGGCGTATTCTACGTCGTGTGGTGTTTCCCTTCAAAAATAGACAAAAGGCAAGTTATAATGGAATCACGGCGCTTACAACAACTCAAACTGGAATATCTTGAAAAAATAAATACAGCCAGATCGGAAAATCGAACGATAATCTACCTAGATGAGACTTGGTATGACACCCGCGACAAACCGAGTAAAAGATGGATTGATAAATCCAAAAAATGCCATACCATCAAATAAAGGTAAAAGAATAACTGGCTGGCTGGATACCAGAATGTCTATTTCTAGCAGCTAAAACTATTTTAGATTCCAGCTTGGATTATCATTGCGATACAACCGCTGAAGTTTTTGAAGATTGGCTTCAAAACAAATTAATGCCGAATATACAACCGAATAGCTATATTGTGATGGATAATGCATCCTATTATAGTCTCCAAATGAATAAGGTACCGAGTTCCATGAGTAGAAAAAGGGAAATACAAGCCTTTTTGTGCGTACATGAAATATATTTCCTTGAAAGTTATACAGTTAAACAATTGTAAGAACTTTTAAAAAGTTACAATTTTTGAAAGGAATATGTATATGATAAAACTGCAAAGGAAGCAGGACATGAAATAATTCGGCTTCCACCATACCATATTATTGCGATCGAGTTGATATGGCATAAAATAAAGTCTAATATACGTGCTCACAATAATACACCCACATTAAACAGTAGTGTGATTGAGGTGATAAACACAGAAGTCAAAAATGTAACCGTTGAAAAATGGAGAAACTGTATTCAATACGTCAAAAAAATTGAAAACTTATATAGATGTATGTACATAAATATAAATAGTTTAGAACCTGTAAAAAAAACTTATTATTGATTTGCAAGATAGTAGCGATAGCGAAATTGAACTAGATATTAATTAGTAACCAAAATTTTAACAAATGTACTCGAGGACACTGTACACTGTTCCAATATATTTGTATCATTACTATATTGTGTATTATTCAGTACATATAATATTAAAATTCAACTGTCTTATTAAAATAAAATTTTAAACCCAACAATTATACAATCAGGTATAGTGTGGCCCTGCACGATGCCTTGTCATTAAACAGCAATAAATTAATCACTTTCAAATCTTGTTGAATTTTGAATGGGTACAGGTAGCTAAGTCACTCTAAAAACTATACTTTGTTCGATAAGGAATCATGGTAACCAAAAGTGTTTAAAAGATATAAGGAAATGTAGATTATTGTTCTACGAAATATAGTAATCACCAAAATATTCCCCAAAATATATAATCCTATGTTATTTTTTGCATATAACATAAATATACTGGAATGTCACAAATACTTGTTAATATTTGTATACAACTTTTCTCTGCTGTTGAATTTAATAGGCTGCTTCGGATTATCTTTAATTTAATTTGTATGATAAGTTTATATAGTACTAGCCAGGCCCGCGGCTCCGCTCCCATTATTTCCCCTTATCTCCCAATATTTCTCCTTATCTCCCACTATCTTTTCATAATTTCCATTATCTAGGCTTATCTCTGCTCATCTCCCATTATTTCTCCTTATCTCCCATTATTTCTCCTTATCTCCCATTATCTCACCATAACTCCCATTATCTAGACTTATCTCTGCTTATCTCCCATTATTTCTCCTTATCTCTCATTATTTATACTTATCTCCCATTATCTCACCTTATCTCCCATTATCGAGGCTTATCTTATCTCCCATTATTTCTCCTTATCTCCCATTATTTCACCTTATCTCCTATTATCTAGGCTTATATCGAATTAAATAGAATATATGTATAAATTTATAAAAACACGTAAATCGGATAAGTGGTTCTCGAGTGACAAGCACACTAACGGACAGACAGATAGACAGAGAAACGTTACATTTTATTTATATTATATTCTTTGTTACATGATATTGTGCCATATTTAATGCTTTAGGCAGTGTATGCAAGAGAACGCGCTAGCGGCAAACTTTTCTCCGACTTGATTCACTATTATCGTCACTGCTTATTCCTTATGTCACCTAACGTAATAAAATATATCCTATAACCTGGCCAGAGGACATACGTATGATTAAAAAAAAAGCACGTAAATCGGATAAGTGGTTTTCCAGTGATAAGCTCACTAACGGACTGACAGACCGAGAGACGTTGCATTTTATATATATTACAGATATTCTTTGCTCCATGATATTGTTCCATATTTAATGGTTTAGCATGTTTAAGAAAAAAAAACACGTAAATCGGATAAGTGGTTCTCCAGTGATAAGCGCACAAACGGACAAACAGACAGAGAGATGTTGCATTTTATATATATTATAGATATCCTTTGCTACATGTTATTGTTCCATATTTAGTGGTTTAGGCAGTGTATTGCAAGAGAACGCGCTAGCGGCAAACTTTTTTCCGATTTGATTCACTGTTATCGTCACTGCTTATTCCTCATGTTACCTAACGTAATAAAATATAGTCTATAACCTGGCCAGAGAACATATGTATGTTTTAAAAAAAAGGACGTAAATCGGATAAGTGGTTCTCCAGTGATAAGCGCACTAACGGACTGACAGACAGACAGACAGATGGACAGAGAGGTTGCATTTTATATATATTATAGATATAGATTATTATTATTATATAACCTGGCCAAAGAATGTATGTATGCATTTAAAAAAAGACACGTAAATCGGATAAGTGGTTCTCGCGTGATAAACGCACTAATGGACAGACAGACAAACAGAGAGACATTGCATTTTATATATATTATAGATTATAGATATTCTCTGCTGCTACATAATATTGTTCCATATTTAATGGTTTAGACTGTGTATTGCAAGAGAACGCGCTAGCGACAAACTTTTTTTTCCGACTTCATTTACTATTATCGTCACTTCTCATTTCTTATGCTACCTATCGTAATAAAATATAGCCGATAACCTGGCCGGAGAACATATGCATGTTTTAAAAAAAAATACGAAAATCGGATAAGTGGTTCTCCAGTGATAAGCGCACTAACGGACAAACAGACAGACAGAGATACGTTGCATTTTATATATATTATAGATGTAATAAAATATATATTTATAACCAGGTCAGAGAACATATCTATGAGTTTAAAAAATCACGTAAATCGGATAAGTGGTTCTCGAGAGATAAGCACACTAACCGACAGACAGAGAGACGTTGCATTTTATACATATATTATAGATATAGATTATTATTATATATCCTGGCCAAAGAATATATGCATGAATTTAAAAAAAGACAGGTATATCGAATAAGTGGTTCTTGCGTGATAAACGCACTAATCGACAGACAGACAGACAGAGATACATTGCATTTTATATATATTATAGATTATAGATAGTCTCTGCTACATAATATTGTTCCATATTTAATGGTTTAGGCTGCGTATAGCAAGGGAACGCGCTAGCGGTAAACTTTTTTCCGACTTCATTCACTATTTTACGTCACTGCTCATTCTTTATGCTATCTATCGTAATAAAATATAGCCTATAACCTGGCCAGAGAACATACGTATGTTTTAAACCAAAAAGTACGTAAATCGGATAAGTGGTTCTCCAGTGATAAGCGCACTAACGGACAGACAGACAGACAGGCATTTTATATATATTATAGTTGAAGTAAAAAATTGTTTCACAGAAAATTTGCACCGAGAAAATAATTCCTAAACATTGAGTAGGGATTTTCAGCTTAAAGTGATTGCTTAAAGTGAAGGTTAAAAAATGCTATGTTAATCATACTTCTTTTGGTAAAAAATCTATACTCAGTAACGGAAATATTTTATGTATTTGAAGGGTTAGTGTACTGTAATATTATAACTAGGAGAATATATTAATGAAATCTCATGAGCATATGTTTTATTTTAGCAAAAATGCTGACTTAAGCATTATACTTTTTTAATTTTTTAACCTCCTAGGGCACGTTAATTGCAAACAGTAGCAGATGAAGTAAATATGAAATAAACATTATTTTATAATTAATTTGTTTAAAAAGATTCCTCTAAAAAAGGCAAATAATTTAAGAACTTTCCGATTTTATAAACCTATAAAAGCTCATAAGAGAAGAAAAACTGAATAAGTAGTCTAATAGGATCTAAAATTTAAGATCAATCCGCCACCATCCTGTAACTCTGGCTTTCATCTCCCCAGACTCATAGCAAATAAAAATTTCAGCTGTATTTTTTTAGAAATATACGGTAAATCAACAACGTTCGAAAATACTGAAAAATTCATATCGGTGCTCACTTAGACTAGAAATGGCTCTTCAATATTAGAGAAATTAATAATCTATGCATATTTATAAGTTACTAGTGGTGTGACATTCCAGTGTTTCATTTTAATGGATATCGATTAGACAACATTTCAATAATAAATATGCTAATTTTGATAAGGGTTCTATTTCTTTCGAAACAGGGGAAAAAATCCGTGCCGACAAATCCTGTGACTCGGAGCCACACTGGTTTAGTTAGTGATCATCGACCAAAAATACCTGAGCAATTCGAGAAAACCAAAGATAATCGCTCCCTGCATAATCATTATATGTGAATAAATTTAGATACTAAGTTGGCACAATGACACTACTCAGTATATATCAGCACTACACCAAACACTTTATTTTTGCACTCGACGTGCGTTTCGCTAACCATGTTAGCTTCATCAGGAGCGATGATTGACTAAAGCTAAACTACAGATCTACCCTAGTTATACTTAGCCTAACCCTTGAATTACTTAGGCAGAACTAATGACATAGGCAAGGCCATCAGTTCCGGTCAAGTAACCAGTAGAGGGGGCTATAAGGAATAGGCTCTCTCTCTTTATTTAAACTACTTTTACATTTTATAATTTCCATATTTTCGTATGCGTTCAACAATCTCCCATCAGATACATTTTCAATTAATCTTAGATTAACTAATGTTACAATATGATCAGCTTCAAGGGCATGTTCGGCAATGCTAGATTTTTCTGTTCTACTGTATTTTAAGTGTGCTAAATGGTCTTTAAATCGTGTTTTAATTGACCTTTTAGTTTGCCCAACATGCTTTTTGTCATAATCATTACAATTAATTTCATAAATTCCACTTTTCTCACAATTAGGAATCTTATCTTTGTTATTTCCTAAGATATTTCTCAGATTGTCTGATGACCTATAGACTAAGGTGAGGCCTACCTTATTGAGTCCCTTGCTATATTTCGATTTATATGGTATGGAGACATACTTGGTCTTATTTTCTTCGCGTGTAAAAAAGGTGGAATTCTAAGTAATTAACCTGAACTTATGCCTATTTATTAGCTTGTTTACTAAGTCATCGTCATAACCAACCAACCAACTCTAGTTATATTTCTAATAGGATTCCTTTCGTTATTTAAGTTTACTCTATTCAGAGGAAAAGTGACCAAACAATGAATTAAAAAATGTATTGTAATTTGTGTTGTTTGCAATGAAATGAATCATTAGGAATATATCTATCTGTAACTGTATCTTTTCTATAGATATTATTAATTAAAAATGTATCTGATAGGAGATTGTTGAACGCAATCGGAAGTATGGAAATTATAAAATGTAAAAGTAGTTTAAATAAAGAGGCCTATTCCTTAAAGCCCCTCTACTGGTTACTTGACCGGAACTGATGTCCTTGCCTATGTCATTAGTTCTGCCTGAGTAATTCAAGGGTTAGGCTAAGTATAAATAGGGTAGATTTGTAGTTTAGCTTTAATAAATCATCGCTCCTGATGAAGCTAACATGATTAGCGAAACGCGCGTCGAGTGCAAAAATAAAGTGTTTGGTGTAGTGGTAATATATACTGAGAAGTTTAGATACATCAAGTATCTTCTTCAAGTTTTTCAGAATTGGGTTCTTAATTCCCCTCCTCTTTAGTTACTATATTTTCTTGTATAAGTGCGGAAAACTCAATTACAAACATCCTTTTTGTTGTTTTATTGAAAGTTAGTATATCAGGTCAGTTAGCTTGTAAATGCCTAAGGAGAAATCAAAATTTCCTGGAAAATCTACTAATCAATATAGAGTTTTCTATTGCAATCTTTAGATCTTTTTTTTCTTTTGCTCTGATATCTTGAAGTGCAAGTTCAATCATGGTAAGTAATCCGTGTTAAATATAACGAGTAAATGTTTTGAAACAAGAATTTAAGCACGTAATCGTTCTATAGTCTCTGGGGTTGGTCAAGAAACCCTCCTTTTGCTCCTGCCCTCAATCGTCCACTCAGGAATTGATTGTTCCTTATTCAACCGAAGCTCTTCGTGTGACGGAAGAGGGATGAGAACTACTGGAAGACAATACAAGCAAAGGATAGGTGATCTCTGGAATGGACAAAACAGCAGAATTAACTACCCGTGACGTAGAAGAGAGCTAATGAGCTCGTTTTGTCATATAAGAAGGCTTTAAAAAGGAGACGAGAAATACAGAGATAGGTTGTGTCAAATGTCGAAAGGTGTGGAGGCAATAACAAGCGTGGTAGTCTGGTGCAGATGAATATAGCTGCTAAATAAATCGCCTGTTAAAGCTTTGAAAAAAGTAAATACCGACCAAGTGCAAGTCGGACTTGCGCAATTAGTGTTCCGAACGGTGACTGCTTTTAAAGGAAAATAAAATCCTTACCGAGTATAAGTTAATTAGGTCCCTGATACGTATATATCTTAAGATCAAATACGTATTTTCACGTTTTCTCTTAGTCAATAATATATAATAGTTATAGCATCTTAGCTACCTAATTGCCAATAAATCAATCTAGCTCAATCTAGTGTAAAAGTGTGAAACAAATACTTACTAGTTAAATATTATAATGATAAACAAATGTAATAGAATTATTTTGTCTTGGTACCTACCACCAGTGAAAAGTATATTAAAAAAACTTCCACCATATTATCATAGCAGACAAGTTATCAAACGTAATGCACTTGCACTTTATGGAGAATATTCCGGAATTTTTTTAAAATTTTTGATAGGTACTTTTCGAGACAAAGGGGGTAGAGCGATTTTAAAATAGTCCAAAGGAAAAGGTGCATTACTATTACATTATATATATATATATATATATATATATATATATATATATATATATATATATATATATACATATATATATATATATATATATATATATATATATATATATATATATATATATATATATATATATATATATATATATATATTCAACTCGTGTTTTCACAAGCTTTCATTTGACATCCCACTCGATAACCTTAGAAATTTTTTTTTCACTTCACCTTACCAGCTAACCCCTGAAGTTAACTTCAACAAGTAGTTTCGGAGAAAATCGAGTATGACAGACAGACGCCGATGTGAGCCAATAAGTGTCTCATATGGAACACTAAAAATGGTATTTTTGATAAAGTTAAATGTTCGAAATTTTCAAAAAATTTTGAAGATTCTTTTTTAAATTTTAGTTTAAAAGTACTCATCATGGCCTATCCAAGACACTTATGTGGTCTCCATACAATTACCTCTAACGTCTCTATGATTTTTTTGAAAGAAAGGTCTGTTAAAAAATTATCATTTTATAAAGCTGGCTACAATTTAATTTATGGGTTCTTTAGACCAAGTCGAATCCACGCACAAAATTTCATTAAAATTGTAAACCTTGATAGGATTATTACTAGAGACCGGACGAAATTTTTCGTCTCCGTAAAAAAAAATCTCTCTTCTAACCAATTTTCCTCTTTTCCCTGCTGGGGAAGAATTTCCACCAATACATGTCACTCTCTCAAGAAATCAAATTCAAACATATTTATCTGATAAAATTCGATTATCACCCTCTCCAAATGTTTGTACGTGGTAGAAACTGGAGATTCTTTTCAAACAAGGATTAAAGAACACATAAGATCAAGAAGATTGGGGCATGGTCGCAAATCTCCTTTGGGCATATATCCTAAACCTCTCAAGCACTCCTTTTATCTGGAAAATTTTGATTTTACTCTTTGCTTATCGCGTTCTTCGTAGAATTTTAACGAACAATCCGATATTAAATATTGACTATGAGTGTGCTTGTACGTGTTTGCTATAATGCTTTTAACGTCGATTGAACTAAGCTATGAAGTTTAATGTTTTTACTACTACCAGATATAGGAATATTGTCTAAGGTTGGTAATTACCGCTGGTGATAAGGTTTAAAATGACAAAAGTCTCTCTATTACTATTTTGAATTTTTCATATTAAGTTTTTATGTTTATACTTTCCTAAACTGTAATTTTAATCTTGATGTCATGTAATTCGATGTAGTACGCTCCTTGGCTGTAAGTTATGATGTTAATTTTTACACCTAAGTCAACATTTGTGAAAGATAATACCTAAAACAAAAACATATTTGTTTCTTTTGTATTTTTATGCAATCGAAGGCTGATATTCATACCTTATAAGAATTTTACATATACGTTCTGGTGAGTTTTATAAACGCACACATTGTGGTACTCATTAGGACGCATTTTAGTAAACTTGGATAAACTTATCTTAAGAGCAGAGAATTTGTCATCAAATTTAGCATGCAAGTCCTTCAAATTAAAAAGAAGTAACCGTTTTTTGAAATATTCCCAACCCGCATCAGTTTTTACTGAAATTGAATCTTTACTTCCTGGCATAACACGACTTGATTCGTCACATAAATAGAAATCTATCACTTTTAATGTGGTAATCGACGACTAATTTTGTAATCCGCAAATTCTTTGCCCTTAAAGCCATCTTGCGCGAACCATTAAAATAACGTTCCATTTGATAAATACTGATCTGTGATAGAAGGATGGTCAAAATCTCAATTTTTTTAAAATAACTAGTTTCCTTTAACAAAGCATTCTTCACACCATTTATTTATTTTTTATCGATTTCAAATGATTGCGTTTTAATTTTTCTTTCGTAAAACGTTCTGGAGCACTACATAAATTAACTAACAAAGTATGTTTCAGAATACATAGTTTACCCAATTACAAGTACTAAATTCATTAACAATAATTTACCTTAATACCTAGAACAAGTTCAATAAAAGACACCCTCCCCCATCTGATTGATCGTTGAGGATTTTTTCTGATTAATTTCTACCTATTCTAAACAATTCAGTAATTTTCCGTTCTTTCCGTTATGCAAAATTTTGAAATCTTCATTGAATGTATGATTTTCCTCTGTTAAATGTTTAGCGTTATGAGATTTGTTATTTTTCATTCTCAAGCTCTGTTTAGGTTCGCTTATTCTTTTATAAAAAGGTGTGCCTGTTTGTTCTATATACGTTTTATTGCAAGTGCCACAGCAGAACTCGTAAACCCCCGTTTTATTTTCTCTTTTGTTTTACTTTTATTATTTTTAATATGTCGGGATAATATGTTATTTGTACGGAAAGCGATATTTACATGATTTCTATGGAAAAAATTTTGAATTTTATTAGTTAATTTTCCGGTATAAGTGAGTGTATGAAATTTTTCTTTGTTTAGTTGTTTGTACGGGTACACCAGTCCTATTGCTTTTTTAAATTGTTTTTTTATTAAAATATTATCTACGAAATCGCTCCTGTACCCATTGTTTATACTAATTTGTTTTATAATATTTAATTATTTTTGAAAATTTTCTTCCGTTAATGGTGTATTTATTAGTCTATGGATGAAATTATTATAAGCCGAGATTTTATGTGTGAACGGGTAGTTAGAATTAACGTGTATAGTTATATCTGAGTATGTTGGTTTATGGAAGATTTCAAAATCGTGTTTATTCATTTTGTTTGATATTTTTAAATCTAGGAAATTAATCGATTTATTTGTTTCTATTTCTGTTGTAAAAGTAATATTACTATGAAGTTGGTTAATATAATCTAGAAAAAGTTTTAATTGTCGATCTGTGACTGTAAAGCAAGTCAATATATCATCTACATACCGGTACCAATAAAAGAAATTTTTAAAAAGATGAGAATTACTGATTTGCTCTTCTAAATGATCCATGAAAATTTCACATAAAATTGGAGAGTAAGAGGATTTCCCAATATTAGACCTTTCTTACTTATATAAATGTTATCGTTAAATTCGAAATAATTCTGGTCTAAGCACAATGTTAAGATATCTAATATTTCTTGTTTAATTATTGGGTTAACATTAGTTTTGTTGAGTAATCTTTGGACCAAATTTATAGCGTCTGATGGACGGAAGAAAAAGAAAGAAGAAAATTTTCAAAAAGAATTAAATATTATAAAACAAATTAGTATAAACAATGGATATAGGAGCGATAGGTAATACATTCACCTATACCGGAAAATTAACTAATAAAATTCAAAAATGTTTCCATAGAAATCATGTAAATATCGCTTTCCGTACAAATAACACATTATCCCGACATATTAAAAATAATAAAAGTAAAACAAAAAAAGAAAATTAATCGGGGGTTTACGAATTATGCTGTGGCACTTGCAATAAAACTTATATAGGACAAACAGGCAGACCTTTTTATAAAAGAATAAACGAACATAAACAAAGCTTTAGAATGAAAAATAATAAATCTCATGACGCTAAACATTTAACAGAGGAAAATCATACATTCAATGAAGATTTCAAAATTTTGCATAATGAAAAGAAAGGAAAATTACTGAATTGTTTAGAACAGGTAGAAATTAATCAGAAAAAAATCCTCAGGTCGAATACTCAACGATCAATACGATGGGGGAGGGTCTCCTTTATTAACCTTTTGTTCTAAGTATTAAGGTAAATTATTGCTAATGAATTTAGTACTTGTAATTAAGTAAACTATGTATTCTGAAACATATTTTATTAGTTAATTTACATCGTGCTCCAGAAGAAGACACAGTGTGTCGAAACAATTGTCAGCAATAATAAACATTAGTGGTAATCTTAAACATTTGTTTAAATTTTTATTCCTAGTTATTATGGATCTCCATCAAGTAACGTTTTGATTCGCGCTCTGGTTTGTCATATTCGTGCAAAAGTTTACGAACAACTTCAATTTGTTTATCAACTCTATCAGATTTGTAAAATGCTTTTTTTTCTTCAACTGCAGTCGTATTTTCAGTTTCACTTTTGGGGTTCACAAAAGATTATTTTGTTACAATATCATGTTCAACTTCTTTTAGAATTTCAACGTTCGGTCTAATTAATGCACGTCGACAAGAATGACACATGTATTTATTAATGAACGGAAATAGACAGACGATTACCAATTAGTTTAATTTGTTCAACATTTTTCAATACTTTTGCGTGATTTGGTGGCGAGTGAATTACAACACTTATTTGCAGATGGCCTTATAGCTTTGCTCTAGATACAATTGTTACACTAAACTTTTCAATAAAAAGAAATAGAGGCACTTTAGCAATTACACACTTGGTTTTTTTTTTTTCAATTCACGAAACGGCACAAATTATGTTTTTAATTTCGCGACGCATCAAACGTGTCCAGGCTTGCAAACCACAACGGCGGGCAGCGTGAGACGAAAAATTCGACTACTTTTCAACAAATTGCTGGCCACCAAATTTTTAAACGGAATTAGTAACTTAAATAAATATAGTTTTAACTGTTTTTTTCCGATATTTTTATCTATTGGAGAACATGTATGTTTTTGTATTTTGCATTATAATTTTGAAATAACAATATGTATATTTAATTAATTTTTTAACTTTATCTCTATTATTGAAAAGTATGTTATTTTTACAGTTAAATGAGCGTTAATCCCATTTTAATTGACCAATCTGTAGATATTTAATTTTTCATTAATGGATCATAAAAATATAAAAATTTATTTGTTTATAACTTGAATAATATCATTTTTTAAAAAATATTTGCAACGGGTAATAAGTTTGATGTCAGCTTTTGATTGTATATAAAATTAAAAGAAAAAAAATGTTTTTGTTTGAGGCGTTACCTTTCACGAATTTTGATTCACCTATATTTCTAAGTAAGGTAGTAATTTTTTTATACATCTGACTATAATTTTTTTTTTCGATCGTTTTTCTTCAGTTACTTTATCAAAGCCTTAATTACATTCAATAATTTGATGACAAGATATGTACGTATGAAATATTGTTTGTAACGAATAATTAATGTAATTGCTCAGTTCTTTGATAACAACTTACTAAACACAGTTATTAATCACCATAGTGCATGCAGTGTTCAACAACGAATATAATAAAGATAAAATTTTATGTTAAATAATATATAGAGAAGAAGTAAATCTATAATTTCTGAATTTCAAAAATATGGTGTTCTTAATCAACTAATTGAACTGGAGAAATAAAGTAGATAATTCTCGTAGATAATATCTACATAACTTACCTTTTCTTAATAACCCTCATGAATTCGACTTGGTATATTCAAAATTGTTGTACACACCGTGTTACTTATATTTGGCTTTTTACATAAAAATTATTTTAACAAATCTTTAGTTAAATTATTTTCTGGGCTCTTCAAATTGAAGCTATGACATATTTTAGTAGAAAAGATATTAGATTTTTTCAATACATTTCAGATTATTTAAGTATATTTGGACTTTTACCACCTTACAATTTTTATTCAAAAGTTTTAAAGCATTTGTGTCTTTACAGGATTTATACATGGTTCTTAGTTTTAATTTACACGGTTTTATGCCACGTATGTTTGCAAGGAATAAGATATTTTTACAATCGAAACTCAGAAGTACTAATATTCCAAATGTTTGATATTTTTTTGAATGTTTATGGGTATATAAGTCTTGTCACGATGCTGTTTTTGGTCAATTATGACAAAAAAAAATTTGAGGAACTTTTTATTCGAATTTCTTTTATGGAGAATGTAGTTAATTTGAATACTCAGGGATCACTAGAGAAAAAGTTTTATAAAGCTTCAGTTATACAGTTTATTGCAGTCAATATGGTAATAATTTTAATGGTTTTTATAAATATTTGCTCAATTAAAGCGCATGAACTGTCGTATTGTTTTCTGTTGGAATATTTTTTCTTTTATTATAGTTTGTTAATCTGTACTTCGTTCGTTTATCTTAGTCTGTCTGTTTACCTCAAATATAAAGATGTAAAAACACAATTATTTTATTCAATGAATAGCCATGACTACCAAAAACGTTTAAAAGATATAAGAAAATGTAGATTAATGTTTTGTGAGATAACAATAATAAGAAAAATGTTGTCAGAATTATATGGTACTATGTTATTTGGTGCATATAACGTAAATATACTGGAAATTATAAACGTATTTGCCTGTATTTACCTACAACCTTACGCTGATGTTATATTTAATGTGATGCTTGGAATTGCCTTTAATATGACTTCCCTGGTAAGTTTATGTGGTTTTTAATGAATGAAATTATCTAGTAATTAAACTGTTTCACAGATGATAACCATCATCGTCAATCAAATACTTCGCTAATAGCCTAAAAGAAAGAGTACTTAGGTAGCTACGAAAGTTTTTAAAAATCATATGAAACAAACATAAATTAGCAGCAGTGTTTTTAAACTAGTCGCATTTAAGATTTATAGACGTATGTGATCGAACAAGTTCTAAAAACTTCTCTTCCATTTAGAAGTTGGTATCTCAGCAATGTGCTGTGTAAACGGGTCAATACCACTGCAGCTATTGAAAAACTTTTTCTATGCGTTTGGTTTTTGACAAATGGGAACAAAAATAAATCCAGAAATGATAAATGGGGAGTGTATGGAGAATAAGAGAATAATTTAACGTTTTTCGTTTGTAAATATTCGATTTTTTGACTGGTTGTATTAAAGCAAGCATTATCATTTTCAAGCATGTTACGACGGTTTCGGTTTGTTTTATACAATACATTGATGACTTTTAGCAAGCAAACTGTTATATATCAATCAACCGCCATATGAGCAATAATTGAGAAAAATACAGCAGTCATTTTTTCCGTGAAACTTTGCGAGAACGAAGAATTTTTGTGGTTTAATCTCATTACACTCGAACCGCTAATTGACGATTAGTTTCAGTTTCATAAGAATAAAGCCCAGTTTTATCCCTAGGTGTAATATTATTAACGGAAGTTGAAGCACTGTGGTTGAATTTCTTGAGCACTTCTTGAGTTCATTTTTCAAGCGCCTTTTTCTGAGCTTAGGTTACATTTTACGAAATCTAAGGAGCAGAAACCTTTTCATAACCAAGGTTCATGTAAGATCTCATGCTGCATCAACTAGCGGAAATTATTATCCTTTCGCTTACGTCATCGATGTCTGATGCAACAATGGAGGTTGATGGATGACCTGTATAAAATTCATCCCTGAGATTTTTTCGTTCAGGAATGAATTTTAAAAACCCGCTGTAACCGTTATTATTTCATCGCGTTCTCTCTCCAACATTCAGTTGAAACATATTAATAGTCTACAGCCTTTTCTAAATCCGGCTTGTTCTCTGAGTTGGTAAGAGTCCAATTTCTTTGTGAGTTTCACAATTATAATTTTTATAAATAACTTGTATATTACGGATAGTGGGATGATTGATCTATAGTTGTTAATTTTCTTTTCTGAACAGCAGGTCCATCAGAGCATTATCCCAGTCTAGAGGTATATTGCATATATCCAGATACTTATTATAGAATATATCTAGCATTTGTAGTATTGGTTCTCCACCCTGTTGAAACATTTCTAAAAGTATGCCGCCTTCACCTGCTACTTTTCCTCTTACCATTTTATTTAAAGAATCTTGTATTTCGTATTTTGTGATGTGAATATCTCTAGATCCTGCACTCATTACTCGTATTCTAACTAACTTGCTTTTGTCTAATGGAGGTTTATTCGCATAAAGATCTTTGTTGAATCTCTCTATAGTTATTATTAGCGCATTCGTTTGGATTATTATTTGGTTATTTTCTTCTACCAATTTTGTTTTTGGTTGTTACCCTTTATTAATGTATATAAATATCTATATATATATATATATATATATATATATATATATATATATATATATATATATATATATATACATATATATAAATATATTGCTCAAAATGTCTACTGTTAACAGCGAGGCAACGACCTAATCTGTCGTAAACAGCCTGAATATAGTTTTGCAGAGAATCCATGTGTGCTACTTCATATTAAATTCTTCGTTGTGCATCTTCTACAGTCTCAGGTTGACTTTGGTAAACTTTGGTTTTCAAATAACCCCATAAAAAAAATCGAGTTTCGTCAGGTCGGAACTCCTTGCAGGCCATTCTACAGCAGCCCTTCTGCCTATCCATCGATTAGGAAAAATCGCATCTAAATATCTACGAACATTGATTTCATAGTGAGGAGGTGCACCGTCCTGTTAATACCACAGATTCCTGTTAGGGTTATCCAAATTATTTTCATCGAGAAAAAGACCTACACAAGTTAGAATAATCTGCTCTTGGAGTAACTGTAAATACCGCTGTCCTGTAAGATTTCCATCTATAAAAATGGACCAATGATATGACGTCCAGAAATCCTTGCCCACACGTTTATCTTTTGTGGTCTTTGAGAATGACTGTCGATTATCTAGTGAGAATTCTCAGTAGACTAGTACTGGCAGTTACGCCTGTTAACTCTTCCGTTAAGACAAAATGTGGCTTTGTCAGAAAACACAATATTATGAATTAGGTTAGGATCATTATTGATTCGTTCCATCATGATCCCGCAAAATTCAACGCGTCTATCGTAGTTATCTTCAGATAATTTTGGGAATAGAACGGGTTTGTATGAATGGAATTTTCCTTCATTCAGTATACGACTTAAGGTACCTTTACTTATGTTGTGGCCTAGGCAAAGCTGATCAGTGGCTGTATGGAGATTTTCTGTAATTTCCAATAAAACATCTAACTTTTTATCATCGCTCACTTTTGGAGGTCCCGACTTAGAACGATTCTTAACATGACCTGAGTGTCTAAATCGTTTTAATGTTTTGCTAACTACGGTTTGGGTAATAGGTTCTCAATTCGAATGTTCTGCGTTAAAAAGCTCACACACCTCCTGTTGTGTTCTCCTACGGTCTCCGTAACCAACCATCATTATCAAGGTGATTCTTTCAGTTTCTGTTAAATGTACCATTATGATATTAGGCTCAAATTGCGGTTTCACAAAATATAGCAATAAACGTTTTCGTCAATAAATCATTTTTTGACGCGTTATCTGACAGTAAATGTTTGACGCAAACCTGCTTAAATTTTTTTTTAATTTGTTCTCCTGAATTTCGAATGTCAATAATTCCAAAACAGTTCAATTTATACATATGATATGTTAGACAAGTAATATATAGAATTTTTGGTAGGCTCAAAAATAAAATAACGTACAGGGCTGTTCCCGATGTTTTGATTATTCCTTGGTTTAGGTAGCTCTTCCATGTAGTGGAGATATTCAGCGCATCATCTCGCTTATTTAGCTGTCCATTCTTTTCGATTTCCAAAGCTTCTCTCACTATGCGTACTTTATAATGTAAAATCGAAGCTATTTGTTTATATCCCTCAAAATTGATGTTGTAACCAGTATCATGGTGGTGCTGAAAAAGAGCTGATGTTGTTTGTTTGTTTTTTATACTTATTTTATGTTCTTGAATTCGGGTGGAGATTCTTCTGTTTGCTCGTTCTATGTACAATTTGTGGCAATCTCCGCATGGGATGCTGTAAACTTCATGGTTTTCTCTTATTCTAGGGGTTACCCAGGATGTCTGCCAGAGTGTTTTATGGTGTGAATGCTGTACCTATGTTGTGTTTTCTTAGGACTCATCCAATCCTATCTGTATCTCCTTTTACATACGGTAATAGGACTCTACTCTGGTTGAGGTCACGTTCTTCTGTCCTCGTCTGTGTATGGCGCTGCCTTTCTAATGCTCTCCGTATGGACTGGTCTTTATATCCATTTTGCTTAAAGGTCCTAGTGATTTATGTAATTTCTTGCTGTCTCGTGTCTGGTCGGTGAGTCGGTATGACCTCGATACGAGGAAGTTGGCTACCGACTGGATGTGAGATGGATGATGGTGTGAGTCAACGTTTAAATATCTATTGGTGCGGGGGGCTTCCGGTAGACTGAGTATTGAACTTGACAGTTGTTTTTCCGCGTTATGAGCACATCAAGGAAATGGAGGCTTTTTTCTTCTTCTACTTCCAAAGTGAACTACAGTATCCGGTCGTGGATTCTGTTTAAATAGGTCAGGAAGCCGTCTAATTCATTTCGTCCATGCGCCCAAATTATAAAAATGTCATCGACATATTGTTTCCAGAGTTTGGGTTGGAGTGGTGAGTTTTAAGGGCCTCTGTTTCAAAATACATCATATAGAGATTGGCTATTACTGGTGAAAAGGAAGATCCTATGGGTGCTCCATCTGTTTGTTTGTATTGCGTTAGTTCTGTTTTTCGGTGTAATGTCTCTCCAATGATTGATAAGCAAAACTTCGGCGGCGGTTGCATTTTCTTGTTGTTCTCATAAGTTAACGTTTTTTCTAGGGCTTCTAGGCCTTCTGAATGTGACATTTTTACTGGAATATTGTCAGTGGCTTCTACTTCGTTATCATCATCGTCATCGCTGTCTATTTTATTAGCATTTTTGCATACATTTTTAATTAAATCTTGGTCAGTCATTTCACCTTCCACACTATCACTGTTTAACCATTCACAAACATCGGTGTCCGTAACACTTTCACATCCTGATATTCTTGTAATAATTTGATGTAAACTTTCATTATTTTCTGTTTCTGCCTCTGGGTAATGTCTCTCCTCTTGTGGAATCAATTTTGACCAAGATTTTTCCAGAGTACTACTCTTTACTTAATTCCAGGCTGAAGCTATCCAATATATAACATTTTTCAAATTTATCTTTTTTAGACAATCAGTAAGATTGCCACCTTCATCTACTTCTTCTAAAAATATGGTCCAATAACAAACGCTTGTAATTGCGTTTTAAATTTTCCAATACACCCTGATCCATAGACTGATTGAGAGAAGTTACAGCAGGAGGCAAAAACATTGCTTTTATTTCCCCAATTTCAAGTTGCTCTGTAGTTGGGTGAGTGGGGGCCTTTTCTAGTAACAGAATACATTTTCTAGGATATCCATGTTCTTTTAAAAAAAGTTCCACTTTGGGAACAATATCTCCAAAAAACCAGTCTTTAAATAGAGTCGTGTTTATCCAGGTATTGTTTTGATTTTTATACAAAACAGGAAAAGCATTGCGATGATTATTCTTAAAGGTTCGTGGATTTGCAGACTTACTAATACATAATAATGGGAGTTTGTGTCTTCCAGAAGCATTACTGCATGCCAGAACAGTAATACGTTCTTTGCGTTTGTAATCAGGTGCTCCAGTTTCAGTTTTTGAAGCTAAGGTATTTGACGGCAACTTTTTGTAGTTCAAGCCTGTTTCATAGGCTGCTCAAAATTCTCTGCAAATTTTTTTGCAGCAGATACATCAGCCGACAATCTTTCTCCACAAACTTTCAGTTGACGTACACCATGTCTTTTTTTCCACCTGTCTAGCCATCCATCACTTGCAGAAAAATTTAAAGGCGCTTCAATAACCGGCAACTCTTCGCTTAAACTCACTGCCTTATGTTTTAAAATTGTTCCTGAAATTGGTATTCCACGTTCTCGATTCTGTGTAAACCATAAAAATAAAGAATCATCCATTTTTTGGTATTCACCGCTTTTCATACTTTTTCGTGCCTGTGTGTGTGCGATGACAAAACACTACACCATTTTTCAAGTTTTTCGCGATCTTTTCTCCACTCTGAAACAGTACTCACGGCTATACCTAAATCCTTCGCTATATTTTTAAGAAGTTCACCATTATCTAAACGTTGAATTGCTTCAAGTTTCTCTTTTAAGGTAATAACAACACGTTTACGCTTATTTCGCTCCATTTTGTAAAATATCTGTTAAAACGAAACTGTTACCTCTGCGATAATAATAGACGTAATAAGTAACTTATAACACTCGTCGACTAACCAAAACATAGACAGCAGTGAAATTCTAGACGTTGGGGAGTCCCCGACGCGTTAAGGAAATCACTCATCGTCTGTTTCGAATAATGGGGATTTTTTCGTTCAATGGGAATACAATTTGCTTTTTAACAGTTTGTTTCGGATAAGCCGGATTTCAGATAATCGCGATTCGGATAATCAGGATTGTACTGTATATATATATATATATATATATATATATATATATATATATATATATATATATATATAGGCTTCGTAGCGATAAACCGTTATATATATTTCCTACATATTGTTTACGGATGTGGAATGTTTATTTTAATTATATTTGCTTTGGTTGCGAGATATACCCCCTGCCGAGTCGAAAGTACGATCTAATCTGAAAAATGCAAATTAGTGATGATGAGGGGTATACAAATAATATTGTTCTGTATACCGGGGTCATCAGAGTTTCTTCACATGAAATAACAGTAAATAACTGGAAAAATATGAAACTTTTTAACAGTTGATATTAATTTTTATATATCGTTTATCGAGCATTTGTGATCCCCCAACTTTGTCTCTTAAATGTCTAATTAAAAATAAAAATTACTCAGTTGTAATAAATAATTATTTATCGATAATACTACAATGAATATTCAATCGTTCATCAATAGAGAGTAATTTAGTCGAATTGATTAGGTTGTTCGTAACGTACACAATGTTATATTTTTACAGAAACGATATAAGACACTTCCATTATATTGCCCTTTATTTAAATATCTTCGGAGTGTTTCCAGTGTATGATTTTTATAGAAGAAAAGTTAGATACCTACGGTGGTATATGATCTATGTCATTATTCTTATAGCGTTATTCCTTATATTAAATATTATAAGCGTGAAACGAATGATAGAATATGTAAAAATAACGAGTCGTAAAATATTTGGTTTTTTGGATCTATGGATGGTAGTTACTGGATATCAGTTCCTAGTTTTACCGATTGTGCAATTGTCTCTTTATTTCAAAACACGATTTAACGAAATTTTTGGTCACATTGCATTTTTAGAAAATTTTGTGAATTTGAACACGGAAGGACCGGCGAATAATGGTATTTTGAAATGTCCCCTTTGGCAGTTTATTATATGCAATATCGCTGTTGTGATAATAAACTGTTCAATGATCGTTCACTGGTATTATCTAGTACCTAACTTAGTAGGTAATTACCTACTATGAGGTTTTAGTATGCTGGATCTTCGTAAATATGAATTTATCGTTAAATCTAAAATATATTCTAGTAAATAAAAATATGTTAAGTAATAAATTTAAAACACCCCACGAATCTGTAAAAAATATGAGAAAATATCGAAAAATATTCTGTGAAATGGTAGATATGGTAAAAAAAGTCAATAAAGTGTTTGGATATGTGTTATTCGAAATGTAAAACCTGATGCAATGTACTCAAGCAATTGCAAGAGCATATGCACCATCAACTGACGTAAAGGAGTTTGATAATTGGTCAACTAAAATGATTTTAATTTCTTCTTCTATTTTTAAACTGGTAAGTTGTGTCGCAATATTTTTCAAAAGTTAGGAGGGGGCAGCGAGAGGTCTTTAGACTTTATAAAATACAAGATACAAATATAGTATAAAAAAATTTTAGTATTTGAAAATTGCACTATCTAATACACGGAAAAGGCCAGGATGGTAAGATTTGTCAGTACGTCTGAACGATCCTTGTGCAGTATCCTACGTGTGCGCCATAAAATGGAGATAGTGAACATGCCTATCCTTTCGCGAAGAGTAGTAATAAGAAACATGATAAGTTCCACAATAGTTAAAAAGCGACAATTTGGAACATAACTTAAAGTTACACTTGAAATGTTTATATCTGAACGTTTTAAAACTTATTTTTCTGTCAGTACTAGTAGAAACATGAATGAACAGGCTTAAAGGCACGAAAATTGACCAAAGGAAGCATTATTGCTAACCCCAATCAATATCTGGGTATTGTGAACTTGACAGGACTTGTAGGTTCTAGTGGTATCCGAACCACATGATCTGCGGATGCTATTCTTTCATCTTTTTAACTCTCAGCTAGAAGCAAAACTCGATGGTGGCTAATCAACTTTTAGTACCTGTATAAAAGTCTCCGAAGTATTGTGGTGAAGTATGTTCATTAGCAACAGCAGTAAAACCTTTCAGCTTGACTCCAGATTAACAGAGTACCATCTACTTCGTCAGCCTTTCGACTCAAGTAACTATGAGCTGACAATATGCTGTCTGCAGTTTTTCTGTTTAAGTAGGTTTAGAGTCGTCGAAGGCCGACTACAGGTGTCCGCCCCACCTATATGAGCGGTAACTTCACCGACCGCCTTTCATAGTTCGGGCACTCGTTTACCTACCGCGTGCTAGACAGTTTTTTAATTGGGGCCCGAAGGTCGCTTTCAGGTATCCCTTATCCACCTTTTTTTATAACGTACCGCCTTTTGAGAGTTTGCCGATGTACATGTGTATAATCTACTTTAAAATAAATGTGCTGACCTGCTAAGGATCGAACCCGAGACTATGGTCATGAAAAGTATGAACTATACCCTGGAGCCAAGTCGCCAGTATTTTTACAAAAACTTTGCTTATATAAACATAGGTCAAGATTATTTAACGTGTTTATTACCCCAGTTTGCCAAACGGTCAACGATATTATAGTGACATTAGGATCTTAAGCAACGTCTTACGTTTACTATGACCCGAGCTGTCCGACTAAAGTATAGTCAAAACAACGCAAGTGTTTTTGTTGCTCTTACAGGTTTCAGCAAGGAAATATTTTAGTATGCTGTTTTGACTTTCATCGTTCAACGACTATATTGCGACATGTATTTTAGTAACATTAAATAACCAATTGATTATAAATTGCACTGTTTACTTGTACTAAAATAATGATACGGTATATTTTATTGGTTGATTTCAGAACTTATATTCCCTTGTTAATTTTTCAATTTCAACTAAATAATCATTCCATGAAGTCATTACGTCTAAACTTAAAACTTGAACTAAATATGCGAATCTTCTTCTTCTTTTATTAGGCGTTACCCTTTTTTCATCCTCGGTTTATGGTGTGTCCTCAGACTTTGTTGCCCAACTAACTTTCAATCCACCGTTTTGCTGGTCGTCCTGGTGGTCTGGTCGTTGTGGGTTTGTTATTTCTGCATATTTGAATTGGCCGTTCTCCACTCGCTCTACTTATGTGGTCGTTCCATTCCTTTCTTTTAGTTTTGGCAAATTTCGCTATATCTGTTATGTCACATTGTTGCTTCACTTCTTGGTTTGGTATTCTCTCCATTCTTGTTTTTTTCCTATAATGCAGAGGTTCCCAAACTTTTTTTTCTCGTAGACCACTTTCAAAATTTTACTGGTTTCGGTGGACCCCCTGCTGCTACATTTCTACCATATTCCCAAAACTCGTCAAAAAATGTGAAGATTAGATCTAACGATGGAAAGTTCCAACCCTAATTTCGAAGTGGTAAAAATAAAAAGAAAAATAATATATTTTCTTGTGTTCTATTTATTAAAATAATATGATTACAGACTTGATAGAATTAAAATTAAACATTAATAACGTACCGTAACTTCAACAATTAAAAAAAAAATAGTCATAATTTTAATGGGAGGGATGTACTTGTTGGATTGACAGCAAATTATCAATATTTGGCTTCAGTTTTGTAAGGAAAAACGGCAAATCTCCCCGTTCTGTGATGTTCAATCTGCTCCTTTTTTTGTTAATAGGTTTGTAACCACACTAAAACTTTTTTCGACAAGGTATGACAAGGGAAACGCTATCAAAACTTTTCTCGCAATTTCCCACAGCCCAGGATATTTTTCGGGTATTTCTGCCTGCAACCAAAATGTTTGATAGCCTTTTTTAAATTTCACCTTCAGCTCCTCATTGGTGCTAAGCTCGAGTAGCTCCTCTTGTAATACCACATTCGCCAGTTCCGTTTCATCAAATACGCGATGTCTGCTTTCAATTTGATCAGGTTTTCTTTTAAATCTGGATCTTTACTTTCCAGAAACTCTAAAACTGATTCAAAAAGTGAATAAAATCTTGTTAAATATGCACCTTTCGACAACCAGTGTACTTCAGTATGTAAGAGCAATCGTTGGAAGTCTTTATCATTTTCGTCGCACAATTGTGCAAATAAACGGGTATTCAACGCATTGCTTCTTATTTTGTTAACTGCTTTAATCACAAATTGAAGCGATTGGTGCAATCTATCACTCAAATTTTTCACTACCAGGTGTTGTCGGTGGATGACACAGTGAACTGCAGTTACTCCTGGTATAATTCTTTTAAGATGGCTTATAAGCCCACGATATCGCCCGAAGATGGCAGGAGCTCTATCTGCTGCCACCGAAATAATGTTTGTAAATGGAATCGATTTTTCCTTAAAAAAATCACCCAGGACATTAAATATTGATTCGCCTTTAGTGTCCGTCTCCAAAGTTTTCGCGAATAGCAGCTCTTCATGGATTTCTTCATCCATAACAAATCGAACATATGCCAATAATATTGCTTCATTACCAGATAAAGTTGACTCGTCCAGTTGAATAGAAAAATGACTTGTTTGCAGATAATTACACAAGAAGCTTTCAATATCAGAGCTTAGTTCATCAATACGTTTTCGTACAGTGTTGTTACTCAAAGGAATTCTTTTGAGTACGTCAAATGGAGGTTTGTGCAGAACAGTTTTTAAAACCGCTTCAACATCGGGTAAAATTAACTGTTCTCCGATGATGTGCGGTTTTCCAGATTTCGCTATAAGCAATGAGATATTGTAAGACGCCCGCAAGCCATCATCGTTACTTTGAGACGTTGAAACGAACATACTGTGCACGGTGGGTCTCTTTTCATATTTTTCCTTCAATGTTTGAAAATTTTTTTTATCTTTGTCTATTTTATTAGGATGACACCTTCTTAGATGATCTTCGAGCTTCGATGGTTTCATAGAGTCATTGCTCAAAACTTTGTTGCATAAAAGGCATATGGGCCATCGTTTGTCTGCCTTTGATGGAAGAAAACCAAATTTCAAATAATCAACACTTTACTGTCGACATTTCTTCTTAGATTCAGCCATGTTTCGTGTCAGTTACCTACCTGTAAAGAAAAAAATGATTTAGTAATCATAAGGCGACTTTAACAGGATATGGCTATTTTAACAGAATAAAATAGAATTAATAAATTATTGCAATGAAAAAACCAAAAATGCCGGCGGCAAAACTGATTTTAATTATTAAAAGCAATAAACTGCTAAGACCCATATAGAGGTTTTCACAAAACGGCTGAACCAATTTTAATGTAATATCAAATATTTTTTGATTAATTATATTTTGATACATTTCTGTAAATTCGAGAGAAAATACTTTTAAAGAATATTTTGACATCAAAACTCCGCGATTTTAATGAATTATTTATTACTTTGATGTACGTTACGAGTGGTACATAAAGACACGTACAATTTATGAAAATATTTTTAGTCATTTAGCATTAGCAACTACGAGGGGCACTGAAATATGTACAAACATGCAGGTCAATCATATATCTCTCCTTTCGTGAATCACCACACTCGGGTAAATAAATAATTTTATAATAAAAAGTACTAAAAGTTCAATCATTCTCGGCTTCCTGTTCTTTTATAGAAGTATCGAATAATGGCCCTGTTCAGTATTTAATTTTTATTACGCACCTACTACAAGCAAACATAACAAATATAATATTATTACAATATAAAATAAAAATATAAATAACAAATAGGCATGTACTTACTTTTTCCGGCACTGGCATACACTGACATCGATTCACTCACACTTTTTTTTTCAAAATTCCGGGAAAAAATGAGTAACGTTTGTCCTTGGCATTTGTATTTATATTGGTGAAGAATCAAACAAGTTCATGCAAGATTGTAAGCACAGCACAAGTCTTATTTCGTCCCTTTGCACGTCTGAATGGGTTGCGTTGCGGGCGAGCAGGCGGCTCTTTGCAAGTCTCGACGCGCGTTGTACTGAATATCGAATATGCAAGTTTTTACAAGTAACAGTAAAATATACTACTCAAAAAAATTAAGGGAGGTTTTAAAACAAGGAAATTAATGCTAAATAAACAGGCTATCTGGTCCATATGCCGGCCTAACTGAAAAATTTTTTTTCAGGCCCGTCCGCGGACCAAAAAAAAAAGCAAAATATTTGCAATATTATTTTTTCGCGCTGTTAGGATTGCATGAGAACAATAGCTCCTAAGAAATTTTAGCCAAAAAATCTGAAACTCAGAATCTTAAAGCTTCGAAATGCTTTTTTTTTTAAAGTCTCAATACGACCATTTTTCACCGAAATACAGCCTATCAAAAATCACCGAAAAATTTGGAATTTTTTTTTGCTCCCTTAATTTTTTTGAGTAGTGTATTATCTGCCTACATTGATAGGTAAAGCCAAGCCAACATTTTTGTTCTTTACTATCGAAACCAGATAAATTTTCGTGGACCCTCACTTACAACTTGTGAACCCCCATTTTTTTTTCACGCCAACGTAGACCCCCGTCGAGTCTCCCGTGGACCCCTGGGGATCCACCTGAACCACTTTGGGAATCACTGCTATAATGGAACGCACGATATTCATTTCGGCTGTTCGCATCATTTGTTTAGTTTTGGCGGTCTGGGCTCGAGATTCTGCTCCATATGTCAAAATGGGCCACACCATTGTTTTGTAGATTCTTGTTTTGGAGTTAACCGTTAAATATTTATTTTTCCAAGTTATATATCTGAAGGGTCCTGATATTCTCGTCCCCTTTATGACTTGTTCTTTTACTTCGGCATTAAAATCCGGAACTTGTACTCCCAGGTATTTAAATGTCATCACGATTATTTTCTCTTCTATGTTGTATTTCTTTGTCTCTATGGCGAACTTATATAACATTCTTTGTAAGTCGTCCTCAGACTCTGCTAATAGTACGACATCGCCTGCGTAGCATAATACCTTTATATGATGATTTCCCAATCTGTACCCTGGCAATTGTTTGACAGGTTCGATCATTTTATCCATTAATGCACTGAACTAACTGGGCTTAAGGAATCCCCTTGCCTAATGCGGAACCCATTGGCGCTGGCTCTGAAAGTTTGCCTTCTACACATATCTTTGTTTTAATATCCGTTCAAATCTTTATTTACGTTCTTTTCGTGTAGAATTTCTAGTATGTTGTGTAGTTTCGCCCCGATCGAAGGTTTTTGTGAAGTCTATAAAACAAAGGTAAGCTGATTTTGCATATTCGATTACTTTTTACTACTTGACGAACTATATATATTGCATCCGTTGTTGAGCGGTTTTCCGAAATCCCTGATGTTCTTCACTTATGTTTAACATGGGTCCTATTTTAAGAGCTATTGTTTTTGTCAATAACTCGGATACCATATAGTTTTTTGGGTCATCTTTTTTACCTTTTTTGAACAATGGAATTGTTATGTTCGTTTTCCATTCTGTTGGTACAATTCCACAATTTAGAATTTTTTGAAATAGTTTTCGCAATTCGTCTACCAGTTCTTGTTTTTTATAAATTCATCTGTAATTCCGTCTTTCGCTGGCGATTTTCCATTTTTTAAAGTCTTTATAGCGGTTTCTATTTCTTCTTTAGTAATGGCTGTCCTTTTGTCGTTATCTTGTAAACCTATCTCTCTATCTGGTGTGTTGTCAGTTTTGTACAGACTTGTGAAGTATGCTCGCCATTGATTTTTATTAATTTTTGTTACAGTGATCATCTCGCTAGTTTCGTTCTTTCTGTCTCTTAACACCTTCCATATCTTCTTCTGCGCGCCGTACAGATCTGATTCCATGGCTTTTGTAGAATGCTTCCAGTATTCCTCTTTTAATTGTCTTATTCTGTTATTGGCCCAATTTCTCTCTGCCACATAATTGTTCTTATTTTCTAATGTTTGCTGATTTATATTTCAAATAAGCTTCTTTCTTTTTTGCTGCTATTTCTCTGAGTTCTTGAGTGAACCATGGTTTGTAGTTGAGTCTTGGTATGCCGCGTACCTTGTGTTTTCCCACTGACTCACTTGCTGCGTTCAGAATGCTTTGTTATATTTTTCGCCATGATTCCTCTACATTATCACTTTTTAATACTTCTCTTTCTTTAATTTTTTGGTTTAGCCTGTCTTGATAAAGTTTTATAGTAGAGTCGTTTTCTAGTGATCGTATGTTTAGTTTTTCAACATATTTAGATTCTTTTTTCCTTTTATTTATGATGTTGTAATCTTATTTTACACAAGAGTAGATCATGATCGCTTCCATCTCGCTCATACATCTATTATTTGTTCTGGAGTAAAGTGTCTACTTGTAATTGCGTAGTCTATGACTGATTGGTGTCCTCTGGTATTACTCCTAGTATATTTGTATTGCCATTTGTGATCAAAGAAAGTGTTATTTATTCTTCATGTGTGTCGTGTGTCAGGTGCAGAAGTCCACTAGCAGATCCTCGTTATCATTTCTATGGGCTTCGTTAAATTTTTGTTTTATTCCGGGGAAAACGTCATTACCGATCCTTGCGTTCAGGTTTCCCATGATTATAAATAGAAGTAAGTAGGTATTTTTTCTATTTCGTTCTGCAAGAGGTCGTAGAATGTTTGTCGTTCTTCTCGGGTTTTGTTTATATCTGGCGCATAGACACTAAGAAGGTTAATGCATTTATTGTCCAGCTTCAGTAACAGGCTCAGATTTCTTTCGCTTATGTAACCAATGTTGTCAATATTGTTTTCAAATTTTTTATGGAGTAAAACTACTATTCCTGCCGTTGACCTCTTTGATTTATCTTTACCGGTATATATCAATATGTAGTCTCCTATTTTGTTGATTTTATTTCCTATTTTCTTCATCTCAGATATGCAGCAGATATCAATTTGTCTTTGGGCTAGTTCGTTCATGACTTATTCTTCTCTTTGACTACAAGATGTTATATTCCAGCAGCTGAGTTTTTCCAAAATCGTATTCTATTCCGTTGCCGAGTTGTTCTCGTTAAATCTGTCTAGTTCCGAGGCTTCCTTGTGGGTCTGTGAGCTAATGAATCGTTGTACTGCAGGTAGTTAGCTAACCTCACCAGCTAACCCTTCTCTTTTATCCGGCTTGGGACCGGCAACAGCACCCTGAGCTACTCAGTCCACCCAAAGATGCTGCAGGCGGAGTATGCGAATGTGTCCAGTAAATTTTATAAAGCAAAAAAATGGTGAATAAACTACAGAAACTGGGAAATGTATACAGCAATACATATATAGAAATGTATCAACAGAGAAAATGGTGGAAAAGTAGCTCAATATATTTATTTGATGTTTGGAGCTAACAAAGTGGTTGAAAATGACCGTCATTCCATCAAAATTAATATGCAACCTCATCCATGCTTATTATCGAATTCCTCTTGGATTCTTTGGTCTTGCTACCAGCGGTGGAGAGATGACTGTATTCTGTAGCTGTAAAACTTGAATAGTATTGGTTACAAATCGTGTTGTTGAAGGGTTTATTTTAAAAATCTTCAGAAACATCTTCATTACGTACAAAGTTATGAAAACAGTTATTAATTTTATGGACTGTAATGAATCAAAGAGTATTTCGGTTCCAAACTTACGCATGTGAAAACTTCTTTATAATAAACAAAAACAAGATCCAAAAATATAATAATATATAGAGCACACCACTAAAAGAACTTGCCCTTTACTAAATAGAGAATATTTAGGTTAACTCCGTTAAGAGCAAGTTCAAGTTAGATTCGTTTTATTTGTCAAAATACTTGTTAATGGCCAACTATCGTATAGAGAGAACTCAACAAGTCAGAATAAAGAAAAATAAATATCATCTTGATATCTGGAGTTTGGTCGCCAAATTTTTTAAAGAAATATTAAAAGTTTTTTGTTGTTGGTTAATATATTTATAAAAAATATATCCCAATAATAGATAAGCATACTCGTATCATTAAATTTTAAATGCCACACTTGTGTTAAGAATAGAGTTTTAGAATTAATGAAAAGTAATATATTTCAGAATTCGATAATCAAGATTTAGATAATGTAGGAGTGTATTATGATCTGGGATGTCTGTGTACTAACTGCAGCTCTGTAGCGTAAAGGAAATGGGTGAAATTGTAATCAGTTACTTTGAAATAGGTGTACAGGCAATATTGATTTGGAAAATTTTTATAATCTAAATTCTTACTTTTTCCAAAATTAGTCCTTCTGTAGTTGTTATGGTTGAACTTTAAAAAAATTATAGAATTTGTTTCTACTCTAATTAACGTTTCTGTACAATTACACTCGATTTTTACCGACAGGTTGTAACTTTTGCAATATTTAACAAGTAGCTTACTCGAATATCATGATCAAGTAAAAAATGTGGTGATGTAGATGATTCAAGAATCGCTGACATCCTGCTGGATACATATAGCATCTAAGTAGGACATCTACAAAGTTCCTAGGTTTTTGCACAGAGAAATTGAAATCATATATTATTTTTTCATTATTATACTTTAAAAAAATTATAGAATTTGTTTCTACTCTAATTAACGTTTCTGTACAATTACACTTGACTTTTACCGACAGGTTGTAACTTTTGCAATATTCAACAAGTAGCTTACTCGAATATCATGATCAAGTAAAAAATGTGGTGATGTAGATGATTCAAGAATCGCTGACATCCTGCTGGATACATGTAGCATCTAAGTAGGAAATCTACAAAGTTCCAAGGTTTTTGCACAGAGAAATTGAAATCATATATTATTTTTTCATTATTTTCAATTTTAATACGGATAGGGGGTGAAGGAGGCAAGGGTTATTAAATATCTTGTAGTGCCAATAGGGATATCAAGAATTTTACTTGGTTCTAATAGAGATAATATACAAATTTGAAGCATAATTCTGTTTGGTAAAACTAATAAAGAGGGTGAAGGAGAAGTTAACCTTTTCAGTATTCTGAGACTCCAAAAGTCTCAAAGTTTTATTATTTTTTTTTATTATTTCCAGTTTTAACAATAAAAATCGTTAAATATTGATAGTATAGTATTTCTTCTGGTTTTTGATTATGTTGGAAAATTTTGAGCATACCTATTTAAACTAAAATATGTATGAACCTAAACAGATGGCCGTGGGGATTTAAAGGGTAGTCGCTGATATACTGCAATAGCTCTACATTCTAGAGTCCTTGGAGACGGTAAAACGAAGATTGAATTATTTTTTCATTATTTCAAAACTCTTTTTAACATTTTTTTTTTTTTTTCATTTTGATTTCACCATAATGTGCCAATTGTGTAAAGTTTCGAGTTGCTAAGCTTGGATTAAATTATTCTTTAGTTTAAAAAAGACAAATTCAGTGTTTATTACGAAACCGTACCAGGGAAGGAATTATTGTACCATTTCTTTTTTAGGTACTTATGTGGTCTACAATGTACGTTTGTTCGTTACTAAAAGCAGAAGTTAAAAAATTGGGAGATTCTTGCAATGTGTTACGCGACCTCAGTAACGATGAGGAGGTTACGCAAGAACTAGAAGACTTTTACCAGCAGATTCAATCAAATAATGTGAAATTCACTGCAGCAAGATTTTACGAAATTAATCAGAGCACTTTATTTCAACACATTAAGGTTATATGTTCATATTTTATTGTAATGGTACAATTCGAGTCTCAAGAAAAGAAGTAAATGATTAGTATTGTTGATCACGTTTTTGAAATATATATATTTGTTAATGTGTGGTTGAAGACAAAACACTTTATTTTTATTAATAATTATAAATATTATTATAAAATCCACTAAATATATCTGTACTTCTCAGTCGGTTCAGGATAAGCTCTGAATGCACTAAACGAGAAGTGTTTAGCATTATCAAAAATGACTTTGTTGTATCGTAGAACCTAGAAATAATATTGTGTTTTAATGTTTAAAGGGCACAACACCTTTTCTGGTGATACTGACACACCGTGTATATTGACCAATATCAGAAATCATCATTATATTCTAGACATGTTTAGTGTAATATTTTCTTTATTCAAATTTAAAAACATTTGAAATTTCAATATTTAAAAGTATAGGGTTTCAGTAGCTCCAAAACAAAGTAAATGACTCATATATTCTTGTTTCAGTTTTTTTTTACTTCTTATCAAAAAATATTACTTCTAATGAGAGATAAATAATTAAAACAAGAGTATTGAAAATAATAATTTTATATTATGAGAAAAAAATGATAAATGAATAAAAGTTGTCAAAGTCTTATTTTACTTAAACATAAATGACTACATAATTTACTAATTAAAAAAATCCTGTAGTTGCATTTTTTTCAAAAACTAAATAAAAAAATTAATTATTAAAACCTAACGTATGTTAAAATTTATGAAAATTAAGGAAATTATGGTTTAAATAAGCCTGTCTCACACATGCGCGCTTGCAGAAATTTTTCCAAAAGAGCCATGTTATTTTCCTTTACTTTACTACTCGAAGTAAGATAGTGTATTTTTTGCTATCTGATGCTTGGGTAATTTATAAAAATCACATTTATAAATTTAAAGGAATCCTACATCTTTCATAAATTAAATCAAGAAATTAGTATTTTATCGGTGATAACTGATTTTCTGATTGATCAACTGAATTTTAAGAAGGTAACTGTATATGTTAAGATTTTTAGATAATTCTTGTGTAATTTACTGGTTTATATCACATATAATGAAACTTCATGGGTCATTTAAAATGACATTTTTCGCTATATTGCATTGTATATTATTTGTACAGGGTGAGTCAACGATAGAGGAAAGTTCATTATTGATTCGGGAATGACGAAAAAATGTTAAATACAATAGTTTTAGGGAATGTTAAGGTGCACAGTTTAAAATTATTTTTGAGTATACAGGGTATTTCAAAAAAGTGTGGCCGATATAACAAATGTTTTTTTTTAAATGGAATATCCTATTTTCTAATTTATTTTTAAATTCTTCGTAAAATTTTATAACTTATTTATTAATAATATTATATACTTAAACCTGGTAGTTTTTCTAATATTTCAATTTTTTTTAAAAAATACTAGTTTTTAGTTTTGTAAAAAATTGCCAGTAGCGCCATTGTTTCTGAACCTGGAATACTCATAATTGGTACGAGTTTTCTATAGAGATGAAAAAAAGATATATGTAAAGAAATTTGAGTTAGCT
Source organism: Pachyrhynchus sulphureomaculatus (assembly GCA_019049505.1). NCBI lineage: Eukaryota > Metazoa > Arthropoda > Insecta > Coleoptera > Curculionidae > Pachyrhynchus > Pachyrhynchus sulphureomaculatus. Next base: position 43,006,308 of record CM032449.1, read on the forward strand.
GCTACAGGGTGTTCAAAATAAATTTATGCATTTCGACTGTTTTAAATTGAAAAATCTCAAATTCTTTAAATGGCACACCTGTATATTATTATTTTTCTTTGATAGATTTTATAAAACCCTTCAACTTTTATTAAGTATGTCATATACCTATTTCTAATAGTTTTCGATTTGTTTTTAATATACTTACGCTATAACATCATAGTTGCCCAGACAAAAATAAAAATGTTGGCATTGTCAAATTTTGACATGTCTATTAAACAAGTAAAAATAGTTTAATTTGTTGTAGTAAGTGACGTATAAAGGTAATAGTTATTGATTTTCCTAAAAATGAATTAATTGATATGGTTTACATACTGGGCGAGGCGGGAAAAAATTGTTTTTGGTAGTAAGGCTTTACGGAGCGAAGTACCCTAATAGACGTATACCATCTAGAAAATCTTTTCAGTGCTTAATGGATGATAGTGGTAGCGTTGAGTATACGAAACGGAAAGTAGTAAACCAGAATGCTACTAATGAGGAAAAAGAAATGGAGATTTTACATCATGTTGAAGATAATCCTCAGGTCAGCAGCCGTCAACAAGCTGACTTATCTGACACATCACAATCTATGGCTAATAGCACTACAAGAAAATACACGTATCATCTCGTTCCCTCCAAGGAATTCAAGACCGTGATTTTGAACAACTAGTAAATATAGCTACTTTTCGCAGTAATGGAGCAGTTAACAGCCATAACATGCATTATTATTCAACAGGTAATACATTTTGGGCCTGGGAAGTTCAAAACCGAAACCACTGGTTGCTTAATGTATGGGGTAGAATATTAAATTTTCGAATTATTGGTCCATATTTTTTTCGCGAGCGGCTTAATGGGCCTAGATATATAAATTTTTTGCAAAATGAATTACCCCAGCTTCTTGAAGAAGTTGATAACTTTGAAAGGGAACAAATGTGGATTCAACAAGACGGAGCTCCTGCTGCATTACTTCGGGAATTTCTAAACGATCGTTACCCACAAAAATGAATCGGTAGGGATGGATTCATTCAGCGACCCACTCGATCATGTGACTTAACACCTTTAGACTTCTTTTTTGTGGGGATACATCAAAGATCGTGTTTATGTAAATCCCCCAACACCAGTAGATATGGAAAATAGGATACGGGATGCGTGCAGGACAATAACGCCCTTTATTTATTTATTTATTTACGGGCAGACCCATTTTATACATAGTATTTACAGAAAAATTTCATAATATATTAAACTTATAACAATACAATACAATAACAACACCAGTAATCATCATTTCAAAAACTCAGTGGACTGTCAACAGTTTTTCTTTTAAAACGTTTTAAAGAGAGATTAAAAAAATCAAGATCCGCTTCACTGGCACCATTAGTGATTCTAGTGATCGGCGAGAATAGGCCATAGTTACATCTGTGGTACCTCGGGGCAAAGAGTACATGGTCCCTTGTTGATCTTGGTGGAACATGAAAATTTATCAGACTCAAGAGATCAGAGCAGTCTATATGACCATTTACAAGTCGAAATAAGAAACATATATCAGCAACTTTCCTTCGTCTTGAAAGTGATTGCAGCTGAAGCCTTCGTAGCTGGTCCCCATAGGCAGTGATGTTCCACTTAAATTTGCAAGAGACATATCTAGCATACTTCCTCTGTACCCTTTCAACACCCTCAATATGCACAGCATACGATGGCGACCACACACATGACAGATACTCCAAAGAAGATCTCACCAAGGCCTTGTACAAAATATTCACGCTATCTACGGTCCGGAAATCTCTAGTATTCCTACAGACGAAGCCAAGGAGTTTAATACATTTGTTAGTAATAAAGTCATAATGAATATGAAAATCAAGCTTAGTGTCCAAATAAATACCCAAGTCACACAATGAGGAGACTCTTTCGAGAAGACAATTATTAATACTGTAGTCATACAAAAGCGGAGCTTTCACTCGAAAGAACGACATAATCTTACATTTTTGAATATTTAGTTTCATTTTGTTTCTCCTGCACCACTCACTCACCTTATCTAAGTCTCCCTGCAGTCTCATAGCATCGTCAACAGAATGAATTGCCGTAGACAATTTCAAGTCATCTGCAAAAAACAAGGGCCTTGAGAATAGAATCACCTTTCGTAGGTCGTTAATAAATATATTAAACAGCAACGGGCCCAGGTAGCTACCCTGAGGCACACCCGATGCAACAGACACCTCACTCGACACAAAGCCCTTTACTTTAACAAACTGTTTTCTGTATGTAAGGTAGCAGGTCAACCAATTCAGTAGTGCTCCACAAAATCCATAACATCTTAACTTCCCTATCAGGATTTCGTGGTTGACTGTGTCGAAGGCCTTGCTGAAATCCGTATAAACCACGTCAACCTGACCACCCGCCTCCATCACATCAATAGTACTTTGAACCAACAAGATTAGGTTTGTAGCCGTCGATCTGCCACCAACGAAACCGTGCTGTTCCGGAACCAAAAAAGGTTTTATGAATGGTTTTAATTTGTCGCAAACAATTTTTTCGAATACTTTTGGAATAGAACTTAGAATGGAAATAGGTCGATAATTTTTAGCGTCTGATTTGTCGCCGGACTTAAATACTGGAGTAATGAAGCTATATTTCCATTGGTCAGGAAAAACACCGCTCTCTAGGGACATTTTAAAAAGCATATGGAGCGGTTTGGCCAAAGCATAGACACAGTCAACTAAAAATCTGGGAGATATACCATCAGGACCCGGTCCCTTATTTATGTCAAGTTTAGACACATAGTCAAACACCTCCCCCAGGGAGATCTCAACAGAGGAGAATGATCCACCACTATCCCCACCATCCTCAAGCCCAGGCTCACCACCGTCAGTATCCGACCTATAAACACCCTGAAAATGAGACTTAAAAATTTCCACAATAGTCTGTCCATCGGTCCCTGTTAGCTCGTCTAGATTTATTAAGGTAGGGGTGGACTTGCCCCCCTTTTTACTGTTAATGAAATTCCAAAATTGTTTGGTGTTATGCTTTAAATTTGTCTCAATATTTTTAACATACTGCAAGTAGCAGTTGCTCTTTAAGATATTGGATTGGGTTCTTAACTCCGAAAACTTCTGATAAGTTTCCCACCGACGGGTTTTTTTTTGTATTCTTTGTGACACAACTTCTTTTTTAAGATAAGATCTTTAAGTTCATCAGAAAACCACTTCGGAACTTCGGATTTTTGGAACGAACCACAGGGACATACAGACTAATACCAGCATACAAAACTTCATCGAAGGCAGACTTTGCAGTATTTACATCCGCAATACCACCCAAGACATATTCCCAGTCCACTGAGTGATAATAATTATTTAACATATTATAGTCCGCACGCTTAAAGTCATAGAAACTGAAATCATAGTGCAAACGCTCAGGATAGTCATTAAGCAGCACATCAACCACAAGGGAAGGATGGTGCCGGTCGCAGGGCAGCAGACTCTCCAGTGCCACCCGAACAGATGTTCTACTGTCTCGTGTTACCACCAGATCTAATTTCACACCATTCGCATTACTAATTTCGTTCACTTGGAATAACTGGTTATAAGAGAAACAGTCACTAAGTAGCCTCACAACGTCCCCACCATGGCCAATGGCTGAACTTCCAAAACTGTCACTAGTCCATTCTACATGAGGCAAGTTATAGTCACCTAGGACACATACATTATCGCTGGTATACTCTTGAATGATCTCCTCTATCGCACAGCAGTGAGCCTGAACAGCATCCACTTTAATGGGTGGCGGCAAGTACACAGCACCCACCACAAGTTTTCTCCGTACCACATCGAATTAACACAAACAAGTGTTCCACACTATGGTAGTTGTTTGGCACTATACAAGACTGATAACAGTTTCGTACTGCAATAAGCACCCCACCTCCACTTTTTTTGTCACTAGTCAGGTTTGACCGTTTTTTTTTTGGATACAATACATAATCAGACATACCAATCTCAGCATCACAGATATCATCACTAAGCCAAGTCTCTGAGAATACCACCACGTCAAAATCACAATCTGATATACTTAGTGTTAAGTCTTTCATTTTGGTTTTAATACCTCTGATGTTTTGGTAATAAAGTGTTAAGTTCGGCCTGCCCCTATTAAGTTTTTTCTCTGGCGTATAGAGTCCTGCCGCGGTTCATCAACATGCACAATCTTAGGCACACCTCCTAAATATTTTATGCCCAGTTTAGTTTCACCATTATGAATGCGTTGCTGTAACTGAGACCTCAACTCCTTGAACTGATGCCTTTGCCATAAAGTTTGATCAGGACCAATGGTCGTTCCCTGTTCTCTAAACCTTGACTTATTACTTAGGATGGTCTGTGCTGATCGCTCATCATGCATTATTACCTTTATTGGTCTCACCTTTCCAGAACGTTTCCCAACTCTCAACACTTTAGTGAATTTAATTCCCTCAACAACATTTTTAAAAGTTGCATCAACCAAGCTAGTATCATGTTCTATACGGGTTTTGGGATCATCAGACACAGATTCCGGAACATTGTAGATCATTACATTAATTGCCCTTCTCTTTCGCTCTTCCATTTCATCAATGACCAGTTGGGGAGCTGTGCCTGAGACTGATGGACTCGAATCCTTCAGCTGCACAAAATCGGCTCTCAATTGAGCTAACTTCCCTTCCAGCAGGCCAATCTTCTGGTCCCTAATCTTCTCTCTTTCCTTCAGGTCAGCAAGTGCACCCTGAAGGCTACTTTTCTGCTCCACCAACAAGTTCACTATATAGGAGATTACAGAAAGAATATCCTTATTACTGATATCAAACTTCTTGAGCAAGTTGTTGACACGACCCACAATGTCAGCCTCACATCCCTCGGCAGAATCCTCATCAGTGGCCCCTGCGATATCACCAGATCCATCGGTTACCGAAGCATGCCCGAACACGGCCGATAATCTCCTAACTTCACTTCTTTGGCAAGTTTTACACTCCCATTTATGGGATTTCTTTTTCCGAAATTCTGCTACCACTCTATCGTACTCAGACTTTCCAAGACCCGAACACGATTTATGCACCCAGGCACCTCACGTAGAGCATTCGATGGAGCTTTGTTTGGCCTTTATGTCCCGTTCACAAAATAAACAAATGCTACCTGTGGCCGCCATTTAGTCTTTACGCTCAAATCCCGAACACTCCAAGCACTTCTCAACTGCAATGACGCTACCAAGTGAAACGAACCGTACGTTTGCCAGTCATACTGATCTCAACAGGTAGAACGCACTATACAATTCCTTTATTTTTTTTTTATTTCCTCGTTGTAGGCAGCACAATAAATAAAACTGAAAAGTATTTGCTTATAATCCCACTGTATGCATCATACACGTTTCGCGTTTTCCGTTCACACTACTAATTTACAACTTATATTGTTCACTGATCATGTGTACGAAAACTATACCTATCACTTCGCGAAACCTCAGAATTTGTTGTGAAGTTTATCCCTCAAAATTTCCGATAATTAAGACAACGTTTACTGCACAGTACCGCTCGTCGCGCTGCCACACACTTATGTTGTTTATGTTAAGGACAGTAAACGAAAATATAGTAAAACGACTAAACATGTGTATTCAAGTAGACGGGCATATTTTTGAACATTTATTACGTAATAATAACACAGCCCCGCAAAAAAAAAGTGGGGTGTACTTTTGATGCGATATATCAGATCCGTAGTATTTTTGCCCGCTGATCACGAATCTGAAGTCAGAATATCGCCATCACATCTCAATTTTTTTCTAACCTCAAAAAATAGGTAAAAATTAAGAAAAATATACTCCTAAAAAATTGATTCAAGCTTTTTCATGAATCCAAAGATGTATTAATATGTATTCGGACATGCTAAGCTAATATTCATCGGTTGGATTGAGCCATACAGTTCTGTTTTCTTTCTAACCTCAATAAATCAGACAGATATAGTGCTTCTCGAATGCAAAAACGAATTCAAATTAAAATTCAACCGATCCTTACCAAATTTGGTACACGGGGATTTTTTGGGTCGCTGATCACGAATCTGAGGTTGGATTTGCAAAATTCAAGATGGCAGATGTTTTCGCGCCATTTCGAACGCCGAGAAAATTCATCGGTCGATTTTTATTCTTCTACCTGCATCCAGGGCACCTCCACGTAGTGACGGTGGGCAACGGTGTTACTCCACTAGCCGGCAGAGTCCCTGGATAACGGCTTAGATGCCGTCATGGCAGGTAGAAGAAAGAGAATTACGATGCAGGGACTCGGAAACCCAGTATCGGCGGTTGGTCAGGGTGGGAAAGCGGGCCCGCAGCCGTCGTCATCCAGCGACCGTAGCTCTTCATGTGTGGGTGACTTGGCTCATGTAGAGTATAATGCTACAAGAAAACGGTCTCACGGTACAAGGACTTTTCATAAGTGCGATAAAAACAGTGATTCATTTTGTTATATTTGCTGTCAACACGTATTGAGTAAAATGGGGTCACCGATAACGGATAAGATTAAAACCTTATATAAGGATTGTTTTAACATTGAAATACAGCACCAGGATACAGATTGGGTTCCCCACAGCATTTGCAGTTCTTGCAAAATAATGTTTTACATCAATAAGAAGGCGATTAAATATTCCAGACCAGCAATATGGAATAGACCATACAGTGAAAATGATTGCTACTTTTGTATGAATGTTGTATCTAGGCATAACCGAAAAAATAAAAGCACTATTACTTATAACGATGTTTCGACAGTAACAAGACCAACTAAACTAATTCCGCCTCCTGAACCACTTGATGCTGATGTTATGGAAACAAATGATTTCACCTTATCAGTTCATGCCGAAAACATTGAGACTGTCGAAAAAGATTCAAACACTGTTACTAATGAATGTTCTAGTGACAACCTATCATATACTAGTGACACAGATAAAGAATTTCTACCATACAACCGTAAACCAGAACCAATACTCGTATCACAGTCAGAACTTAGTGATCTAGTCAGAGATTTAGGCTTATCCAAAGATGGTTCAGAGCATCTTGCTTCCTTTTTAAAGAAAAGACATTTACTTAAGCCAGAAGCTACGATTTCTTATTATAGAAACAGAGATGAAGAATTTCGAAAATATTTCACAATGGACGAGGAATTGTCACTTTCATATTGTACCGATGTAAAAGGTCTAATGGATGAATTTCAAAATAACTCATACGATCCTGAAGAATGGAGACTGTTCATTGATTCTTCTAAACGGAGCATTAAGGCAGTTTTGCTGCATAATACCAACGTTTATGCTCCCATTCCGATTGCTCGATCCACAGTTATGGAAGAGCAATATGAAAAAATGAAGCAGCTTTTGATAAAAATAAAATATGCTGATCATAACAGGAAAATTTGTGGAGATCTGAAAATTGTAACAATATTGCTTGGCCAACAGTCAGGGTTTACACTTTATCCCTGTTATAAATGTCTGTGGAATAGCAGAGACAGGGAACGTCATTATAAGAAAAAAATTTGGCCAACAAGAGAATCGTTCACTCCTGGTGAAAATAATGTATTGTTTCCACCATTGGTAGATCCATTAAAAGTTCTTATTCCCCCCGCTTCACATTAAGCTTGAACTTGGGAAGCAATTCACGAGAGCATTAGATACAAACGGCCCATGTTTCAAATATTTGCATAAAAAATTTCCGAAATTTTCTGAAGCTAAAATTAAGGCAGGCGTATTTGACGGGCCATAAATAAGAAAATTGTTTCAAGGTTCATTATTTGTTACTAAAATGAATAAAGTTGAAAAAGCTGCTTGGCTTAGTTTTAAAGAAGTCGCAACAAACTTTTTGGGAAATAATAAAAGTCCTAAGTACAAAGAAATAGTCGAGAAAAGAGTAAAAAATTTTCAAACATTAGGTTGCTTAATGAATCTAAAATTACATTTCCTGGACTCCCACATCGATGATTTCCCAGATAATCTTGGTGAGTACAATGAGGAGTAAGGGGAACGTTTTCACCAAGATCTGAAAATCATAGAAAATCGGTATCAAGGACGATGGGATGACCATATGCTAGCGGACTATTGCTAGTCGCTAAAAAGAGAAACAAGTCCTCAAAAGCGTTTGGGCAGAAAGCGTTTGAATAGATCATTCGCGGAAAAAAGAACAAGATACAGCCAAAAAAAGGAAAGTTAGGCGCGGGTCTAACCTTCGCAATTCTAGGGCTTAAGGGTCTACTATTTGAGAGTATATGGTTTAAAAGTCCTGGTTTTGAGTTTATTGGGTCTCATTTTTAAAGTTACAGGGTCACTGAGTTCTATTTTTTGAGGTTACAGGGTGTGGGAGTCTAAGGTTTCAGGGTTTAGGGTTTAAGAGTATCAGGTTTGAGGATTCCCCAACTCTATACCAAATTTGGTAGGAATCGGTTGGTTTTCAAAAATTTTGTCCGCCATCTTGGATCCGCCACTTTGAATTTTGCAAATCCGACCTCAGATTCATGATCAGCAACCCAAAAAACCCCCCTGTACCAAATTTGGTAAGAATCGGTTGAATTTTAATATGAATTCGTTTTTGCATTCGAGAAGCACTATATCTGTCTGATTTATTGAGGTTAGAAAGAAAACAGAACTGTATGGCTTAATTCAACCGATGAATATTAGCTTAGCGTGTCCGAATACATATTCATACATCTTTGGATTCATGAAAAAGCTTGAATCAATTTTTTAGGAGTATATTTTTCTTAATTTTTACTAATTTTTACCTATTTTTTGAGGTTAGACGTCAGATTCGTGATCAGCGGGCAAAAATACTACGGATCTGATATATCCCATCAAAAGTATACCCCACTTTTTTTTTTTGTGGGGCTGTGTAATTAATCATTAGCTAAGTTAAACTATAATAAAAATATTATTAACTGTTGTTTATGTTTTCACAATAGCGTAAGTGTATTAAAAATAAGAGTAAAAATTGAAAAATTCAAAATTAATCGAAAACTATTAGAAATAGGTATATGACATACTTAATAAGTGGGAGGAAAAAATAATAATATACGAGGTGTGCCAAATTTGAGATTTTTAAATTTAAAATAGTAGAAATGTATAAATTTACTTTGAAAACCCTCTATAGGACGCTCGTACCAGTTATGAGTATTCCACCTTCAGAAACAATGGCGCTACTGGCAATTTTTTACAAAACTGAAAACTAGTATTTTTCAAAAAAATTGAAATATTAGATAAACTATTAGGTTTAGCTACATAATATTATTAATAAAAAAGTTATAAAATTTTAAGAAGAATTTAAAAATAAATTAGAAAATAGGATGTTCCATTTAAAAAAAACATAAGTTATATCAGCCACATTTTTTTGAAGTATCCTGTATACCCGAAAATAATTTTAAACTCAGCACCTTAACATTCCCTAAAACTATTGTATTTAATATTTTTTCGTCATTCCCGAAACGAATGAGATAATGAACTTTACTCTATCGTTGACTCACCCTGTACAGAAAACTAAGTTGTCATTTATTACGACAATTAATTTTAACACCTACATACTTTAATATACTGGTTGTATTTTAAAGTAAGAGACATATTTTCGATTTTTATTTGCATATAATAATTTTTGAGAGGTGATCTAATCAACAAATAGCACACTATTTTTAGCTTTAGTTACTTAAAAATATGTAGATATTTAATGTATTAGATCAAGATTTTACCCAAACATGCTGTTCAAGGAAGGATAGGAAACAATACACCTTATGTATGAATAAAATTTGTAATATATGATATACTAAAAAAATTAATAAATTAATAAATATGTATTAGAGACTGGTTACAATTGTAACAAGTATCAAATGTATGTCTTAGTATTTTGTAGCCGTCTGATAATTTGTGGGCAAGCTGTTTGTATGCGATCAACAGTATTTCTTTTTTGGTGTTAATTCAGAGGGTTAGTTCATTAAGAAATCTCTAGAGGTATGCTTTTATCGCTAAAATAAGCTTTTTCTTGACAGTAGTACGTGTAACATTAATTTTCAAATAATATCTCTTGCCTAATCAACAAAATAGATTTCGGCTCAAAAACTCCACAGTTCTATTAGTTTATCATAATCAGTTGCTACGTATCTAAAGTCAGATACTTTTTATAGAAGAAAAATATGAAATTAGGTACAGAGAAATTAGTAGAGACCGGAGTCGTGGTACCGAAAAAGGCTAGTTTCCATAGGATGTATCAAATAGAGCCAATAAAGAGAGGAATTACCCACTTTAACATCAAAAACAGACAAGTTCGCTGATTTCTTGTTATATTTTAATCTGATTCAAATCAAAACGAGTGTGAAACAATGTTTAATGATTTAGTATGGTTAAAAACTGGTTCTTTTCGAACCACTTGCTCAAACTAAAGTAAAAAATAATTAAATTTAACCATCAATTTAATAAAGCTACAAACTATATATCACAACAATTTAAAATCTTTTAAAATGGTTAACTTACCAAATTCATCATGAGTTGTTATACACACAAGGAAATTTTTAATAATTAATATTGTATTAATTCCATCGTCTAAGAAAAATCAAATCTATTAATCTTTTAAATTAAAACTGAAAGCTAAGGCAAGAAAATTAAAATTTGAATTATGTTACAATTGTCAACACAATTAACTCGAATTTCGAACTTAAATTTAATATGTGATTAGCACGTTGGTGCAATATCTCGTAAAACGTATTAAAGCTATTTATTTCACAAACAGGGAAACAAAGAATGTTCTATTTAATTTGGACAAGTATTCGAGTTTTTAAGACAATACGAGTAGTATCAAAACTAGACTTTAATTCATTCTGGAATCTTCTAAAAACGGCCACATCATTCCCCGTCACTAATTTGGAAAACTAAAAGCCAATTTGAAATGATGTTTAGAAATTCCAATCCTCTAACGATTTTTAACTGTAAGGAATTTGACTGCACTTGTGTTCATATGGAAGTTATAAAATTGTATAGAATATTGGATTGTTCCCTCGAGGAGCTTTCTTTTTCTGATAAACTCTATATGGTGAACTTATTTGTGAAACTAACAAACTTATTACTTTAAGGGTTTTGTTTAAAAAATACTACCTATCTTATTTTAATAGTTCTGTCTATTTATTTAAATAATTATTTGTACAATATTTTTTAGATTGAATTTCAAATATTATAATTATCACAGGTTTTTTAGCAATATGTAGTTTACAGTCAATAATTTTCATTGTAGAGCATACAATAATTATTGTCAACACTAAAAATTGGTGCAAATAAATTATGTTATTAAAAATATCAACAACAGTTATTTTTACAACGAATGCATGTCATGCGTGACTAGACATTTTTATGCGAGAACTCTCTCTACATATTTTTAGTGTTCCGTACGGAACACTTATAAGATCATTTCGGTGTCTGTCCGTCTGTCTGTCCGTCTGTCCGTCTGTCCGTCTGTCCGTCTGTCTGTCCGTCTGTCCGTCCGTCTGTCGGTCCGTCTGTCTGTCCGTCTGTCTGTCCGTCTGTCGGTCCGTCTGTCTGTCCGTCTGTCTGTCCGTCTGTCTGTCCGCCTGTCTGTCCGTCCGTCTGTCACACCCGATTTTCTCCGAAACTATTTCTCATAGAAAGTTGAAATTTGGTAATAATATAGGAATTGTTGGCCTCATCAGAGCCATGTAGTTTTGAAAGTTAAATTTTGACTTAAGGGGTTAGTTTTGGGGGTTGAACTCGGAAGTGAAAAAAAAAATTTTTTACTAGGTAATCGAGTGTGTTGTCAAATGAAAGCTTGTGAAAACACGAGTAATATATATATATATATATATATATATATATATATATATATATATATATATATATATATATATATATTATATATATATATATATATATATATATATATATATATATATATATATATATATATATATATATATATATATATATATATATATATATATATATATATATATATATATATATATATATAATGCAATACTTGCGCGCACTTTTCTTTGTATTATTTTTAAAAAATCGCGAAAAATCGCAGTTCACCCGCGTTATCTCCAAAAGTACTTATCAAAAAATTTTGAAAAAATTCTGGAATATTCTCCACGGGGTGTAGATTGACCGAAAATTATCACGAGTGCATTACCTGTAATAATTTATCTGGTATATAAAAAAACAGAAATTTCAAGGTCATCAATTTTCAGTAAAGATTGGAAATAAACTTTGTTGAAAATTCATTTGGGGTGTGTTTTGTACAGTCACTGATCATTTTATACTTCCGTTACAATATTTTTTATTTTAAAAGCAATCAAGGTACGGAACATTAATTGCGCAAGTTCAACTTGCACTTGACCGGTTTTTTTGTTTTTTCTAATTCTGATATAAAAGTGAAATTTTTAAATATAAAAAAGTTTGAAACTTTTTGTTTCTGATAATCGTTGAAGTAAAAAACAATTCTTTACTGACGATAAGATATTGAATATTACCAGACATATCTAATAAGATAATTTCTTATTAAACTTTTTGAAATAAATAGTAAAAAATTATAAATTTGTTCACATTTTCATTGAAATTAGAAAAAATCTTTGTTTAAACAAGTCAAACCATGCAACTCTATGCTACATTTTTTTAGCTATTAATTTTCATTTGGAGATTTTACTTCCAAGGAACAGTTTATCAATGTGTAGTTAATACTGACTCAAAGATAACCATTATAGCAACACCAATAGGCAGTACTTATTTTGTTAATATCTTCAGTTGCTACTTGAAGTTTTAGGCTTTAACACGACTTGGATAAATCGCTCCTAAAAAGCTTGCACGTCCTGAAATTATGCCTATAAGAAAAATTGTCATAGTACGTTGCAATCTTAAGTGCTATAATATGTAGGTATGCATATTAAAACACAGCCTATGCTGCCATTTTGTATGCATAAATAGCCATTTTTAGTGTTCCGTACGGAACCCTTATACGATCACTGGCACTAATATAGAATTGGATGGCCTTATCAGAGTCGTGTATCTTTGAAAGTTAAATTTTGACTTAAGGAAGCTAGTTTGGGGTGAAATAGGAAGTAAAATAAAATCTTCGCGAGATATCGGGTTTCAAAAATTTGTACTCCAAACCGTTGAATAAAACAAAATCAAAATTGAAAATGAAGTTTTTTTATTAAAACATTAAAGAAAAATGGAAATAAAAAAAAAAATGTCTATTAGCCCAAAATGTTCATCGATACAAGTACTATAAAACAAATACTTTAGAGGGCCTTGACGAGCACACAAAAAATATAGGCAAAAACATATATTTAAATGAAGTGTTTCATATATTTTTAAAGAATACTTAAATTCTGAAAAACCTTAAAATTGTAGATGCGTGTTTTAGGTGGATGCAAATACTGTGATAATATTTACCATACAGAAGTCAGGTGTGATAATAAACAAAAACTACAAATTTCACATAATAATTATTGGCTTTCCAACATAACTTGAAAAGTAGTATATATCACAAACATTCAAGTCCACCTTACTAGTGGTGACACCAAAATCGTACATGGAGCCTGAGCGCCAAATTATGTTAGAAATCTATAAAAGTACGGCCAGACTCTGAACAAAATATAATAAGATTTCTTTAACAGAGAAATGTAATTAATCATTTAATAGAATAGAATTTTGGAATAATTTTTTATAATCTTAGCACGATAAATTAATATAAAATAGAAGTAATTATGCCTTAATCTGAGACAAGCAATTCTTGATATGATTAATTTATTAATCAAAAATAATGTTACTGTCATTTTTTAATTGGTTTTAAATGTTGTCATTATTATTGGTATTTATGTATATCAAGTAACCCTATAGTTATTATCCATGATACCATAATGAAACTAAAAAATGAAATTTAGTGTAGTAGTGAACTTCCAGTAGATAAAAGAACAATTGATAGTCACTTCTGGTTTTACGCAGGATGTGACACACCTTTTTAGTTTAAATTAAATGTGTAAGTGATAAGTTTCTCACTAAAAAAAGAAAATTGACCAAAAATTCTTGCCAGATATTCCCATATAGATAGCAGTGATTTCTTATTTTGATGTAAAAATTTCCTATACAGTTCTGATGAAATTTAGACTCAGTCTTCGTAATCCTAGGTGGGAGCATACACCTGCACTACTTTCAGGGTGTCGTTTTTAATTAAATTGTTTCACTATATCTGACAGTTTTATGTCCACAAGAAATCCGACACCATTGACCTTAAGCTGTTCGTCACCTTAACCATATTTTCCTTGATTCTTCTTATGTGGCTTACTCCAATTACGAGTATATCTCAATTTATATGCTTGAACTGTTTTTCCAATTCAATAAACTTGTTATTAAATGACAGTGTTCTAGCATTATAGGTTGCCTTGGGCATACCATAGTCCTTTTCATTGCTTGTTTCGTAGTTCCGTGACAGTATTATCGATCACAGAGATTCTTAGCTCCGCATACCTCCCTCTTTTTCCTATCGCTGCCGGTATCAGGAAGTTTCAGGTTGCTGGAGACTTGTGTTTGTGTTATTTATTTCATGAGATAAAATAGGTTAACACAAGTAAAACACTAATAATGTTTTTTTAATTTTCACTATATTATTATTTTTGGTGACAATTGTTTCGGCACACGGTGCCTTCTTCGGACGAATTTTAAACTAAATGTAATATTGAATACATATGCTTAAATATAGTATTTTCGTTCTACATGTTTAATAAATCCTCAGTGTACTTAGATAATTCTAACTATATGATTGGGTACAATAATATAAAACCACAAATACACAATATACAATTGGAAAAACCTACATATTTAATCCTGCTTATTGTTCTAGTTAAATCTGGTTGGGTTAATTTCTAATTTTTATAAACCGTTGATAACGGAGAATTGTTGGTTTCAAGTTGCTGATTCAGTAAAATGTTCCTATTCTTATATTTGTTAATCTCTATGCTTTCTAAGAAATTCAACTTTTTAGATTTAGATTCATTATGAAGAATTTTAAAATTTTCGTCAAAATTGTGGTTTTCTAAGATTAAATGGTCTGCATAATCGGAAGCGTTATTTTGTTTTGTGTAGCTTCTTTGATGTTCGTTAATTCTTTTTTGAAATGATCTTCCTGTCTAACTGACGAATTTTCAGCAAGAACCACATTTAAGTTGGTATACTTCCGATTTTGTCAGTTTATCACTTACATTTTTGTTATTTTTTATTAGATTTGAAAGTTTATTATTAGTTTTAAACGCGATGTTTAAACCTCTTTTAGACAATTGTTTGGACAAAGTTGGTAATCTTTGCTGTATAAGTGAGTGTTTTAAAATAATGTTTATGAGTTTTAATTTTTGGGTATACCATATTAATAGCTTGTCTATAAGATTTTTTGTTGACGGTTTTATCTATTATATCTGGTCGATATCCATTGTTAACCACTATCTGTTTTATTATATTTAGTTCTTTAATAAAATTCTCTCTTGTCATGGGTATGTGAAGAAGTCTATGAATAAACAAGTTAAAAGCAGCCATTTTGTGTGTGGGGATGATTAGAGCTATTATGTATTATCGAGTCTGTATGTGATGGTTTATGGAAGATCGAGATGTCATATTTATCGTTAATATTTTTAATCGTTAAGTCTAAGAAATTAATTGATTTATGCTGTTCCATTTCCACAGTAAATTTTATATTTTGATGAATATTATTTATAGAGTTAAGAAATTGTGTAAGGTGTCTAGCTGTTGCAGAAAAATAAACTATTAGTTTGTTTTGTAGATGTCATATTTGTCATCTATATACCTATACCAATAGAGAAAATATTTGCTAAAGGGATGTTTATGAATTATAGATTCTAGATGATCCATAAGGATTTCGGCTAACAATGGACTTAAGGGGTTCCCCATTATTAAACCATTTTTGACATATAAAAAATATCGTTAAATTCAAAGTAGTTTTGATCCAAACAAACAGATAGACAATCTAGTATTTCTTGTTTGATTATTATGTTTACTTTGTTTTTGTCTAATAAGTTTTCAATTAATTCTATAACTTCATTAGGAGGTATGCTAGGAAAAATATTTTGTACATCAATAGATATTAGTTTAGCGTTTTTTGGGATATCTATCTGTTTGATATTATTAATTAGGTCGTATGAGTTCAGTATACTATATCTTGCATGAAAATTACAATAATGTTTTAAGAGGTCTATCAATGTGTTGGATAATTTAACTGATGGAGCAGTAACAAATGAAACAACTCGTCTAATTGGAAAGTTATTTTTATGCAACTTAATTAAAGAATACAATTTAGGGGATTAAGGGTTTATTAAAATTATTATTATTTTTTTTTAATTCATTGAAAAGTGTGATATTTTTAATAATGTTTTTAGTAAGGTTTTGAAATAATTCTGTGGGATCATATTTCATAATTTAGAATGTTTCTGTTGTAAGAAAGTTTAAAGGTTTAGAAATATAGTTTTCTTTTGTTAAAGCCACTATTGATTTACCTTTGTCTGCTCTAGTGAATATGATGCCTTGAGTTTTGGTCTTTTTTGTAAGGTTTTTGCGATGGTGTATTCGTTTGAATAATGTCCGTTGGGTTGTTCAAAGGGTTGCAGTTTAATTTTGCTTGCTTGCTAATATATGTTTTTAGGTTATGTCTTCCTTATCAAGTGCTAGTTTGTATTCTACTCCTAAGTATTCTCTGTTTCTTTGATTGTCTTTTGATTTTAAATTATAAGAAAATAGATTAATGAAGCGTTTATAAAATCGCTGTTCGCTAAATGATGTTTTTGTTTTTTCTTTGTCATATCTTGAATTAATTAGAGATTGAAGTTTCTTCTTTTGCTTTTTAAATTTGTTTGTTAAATTACCCAACAGATTGATAGACATCTTAAAACATTATTGTAATTTCCGTGCAAAATATATTATACTGAACTCATACGACCTAATTAATAATATCAAACACCTAGATATCCCAAAAAAAACGCTAAACTAATATCTTTTGATCTACAAAATCTTTTTCCTAGCATACTTCCTAATGAAGTTATTTTGATTGATTGAATTGAAAATTTATTAGACAAAAACAAAGTAAACCTAATAATCACACAAGAAATACTACATAGAATGTCTATCGATTTGTTTGGATCAAAACTACTTTGAATTTAACTATGTTTTTTATATGTCAAAAGAAGGTTTAATAATGGGGATCCCCTTAAGTCCATTGTTAGCCGAAATCTTTATGGATCATCTAGAATCTATAATTCATAAACATCCCTTTAGCAAATATTTTCTCTATTGGTATAGTTATGTAGATGGCATATTAGTTTGTTTTTCTGGAACACATAGACAACTTATACAATTTCTTAACTTTATAAATAATATTCATCAAAATATAAAGTTTACTGTGGAAATAGAACAGCATAAATCAATTAATTTCTTAGACTTAGCGATTAAAAAATATTATCGATCAACATGACTTCTCGAACCATCACATACAGACTCGATAATACATAATAGCTCTATTCATCCTCACTCACACAAAATGGCTGCTTTTAACTCGTTTATTCACAGACTTCTTCACATACCAATGGCAAGAGAGAATTATATTAAAGAACTAAATATAATAAAACAGATAGCGGTTAACAATAGATATCGACCAGATATAATAGATAAAATCGTCAACAAAAAATCTTATAGACAAGCTATTAATATGGTATACCCAATAATTAAAACTCATAAAAACATAATTTTAAAACACTCACTTATACAGGAAAGATAACCAACTTTGTATTCAAGCAATTGTCTAAAAGAGCCTTAAACATAGCGTTTAAAACTAATCATAAACTTTCAAAACTAATAAAAAATAACAAAAATAAATGTGATAAAATGACAAAATCGGGAGTATACCAACTTAAATGCGGTTCTTGCTGAAAATTCGTTGGTTAGACAGGAAGATCATTTCAAAAAAGAATTAACGAACATCAAAGAAGCTACACAAAACAAAATAACACCTCCAATTATGCAGACCATTTAATCTTAGAAAACCACAATTTTGACGAAAATTTTAAAATTATTCATAATGAATCTAAATCTAAAAAGTTGAATTTCTTAGAAAGCATAGAGATTAGCAAATATAAGAATAGGAACATTTTAATGAATCAATAACTTGAAACCAACAACACTCCGTTATTAAACCTTTACAAAAATTAGAAATTAACCCAACTAGATTTACTTAGAACAATAAGCAGGATTAAATATTTAGGTTTTTTCAATTGTATATTTTGTATTTATAGTTTTATATTATTGTACTCTATTATATAGTTAGAATTATCTAAGTACACTGATGATTTGTTAAACAGGTAGAACGAAAATACTATATTTAAGGATATGTATTCAATATTACATTTAGTTTAAAATTCTTATGCATCCGAAGAAGACACCGTGTGCCGAAACAATTGGCACGAAAAATAATAATATAGTGGAAATTAAAAAACATTATTAATGTTTTATTTGTGTTAAGTTGCAATGAATTTCCATCAAGTAACGGCTAACTCAGTAAATTCATTGTGGTATTCTCAATCTACTAACTTAGCTTATAAGATGAAGTGGATAATTTTTGTAGCTGAAGCTTAAACAAAATAAGTTTTCTTCATTAATTTGATTTGACATACCTGAAATTGTTGTATCCACCACGTCACTTGTATTTAATTATCTATATAAAAAGTCTTTTAATAAATATGTGGGGACAATATCTTATGAGCTCTTTAAGTTGAAACAATGGGACATTCTAGTAGAAAAGAGATTCTTTCAATACATCTCAGTTTATTTAAGTATTTTTGGACTTTCACCACCATTTTTATTCAAAAGTTTTAAAGCATTCATGTTTTTATAGGACATATTTGTGGTTCTTAGTTTTAATTTACACAGTTTTATACCACATATATCTTCAAAGACTAACATATTAACAACAGAAACTCAAAAATACCAATATTGCATATGCTTGACATTTTTTTAAAACTTTATAGATACACAAGTCTGGTGGGGATGGTCTTGTTAGTCAATTATAACAAAAAGTTTGACGAATTTTTTATTCGAATTTTTTATATGGAAAATATAGTTAATTTGAATACTGAGGGATCACTTTTAAAAGTTTCAGTTATACAGTTTATTGCAGGAAATATGATAGCAATTTTCGTGGTTTCTATATGCATTTGCCCATTTTCAATTACAATGCTGGCTTCTTTTTTGTAGGAATATATTTTCTATTATTATAGTTTTTTAAAAGAGATAGACGAAAACTGATGTCGGTGTCTGAGGCTCAATTTTTATGATAAACTCAATGGTGAAAACCGCATATCGATATCTAGTATTATTACAGATATACAGGGTGTTTTTCAAAAATCTGCATTGTGGAAAAATGTTTGTAATTTGTGTCCTATTGAAAATTTTGATTTCTGTAAAAACATTCTCAAAGCACCTTTTCACGGGGATTTCAACAGTGTAAGTTACATTTTTTTACAACTAATATTTTAATAGTTATTGCCGTAAAAAGATATTTTTTTAAATGGGATACCCCGTATGTTTTTCCTTATCCGAATAGAGCTTTAAATTAACATTCTAAAAATATAGCACACTTTATATTTTACTTAAATCTACTTCAAAATATAAAAGTTTTCAGTTTTTACGAGAGTGTTAAATGCACATTTTGTGAAGTAGGCTTTGGACGGAGCGGCTATATGGTTTAATTCAATTGTTTACTCGTAGTTGTCAAATTTTACTTCAGGATTAGTTATTGAATTGTCAAATAAATCGCAATGAAGTTTGAAAATTACGAAAAATGAGATATGATAGTTTGTTTCATACAAACCGGAGAAGATTCGGAAGCAGCAAGTAATTTGTACCACGAACGGTATCTAGAGAGGCGTCAATCCTTCAAGGATATATTCACTCGATTGCGACATAACCTAGTTATTAGTGGCCAATTTGAAAAGAAACGACCCAAAAATTATGCATCAAAAAAGGATAAGGGGTTAGAAGATATAGTAGTTTTAAGAACTATCGGAAATAATCCCAACACTTCAACCCGACGGTTAAAAGAATCCACTGGACTACCAAGAACTAACATAAGTCGTATTTTAAGGTAGCACAAATTCAGGCCATATAGGACAAGAAAGACCTTAGAGACGGAGATTTTCAACGGCGCACAGTGTTTCGGCAAGAACATGCTAGCGGGACAATATTCATGACGTAATTTCCAGGAACCACTGATAACGACTTGTAAACAACCCCCCCCCCCCCCTATTTAACGAATTCCAAGAATTAATTTGTTTCACCTCATAAAGGTATCTTATCAGGGAGTCAAAGTAACCCTTATAAGAGAGGTCATTTTCATTTGCAAATCAGTTGCATTTTATGCACACTTGTGATAACATATTTTAAAATTGGTAGCAAAGTGAAACGAGTTTTTTGTGATGGAATATTCTGTTGAAGGTATGTACTCTATTATGACTTATATTTTTTATAAAAATATGTATACTTTTGGTGTAATATCAATTTTAAAATGTATAGATAAATCCAGCAAATTTTACATTAATTGTAAACACTAAAAGTAGCAACTTTTTTAATCCACACATATCCACCTAGATTTTTCTATATGTAATACCTACAACATTCAGGCACAGATTCATATATATTATAGACCCCGAAAAGGCCAGAAAGTAAAATTATTTTATTTTTTTCAGAACGAGTCGTGACTATGACGAAAATGGAGTTTTTTGAAGAATGGCTAAAACATGACAAAACTGAACGAAACAGTGGCATTTTTTATTATATAAGTGAAAAATTCAATATGTCTGATGTTTCTGACGATTCTCTAAAACGACTCAAAATGAAAATATCAAGCCTTTCAGCAAAATTCAATCAAAAGTGGACTTCTTTAAAGTGTAACAAAGAAATGTTTCTAATCAAACATAAAGATTGGTTAGAGGGATCCGGAATCGAAATAACGATGTGTGTTAACCAGCCGTGCACTTCAACATCATCAGCGGCTCTTTCCGTTGGGCGGAGAGTAGAAGATCTTTTGGAATCGCGAAGTGCAAGTGAGCTTATTACAGCAGCTGAGTTAGCTACTCGAAAAGAAGGGCATCGAAGTGTTGCTAAACAGATCCATAACGTCGCGGTCAGTGAAACTAGAGAAAAGAATAAGTGTTCTGAACAAAGTCGGTAGTTAAAACCAGACGAAGCTTTAGCTTATTATGTGGACTCGAAATCGACTTCTCACTCATATAAACAAACAAGAAAATGGTCAATGAAAGCTGGACATCAAGTGTATTCATCGTTTTATAGTTTAGGTAAGTCCAAAGCTTCTTGTTGTCCTTCTGACGAATATATTTCTGTGACTGAATCTCGAGCTGAAATTAAACTTCACGCGATTTTGGATAAAACGGCTGAACGATTAGTTAAAGCTCAGACGGAAGTCATTAGAAGTGTGTTACCTCGTTCATATTATACGTTGGTAAGCAAATGGGGCTGTGATGGGAGTTCGGGGCATAGCACGTATAAGCAGAAATTTGAGAACACTAACGCTACAGACGAATTCTTGTTCGTATACTCATTTGTCCCTTTGAGATTGCTTGATGGCGAAACTGTGATCTGGCAAAATCCAAGACCTTCCTCTACTTTATATTGCCGTCCTATTAAGTTTATTTTTGCCAAGGAGACAAAAGAGTTTACGAAAGAAGAAACTTCTAAAATTTTAGATGAAGTAAGTCAGCTTCTTCCAACATTATGTAACGTTGCTGGATCTCAAATCTCTGTTAAACACGATTTGTTGTTGACAATGACTGATGGCAAAGTGTGCAATGCCTTAACAGACACAAGTTCAACACAAAAGTGTTATATTTGCGGTGCCACCCCGTCTACTATGAACGAGGAGTCAAAGAAATATCCCAGCAACGAAGAACGCCTTGCATTTAGTTTATCTACTTTACATGCATGGTTCCGCACGTTTGAATATTTGCTTCACATCAGCTATCGTTTAGAAATAAAAAAGTGGCAAGTCAGGGGAGATAACGACAAAGCTATTGTGAAGCAACGCTCATAAGAGATACAAAAAGTGTTTAAAGATCGTATGGGTCTCATTGTAGATAAACCAAAACCTGGGTATGGTAACACAAACGATGGAAACACAGCACGTAGATTTTTTTCCAAAGCAGAATTGAGCAGCGAAATTACAGGATTAGACGTAAACCTTATTCGTAGATTTCATGTAATTTTAAGAACTTTGTCATCGGGATATGACATAAATTATATAGAATTCGAAAAGTTTTGTGTTGATACTAGAAAATTATACCTTGATCTGTATTCGTGGTATTCCATGCCCGTTACTGTGCATAAAATTCTTGTACACAGCGCGGAAGTTATAAAGTCTTTTCTTCTTCCCATTGGACAACTCTCCGAAGAAGCCCAGGAGGCAAGAAATAAAGACTGTCGTAGATTCCGTGAACGGCACACCAGGAAGCGGTCACGTATTGCCACAAATACAGATCTTTTGAGAGTGCTTTTAATTACGTCTGATCCTGTTATCAACTCATATAGAGAATTACCGCGAAGAAAATTTACTTCTTTGCCATCGGAGGTTCTGCAGTTGATTATCCCACCTTCATTGCCATCCGAAACACCATCAGTAAGTCATCATCACGAATTAAATGAGGATTATTTACTCTCTGAATATTCTACTGAATGGGAGAGCGGTGATGACGACTCATCTGATGGTGATTAGTAGGTTTAAGTATTTTTTTTATTGTAATTATTATTCTTATTTTATTGTGTGTTGTAGTTGCTTATAATTCATGCCTTAGTATATAAGTTATTTAATATTATATTTCTTTTACTTATACACCTTGTTATTGTAAATAATTGATATATAGATACTGTTATTGTACTAATTTATTTTAAAAGAAATAATATTTTGTAAATTAATAAATGTGGGTACTATCATTATGATTTTTATTTTTTTCCTAGAAATTTCTTTGTAAACAAACATGATTGTGCTTTTCACACATAATGAGTAGGTAGACGTATGTAGCTAATTAAAGAACAATTAGCGACAATAGTGAATAAATGAGACACATTAGTAAACCACTTCCGTCTTGCAGCTACATATTTCGATTAATACACATACAGTACACATTTTTCAACTTTTCTTTTCTTAAAATAGCTTAAGATACCTGGAATATACATAAACAATTGAAATAAGTGAAGAAATAATATTGTCCCGCTAGCTTGTACTAGTCGAGACACTGTGCGGCGTATGGATTTTTGCCAATGTTTTCTGGAGAATTTTAACCATGTTCCGAAATTTTCATTAAATTGCATTTGGCAGACAAACCTTATGCAGGTATTTTAAACGTTACAATTCTTATACGTGAGCACAAAAAAATCCTCATTTAGTTGTGGAGCAAAGAAATCAAGGCAGATTTCGATTTAATGTGGAATTTTTAGAGGTAGAGTTATAGGTCCATTTATTTACGAAGGAACACTCACCTCTCAGAGATATTTAGAAATTTTAAGGCAGCAAATAGAACCTCTTGTTGATGAACTACCGTTAATGGACCTTAGAAATATATTATTTCAACACGACGAGGCACCCCCTCATAACGCTGCAGTTATCAGTAATTTTTATCGGCCAATTTCGACCATAACTGGATAGCCAACCAAAGTTCGAACCGTTGGCCGGCAAGGTCACCGGATTTAACACCCATGGACTTCTATCTCTGGGGAAGATTGAAAGACCTAATTTTTAAATTGCCGACAAACACCAGGCAAGAGTTAGAAGTAGCAGTAATACAAAGTTTTGCAGCTCTCACTCCTCTTGAACTAATTAACTCGGTAAGAAGTGCCCAGAAAAGGTGCCGTCTATGTGTAAATGAAGCTGGTCGGCATTTCGAACATTTCTTATAGAAAATTGTTTTGTTTTAGTTTGCTCTATTCGGAATAAATTGTTTTATTGTTTTATTTTCTACATAGTTTACAGTATTGTAGCATTTAGTAAATGCTATAATACTTTAAACTATTACTTCTGGGAATTTTTTTTTACGATTTGACTGCTATCGGTAAACAATTGATATTGCCGATTGCCGCTGCGTCCAAAGCCTACTTCACAAAATGTGCATTTAAAACTCGCGTAAAAACTGAAACCCTTTTTATTTTGAAGTAGATTTAAGCAGTGTACTATATTTTTAGAATAGTAATTTAAAGCTCTATTCGGATAAGGAAAAATATACAGGATGTCCCATTTAAAAAATATATATTTTTGCGTTTATAACTATTAAAATATTAGTTGTAAAAATGTAACTTACGCTGTTGAAATCCACGTGAAAAAGTACTTTAAGAATATTTTTACAGAAATCAAAAATTTTCAATAGGAAAAAAACATTTTTCCAAAATGCAGATTTTTGAAAATCACCCTGTATATCAGAAACGGTACTAGATATCGATATGCGGTTTTCACCACTGAGTTTATCATAAAAATTGAGCCTCCGAGACACCGACATCAGTTTTCGTCTATCTCCTTTAGATAAAGGAGTTTACCTTTAAACGTGTTCAATTTGGACCACTCTGTACTTCTTTCGTTTATCTTGGTTTATCTGTTCACCTAAAATACAACAAAATAAAAATATAGTTATTATGTGCGATGAAGAACCATGATTATCCGAAACGTTTAAAAGATATAAGAAAATGTAGATTAATGTTTTTTGAGATGACGATAATAACAAAAATATTAACAAAATTATATGGTATTATGTTATTTGGTGCATATAAGAATGTATACAAATACTTGTCCATATTTACATACAATCTTACTCTGGTGTTAAATTTAATATGATGCTTGGAATTGTCTTTAGTATAACTTGTCTGGTAAGTTTGTGTAGTGTAAAATCATTACCTAGTAATTAAACTCTTTTACAGATGACCCTCACAGAGAAATCAATTCATCATTATTGAACATATATTTAATACTTAGCTAATAATCGAAAGGAAGTGATACTTGATTGATGCGATGTTTTTAGAAATAATAGAAGAAAAAATATATATTAGCAAGTATAAATATCTCTAATTCAAAGTAGTCGACTTTAAAATTTATAATGGGTGTTTCAGCAAAAGATTTAATTTTAAATTGTGCGCTATTTTTTATGTTTCAGAGTTGCAGCTGTCATTATTTGACATTTGAGTAATAAAAGCTATCCGGTTAACGAAAATAGAACGATATACAGCTGAACAACGCTCTGAAATTGTAAAAATTCACTACAAGAATGGTGAACATTTCTTGGAGACAGTTCGCCTTGTCGGCCCAATCAGAAAATTACTCAAAACCCATGAAATACATTTTCTGGGTCCATACAAATAATATTCAGTCGATTCTAGCCTAAATGGATACACCCCCCCCCCCTAGACACCCCTATTCTACCTACAACCTCCTATATCAGGGGTGCTCAAACTTGAACTGCTGGCGACCTCCTCAATATTGTTAGTCTACGATCGATCGATTCTGAGAGGCTGAAAGTAAGTGTGATGCAGGATTGTCGTCTAGGTAGGGTGTATCGTGGCATAGATATTAGTTTTCCGCACAATATGCATTTTTTTAGTCAAGGTAAGTGTAGGTCTGTTCTAAAATGTCAATGAAAAAACTCTTAATTATTCAAAACTGTGAGTTTATTGGTTCTTACAAAACAAACGAGTTCTAGTTTTAGACTTAACTAAAGAGTGACTTTGGATGTTGAAGCGTGGCACTGCATGTATTCAGCATACTTTTCATAAGATGGTACGTAATTACCGAGTGCTAATCGCAAGCATGATGACATATGTTCGTCAGTTAGTCGATTGCGATATTTTGACTTAATTATCTTCATTTCAGAAAATGCAGACTCTCACAAGTAAGTTGACCCAAACATTGCCGTCAGTTGAATGGCGATTTGCCTTAGATTCAGATATTTATCTTTAGATATAAAACACCAGAATTTTGTATCAGATGCTGTGGCTTTGAGATGTATATCTGATATAATCTGCACTAACTCATTTTCAACAGAACATGAGTCCATGTTAAACTGACTTGCCATTTCAGTAGCTAATTCCTCAATGTTTTTACACGAAAAAGGATAACTCATAAATGATGCGATATTTGCCAATTTACTGAAATCATAAAAACGTATTTCGAATTGGCCCAAAATATTTGATAATTCTGCCTCATAAATGTCATAATTCAACTGAGGAATCCTTGCTTTCAAAGACGAAAAATGTTTCAGATCCTTTGTTTTCAGCTGATATATCATAAGTTGCAATTTACTTTTGAATGCGTTTATTGCGCTAATCATCTCAATAATAGTTTTTCCTTTACCTTGAAGCTCCAAATTAATGGTGTTTAAATGTATTGTGATGTCTGTCAAAAATGCCAAATCAGTCAGCCATTTTCCGTTTTTCAACATCTGAGTGTCATCACCTCTTTCGTCCAGAAAAGCTGTTATTTCGGGCAATAATTCTTGAAACCTTTCTAGGAATTTTCAGCGACTCAACCACCTGACGTCCGTGTGAAGAACTAAATCAGTGTGTCCAGCTGACTCACTATCTTCTAACTGCAATTTATAGAGCCGTCGTTGCAAGCTACGTGCACGGATAGAATTCACAATTTTTATTGCAATGCCCATAATCTTCTCCATGTTTAGAACTTTTGAGCACAAAACTTGTTGATGTATAATGCAATGGAAGGAGAAAAATGAAGGGAAATCATTATTAGCTCGACACAATGCCACAAAACCGTTTTTGTCTCCAGTCTTTGCTGGTGCTCCATCGGTTGTAATGCACACTAGTTTATATATTGGTAGCTTGTAGTTTGTTACAAAATTGAAGAAAACGTCATATATATATCTTCGCCACGGGTCTTTCCTTTCAGAGGAATCATTGTCAAAAACTCTTCCTTAGCCGACATGTCATTGAATACCATTCGAATAAAAATACACAGCTGGGCAGTGTCTGTCATATCGGTGGATTCGTCGAAATGTAAAGAAAAGTATGTACATTCCATGATATCATGTTTTAGTTTATCTGACATGTCCTGACTTATGACTTCAACACGCCTTGTGACAGTCGGACGAGATAACTGAAGTTCTCTAATAGCAGACATAATCTCTGTTTTATTTTTAAAATCTCCAAATAAAGTCTCACCCGCTTCAATAAATGCTTCCTTCACGACCAATCCATCATCAAATGGTTTCTTGTGTTTCGCCAATATATGAGATATTTTAAATGACGCGATCGTTGCAGCTTTTGATTGTTTGGCTGGTCTTGTGAATATGGTTTGTTCCTTTTTCAAACAAGTTATCAAATCACGCACTTTTCATTTTCTTAATTCACTCTGTGACGGAAAATCCTTTTCATAGTTTTTATGAACCGTTTTATGATGCCTAATTTCCCACGCTTAGGTATTGCAACTGACGCACGGCAAATGAGACAAATGCACTTATCCTTTACCATACAAAAGAAAAATTCTTTCTCCCAATCGTTAATAAAATGATAAGTTTTACTTTTCTTCGCTGCACTCATTTTGGACTATTTATTAATAAACTTTGTATCGATGTATCGCCTTCAAGTTACAACTCAGACTGACTCCTATTCCTGCAGGCGCAACATTTATATCGGCGCGAAAGAAGTCTCGAATGTTCCTGCCCGAAGTTTCTAGAAAAATCGGCGGGAATCAAAACGCGGCTTTTCTTTGACAAGACTTTGATAAAGCCGCCTTTTGCCGCTAGCAGGGGGTTATTACGATAAAAGAAAGTGATGAGAGGGTTATTCTGGCCTAATTGTGGATCGAATAAATTTTAGTAGTTTATTCATTACATTTTGTTTTAGTTACCTAAAACAAAATCTGTGAATAGTTCTATATCGGAATTTTTTTCTCGAGATCGACTCAAAAAGCACTCGCGATCGACTTGTCGATCGCGATCGACCGTTTGAGCACCTCTGTCCTATATCATCTGAAAATCTTCTAAGTAAGAATTTAAAACAAAAAATGTCCCAAAACCCATGGAATATATTACTTTGACCAACAGTCAACTATAGTGTAAAAGAGCGTTTTCTCACCCTAATACCCCCTCCCCATTTCCACTCTAAATTCATGTAAGGGTTTCACTCCAAAAATGACTCAAAATACATGAAATACATTGCTTGAGAAAGAAATGGACAAGAGATTTTGTAGGATTTTAAGGAGGCCTCAATCCAGAAGAGTTCGACGTTAGGACAATGGTCCCACTTATGACTCTCATCGAACTAAAACTCCTTTTTTTCAATCAGATACTCCATTTTTTGTAGAATGTAAATGTACATTGAATAGTAGATTCAGAAACTAAGAAGCCGATTCGGGCCCCACGATCGGAAATCTCTATACTGATAAAATCACAAGCAATTGTTTTTGTCACATAATAACTTGTAAATGGTTCTTTTTGAATTATACATGACAAAAAATAATTTCAAAGAAAACCTAGAAAGCGTCCCATAAGGACAACTGCACTTAAAATTGATGAAACATATGACTTTTTTATAATAGTAATATCTGTGGTTACTACTCAGTGTATATCATCACTACACCAAATACTTTATTTTTGCATTTGACGCGCGTTTCGCTAACCATGTTAGCTTAATCAGGAGCAACGATTGAGTCAATCATCGCTCCTGATAAAGCTAACATGGTTACCGAAACGTGCGTCTAGTGCAAAAATAAAATGTTTTTATGTAGTGATGATATATAGTGAGTAGTGTCATTGTGCTAAACATTCCACTTTCTCAACATAATATCTGTGGCATTTTTAAATAAGTGTCACAAATAAAAATTCAATAAAAAATGAACTTTATTGTCTAATATGAATGTGTAAACCTTCATTTGAAAAAAAACTTATTTAAGAAGTTTTAGTTGTAATAATAAACTTATTATGGGTCTTAATCCAAAAAATTCTAATTCGTGAAGATAGTCTTTTTAATTAAATAGGAGTTTATCTCCACTCTTGGCGTTATCTAGAAACAACAGCGAGCATATTTTCTTGGGGGTGCCTAATTAGCGTGAAAAGAAAATAATAAAAAACTTAATCAAAAAATCTAACTTAAACAAGATTTAATAAGTGGAACCTTTAAGACTACTATTCCCATCGTATAAAACATATAGTATCACAGTTCATTATATCACTACTATTATATTACAGTACACTACATTACATTACATAATCTTACATTACATTATATTACAGTTTACATTACATTACAACACGTTACAGTACATTAAATCATTTTACGTCAATTACATTATGTTATATAAAAAGCTGCAGCCAAGGCTTGTGTCAAAACACAAATATCGTAAATGGAACATGTTTATGTAACACCACACCACTCCTATGACCACGCTTATCAAACAGATTCAGATAGCTACAGCCACCTTTTAAACACTTCCAGACATCATTCACACATGTTTTAGGCACTTCCAGACACTGGTGCAAAATACCTCTTGGTATGGTTGGATGTTAAATGTCGAAAGCAATGGTTCCAAGCAGCGCTACCTATTAATCCTAAAACAACATAAATATTTTTCTGTTGTGAAGATAACTTCGACGTAAATATTTTAATATAATAATAATCAATTTTGCGTTTAAGTTGAACATAACCTATATCCATGTCACCGTAACTTTCGCGTGGCACTCTAAAAACAATTAAATTATATTTAATAAAAATATTTTGTTTCTTATTTACATTTACATAACAAATATAATAAAATATAGCCTACTTCAATAATTTGGACAGTATATACACAGGTAGAAGCTGTTGAGCGTACTTACGAGAAAACACTTTAACATAATGACGTCACAAACATGGCAGCCAATCGTGGCGCTTTCTTAGTCACGTGATTTTTTTTAAATTTTATAAATTTTAATTTATTTATAATGAATTTAAAAAAAAATAAAAGTTTTTCGCATTGATAATTATTTTTTATTCAAAACCCAATTCGTCGATTTCTTTTGGTAAGCAAATTGTATAATAGTTAGTAGTCGCATGGCGAGTAACACAAAAAAACAGCGATAATTTTTCTTGAAGCTCTGCAAATTTTGTTAGTTTGACTCATATCAGAAGAAACCAACAGCCGACTGACATTTAATTTCAGGCTCGTAGGGGTAAATTCAAGTCTTATGACCAGTCGCAATTTTGTTAAGCGAATTTGAAGCCCCTTGGTTGACATTCAGTGTATCATCAGTCTTTTTTGAGCTTCGGTCAAATTGTACGCATGTACTTAGGTACTTGGGCCATATCTATGCCTAAGGATGCCTGAATGTCACGGTGTATTACATATCGGTCCATCTACATATATCCTATTTCTTACGGTAGCGATGTTTGATGTAACGACATATGTTGATGGTTCAGATTTCTACGCCCAAGCTTGAACTCAAAAAACTAGTTGCAACGAGTGTCACTTGATCGAATGCTTTCTATCTAATAGCCAGTTAACCAACAAAATCATCTATCAAAATTCTTCGCTAGTTTGGTAAACGAATTTTAATATCTAGTCAGCCTGATGAGTGCAAAAAGTGTTTAGTGGAATGCTGGTAACTGTTGTGTAAGTGTTATTATATCAAATACTTTCTGTTAAAAAATTTCATCAAGAAAAGGAAATACACTGCGCCGCAAAATTAACGCATAATTTTAAAAATCGAAAAATCGACTTTATGAAATTTTTTAAAGCGACGCCAATGGTTCTTAATCAGGATATATTTAAAATGTAGAAGTATGGAGTAGATAAAAAGCAGTATTTGTTTACAATACAGAACAAATGGTAAATAAACAAAATTCCATAAAATTGCAATTTGGCCTATGTGTGTTAAATTTGCTTCTACGCTTGTATTGGCAACGTTCAACGTTTGTAGTGTTAAAATGTCCCAAAATGCCCGTGAAAATAGGAATCTTTCGCCTGAGGAATGTGCTGTTGCCATAGCGCTTGTAGAAGAAGGCTTGTCCCAAGTTCAAGTGGCACTTCGTCTTGGAGTGACACAATCTACTGTGTCCAGGATACTGGAACGATTTCGGGAGACCAACAGCAATCAAAGAAGACCTGGACAAGGTCGCCATAGGGTGACAACAAATAATCAAGACCGATTTTTGAGATTGCAGGCAATACGAACTCGGTTTGTTACGACCACATCACTGCAGCAAGAATTTTCCCGCAGGTATAATTACCGTATTAGTAGAGATACAGTGCGAAGAAGGTTGGCAGAAGTCGAAGTTACTCCCTATCGAGCCGCAACTGGTCCCCTTCTAACTGCAGATCATCGAAGGCAGCGTCGTCAGTTTGCACAAGAACATCAAAATTGGGGAGACCGCGAATGGGGCAATGTATTGTTCAGCGATGAGTGTAGATTTTGCCGTTTTAGTGATGATCGCCGTAGAAGAGTATACCGACGTCCTGGCGAGCGATATGCCCAATGCAACATTGTCGAAACAGTAAGCTATGGTGGGGGATCTGTTATGGTGTGGGGTGGCATTAGTTTGGAGGCCCGTACAGAATTGGTTATAATTCAGGGAGGTTGTTTAACAGCTGATCGATACATGACGGACATTTTAGAACCACATGTGATACCATATGCCCCCTTTATCGGACAAGAATTTTTATTTATGCACGATAATGCACGCCCGCACGTCGCTAGAGTGGTACAAGATTACCTCCAGGACGTGGAAATTGCAACATTACCTTGGCCAGCAAGAAGTCCTGACCTTAACCCTATCGAACACTTGTGGGACAATCTAAGTCGAAGTGTTAGAGCCTTACTGCCTCCACCTAGGGACCTAAATGAGCTTTCAGTAAGGTTGACGGAAATGTGGGATGATATGGATCAGGATACAATTAGAAACCTGATTTTAAGTATGCCTAGAAGATGTGAAGCAGTAATCACGGCAAGAGGAGGCAATACACGTTATTGATTTATTTTTTCTATTGTAATATCATTTATTTTTTTAACAATTTCTAAAATAAAATTTTTGTGTAATTGTCATTTTTTCAATATTGTTAGAACATACTGCTTTTTATCTACTCGATATTTACACCGAGTCTAAAAACATTGAAAAGATATCATAAAGACACAATTTAAATCCATTGGCGTCGGTTAAAAAAAATATATAAAATCAATTTTTCAATTTTTAAAATTATGCGTTAATTTTGCGGCGCAGTTTAGTTTAAAAGCTTTAAGTTTCTGAAACGTTCATCTGATCATTTTTCCTGTTTGCATACGGTTATGATAGGTTTGATGTTCTTAGTTTAAATGGCCAAAAACTACATTTACTAAAAAATAATTTCAAATCATACAGCTCGATAAAGAAATCAAAAGCAAAGATTACAGGAAAAAAATTATTGAGATTCCTTAAAAATTGCGTGACTGAGGCTCATTTTATTACCTGAAAAGGTGTTTTTTGGAAAAAAAAGGCAATATATATTGATAAATTAGTAAAGATCATGGTAAATAATTAAAAATTCGCTCAGACGATCGATAGAGCAATCAAAAATGCAGATTTGAAAGCAAAAATTATTGAAATATTACATATTGTCCCCATAGTGCGTTGGTCTCTAATTCGACTCCGGCAATGAGCTAGGTGTGTGTGTATTTTTACGAGGCTGGTTTGAAAACTCCGTGCAAAAATAAAAACTACTTATGTGTTTGGGGTCAACCTTTTTTATTTTTCGACATAGTCTCCTTTTAGGCTTATACACTTCGTCCAACGATGTTCTAGTTTGTTGATCCCTTCCGAATAATAGGATTTGTCCAAGTCTGCAAAATATCCATTAGTGTCTGCAATAACCTCCTTGTTTGAATAAAATCTTTGTCCCGCCAGCCATTTCTTCAAATTGGGGAAGAAATAGTAGTCCGAGGGAGCCAAGTCTGGAGAATAGGGGGAATGTGAAACGAGTTGGAATCCTATTTCCATTAATTTTGCGACCACAACTGCTGAGGTGTATGCTGGTGCCTTGTCGTGATGGAAAAGGACTTTCTTGTGGGCCAATCGCGGGCGATTTTCTTGCAGCTCGGTTTTCAAACGGTCCAATAACGATGAACAATATTCACCTGTTTTATCCTTTTCCAGATAGTCGATGAGGATTATCCCTTGCGAATCCCAAAAGACAGTCGCCATAACCTTTCCGGCCGAAGGAACGATCTTCGCCTTTTTTGGTGCAGATTCCCCCTTGGTAACCCATTGTTTAGATTGTTGTTTAGTCTCAGGAGTATAGTAATGTATCCATGTTTCATCCACAGTGACGAAACGACGCTTAAAGTCCTCCGGATTCTTCTGGAACAGCTGCAGACCATCCTTGCAACACTTCACACGATTCCGTTTTTGGTCAAGCGTGAGCAATCGCAGCACCCATCTTGCGGATAGCTTTCTCATGTCCAAATGTTTATGCAAAATATTATGTACCCGTTCAGTCGAGATGCCCACAGCACTAGCAATCTCACGCACCTTAACTCTTCTGTCATCCATCACCATATCATGGATTTGATCAATGATTTCTGGAGTCGTAACCTCCACAGGCCGTCCAGAACGTTCAGCGTTACTTGTGCCCATATGGCCAGTCCGAAAATTTTGAAACCACTTATAAACTGTTCTAATCGAAGGTGCAGAGTCACCATAATGTTTATCAAGCTTCTCTTTAGTCTCCTGAGGCGTTTTGCCTTTCATAAAGTAATGTTTAATCACCACACGAAATTCTTTTTCGTCCATTTCTTGAAAATCACTCGACTTCCTTGATTCACACGAATGCCAAACACAAAGAAATAGACCAATATGGCTGAAACTTGGTGTGCGTTCATTCAAGAGATGCTACTAACTAAACATGACCTCGATACGCGCCGGTGGTGCCATCTCTCGGACTTTGCACGGACTTTTCAAACCAGCCTCGTAGGTAGTAGTTCATGCAAAAAATGCAATAACGTCTGTTTTAGCACTACAGCGTTGTCTTAAAAGTGCCCTCAAATACAAATGTCTCTGTTTCAGCACCTATGCAACGTTAATGGATATTATGACATACCTGTCAATATCTTATTACTGATATAGTCAGAAAAAGGGTAAAAATCCCTAAAGTGGCGGGAGGGAGGTAAATTATAAAAAAAAGCTGTGTCCTCAAAATTAAATAATTTTTGTTATCGATGCGGAGCAACTTTTGCTTAGTTTATAAATTATGAAATAAAAAATGATAGAACGCTCCAGAGGAATTTTAATTTATTGGATTTATTACTCATTAATTATAAATATGTTCCTTTTCATATAGCCATTATTTTTATGCCTTGACTTAATCTTGTATATTGTGTTAAATTGTAACTACTACTTTTAATTGTATTGTAAACAAATAATAATATTATATTATGTTTTAAACAGTAAAACTTATGAATATATTAAAACTGAATAATCACTCAATTTGAACAAATTTCATAAACTATTATATTATTTTTTAATACACTTATATATATTTAGTCAACAATGTTTAATAGTTATAGCGTGTTAGCTACCTAATAGCCAATAAATGAATCTACCTCAATCTAGAATCTAGTAGTAAAAGTTTCAAACAAATATTTACTACCTAAATATTTGTTTAATTAAATGCAAATAAAATAAAGTTATTTGGTCTTGGTACCTATCCGTTAGTCATCAGTGATTATTGAAATTTTTTGTTTTATCTGCGATTGGCCAAATGCAGTAATATACCGAATGAATATATCACTGATTTTACCGAATACGTATTGATATTTTGTAGCTCTTAGTCCCGGTTAAATTCACAACTTTCGATGAAAAAACCTTCATCTGTCAAGAAAAATAGTTTTTTTTTAAGACCAGATAAATTATCAAACTTCGTGATAATTTTTGCTCAATCTACATCTTATCGAGAATATTCCAGGATTTTTTTTCCAAATGTTTTGAACAGTACTTTTCGGGATCTTTGCCATTTTTAGGCCATTTTTTTTTAAAATAATATGAACAAAAGTATTATATCATATATATTTTTAAACTGTGCTTTCATCTGACACCCCTTTCGATGACCTTGCAAAATTTTTTTTTTTTCACTTCTGATTTCACCTCCCAAAGCTAACCCCTTAACTCCAAATTTAACTTTCAACGCTACGCGGTTATAATTGGCTCATCAATTGCTATTCTTGTGATAAATTTTAACTCTCCATCTCAAACAGTTTTGGACAAACTCGGATGTGACAGACAGACTGACACCGAAGTGATTCCATAAGTGTTCCGTATGGAACACTAAGAAAATGAGATTATTTAAGATGTCATTGTCTTCCTATAATGCTATGTTTTAAAATACCAGCAGTCGAGATACAGACATATAAGAGTAGATAATAATTATAAAAATGAATAGTGTTAGAGTTTCAGTTCAATATTCTGTTTTTTAATTCTTCTCTATTCGAAACATTATGTTTGCGATCGTTGGGCAGTGGGTAAAAAAAAAAACATTACCGTTCAAAAATCCCTGCAGACCTCAAATATCATCGGATCACCATATACAAGGTTATAGGGAAAGTCGTCCTAGATAATTAAGGACGTTATAGTTTAGGTCGTTTCTGACCGATTTGACTCTATGACATGATGTCCTAAACTTAACCGTTTTCGAGATATTGAAGTTTAAAGATTTTCTAAAAAAACATGTTTTTTTGCTTTTGTATCGATTTTTTTTATTAGAGGTTCTCGAGTGCGATTTTTTTGGTTATTTTTAGTTAGTCTGTATGTCAAGTATCAAAAATCATCAAAAAAATTTGAACTAGTTACTAACAGTTTCAAATGGGGGCTTGTTAATGTTTCTAAATTACGAATTTTTACCAAGTGTTTCCTACTTTAAATCAATAAAGAGAAAAAAAAATGTATGGAAGTTATTCTGCAAATTATTTTAAAAACTTTTACGTCTTTTTAGCTATCTAAAACGGTATAATATCTACTGGATCTATTGAAAATTCTAAGAAAATGAGATTTCAATAGGCCCAAATGTAGAGTAACATAATAATAGAATTTAGATACTACCAATTACCGGTTTACTACCTGCACCTTGAAACAATAAAAAGGGTTGGGTAAGCATTTTTTTCCGGTCGGGGTACTTTCTGTGCGAGTGACATTTTCTGTTCACTAAACATTATTGAATGATTTTTAGTCTGCTCATGCGATTCGTTCGTGGTAGATGTGCTATACCGTGCTTTTCAAAAATATCTGTGTTTCATCTTCTGACTGTGTGAATTGGCTCGTAACTGGATTTTGATCTCTGCTTGCGAATATGGCAACGTATACCAACGAGGAATATGCTGACATCCTAATGTGTTACGGATTTTGCGAAGGAGTGGCGTCGCATGCACGTGATGAATACATACTGCGATATCCTACTCGTCGTGTACCTGATGTTAGCGTATTTGATGGAACTTATCGAAGACTACGAGAAACTGGTTCCGTACAAAGACGGCGGACTGACATGGGACGACCACGTATCTTTGACGAAGACGAAGAAAACGAAATACGACGTCTCTTTGAGGTGGACCCAACCACATCTACAAATGTTGTCGCACAACAGCTTGGTATTTCGCAGTGGAAGGTATGGTTTGTAATGCATACTGTTGGGTAACACCCTTACCACTATACGCCCGTGCAAGTCATTGAAGAAGGGGATCCGTTGCGACGATTAGAATTCTGCAGATTTATGCTCAATACCGATGTCGAAGATGCATCTTTTTTAAGAAAATACTATGGACTGACGAGTCGAAATTCGACAAAGACGGTCTTACAAACTACCACAATGCCCACTATTGGGCTTCTAAAGAGGAAGGCAACCCAAACAAAAAAAGAACGAAAGGATCAGAAACAAGATTCAGCTTAAATGTGTGGATGGGTATAATTTCAAATTATTTGGTTGGGCCTTTCTTCCTGCCAGATAATTTGAATGGCGAGGAATACGACAATTTTTGCGGAACGATTTACCTAATTTGATGGAATACCTACCTATTGGTTTGAGACAAAACACAACACGATGGCTGCCCAGCTCACTACAGAGGAAGTGTTCGTGCATGGCTCAATGACAATTATCCCAACAAATGGATTGGAAGAGGCGGACCTATACCTTGGCCGGCGAGAAGCCCAGACCTAACACCGATGGATTTTTATGTGTGGGGTCACATGAAAAGTCTCGTATACGACCAGATGACTCCTATCGAAAACGTGGATGTCCTAAGACAAAAAATAATTGATGCGGCTGACGAAATGAGGCGGCACCTCACAACCAGCGTTGTGAAAATTAATTTAAGAAAAAGAATGAGAATTTGTGTTAGAAATAAGGGCGACCATATAGAAAATGAATTATAATTAATAAAAAATATTAAATTGCAAGGTTTTTTGTTTTATTTGTGTATTTTTCGTATTTTCACCTAGAACTAAAAATTTACCTTTTGCTACCCGAGCCCGCTTTAGGTGTCATTCTGTGTACAGTTTTCCTATTAAACTCCTAGTATTATACCTTTTTTGATAGCTAAAAAGACGTAGGACGTTTTTAAAATAATTTGCAGAATAACTTCCATACATTTTTTTTTTCTCTTTATTGATTTAAAGTAGGAAACACTTGGTAAAAATTCGTAATTTAGAAACATTAACAAGCCGCCATTTGAAACTGTTAGTAACTAGTTCAAATTTTTTTGATGATTTTTGATACTTGACATACAGACTAACTAAAAATAACCCAAAAATCGCACTCGAGAACCTCTAATAAAAAAAATCGATATAAAAGCACAAAAGACATGTTTTTTTTAAAAAAATCTTTAAACTTCAATATCTCGAAAACGGTTAAGTTTAGGACATCATGTCATAGAATCAAATCGGTCAGAAACGACCTAAACTATAACGTCCTTAATTATTTAGGACGACTTTCCCTGTAACCCTGTATATATATATATATATATATATATATATATATATATATATATATATATATATATATATATATATATATATATATACATACATACATACATATATATATATATATATATATATATATATATATATATATATATATATATATATATATATATATATATAAAATCATAGTAAGAAAATTTAGAAAAGAACTGTCTACCCATATTTTGGAAATATATATTTTAAATGGCCATTTTGGGCAAGTACTGTGATAAAAAATTGATCAATACGAGAAAAAAAAATACTATTGACTCTACCATTGATGCTTTACTATTGACCAGACATATGTACTCCTACGTATTTTTGGTCACTGACTCCAAATATGATATCTGATTTGCTAATGAACCTATTGAATTCGAGTGATGGTTCAGAAACGGCTTCAAATTGGTCAAAATTAGTCAAATTAGCAGTAATAACGAATTGTATGTATTTTTAGTCCTTGAATCCGAATACGATATCGGATTTTCTCATACATCTATTAAATTCAGTTAGCACCCGAAAATGGGCTCAATGCTTTTTTCAACTTGGGGTACTTAGTTAACGTGAATCCTGTTACCTCCAATGACTGGTTGTAACCATAAGTTACCTCTTACGATTTAGGATGCTTGATTAACGTGAGTCCCCTTGCCTCTCATGGCTTGGAGGGCTTAATTAACGTGAGTCCCCTTGCCACTCACTTGCTTCTCTATCCGAAATATTATGTTTGTGAACGCACTATTTAAGTTCGTCCCATAAATGCTCGATGGGGTTAACATCGGGTCATTGCGGAGGTGTATAAAGTTGCAGTCGCACATTATGGATCATCCATTCTCGCGCCAAGTTTGCGGTATGTTTCGGATCATTACCCTGTTGGAAAATGTATCTTTTTTCGAGTGCTAATTTTTGGACACTTTCTCTTAAATTGTCTCTCAAAATGTTCAGATAAATATGCTTATCTATAGTACCATGCATCCCCAAAGCAGAACACTGCTATCCCCTTGTCTCACCGTGGAACAAATGTTTTTAATATCGAATGCGGTATTCTTCTTTCTCCAAACTTTAGTTCTGCCATGAGACCCAAAAAGGTTAATTTTAGTTTCATCACTAAAGATTACGGATTCCCAAAATTCAGGAGGTTTACTAACGTATTCCCTAGCAAAAGCTAACGGCTTTTTGCGATTTGTTATCAGTTTAGCGAGCAATAGATAGTTTTTTTCAATGCAGTTCTTTAGTGTATGGAGACTTTCTGGACATTAACTTTGTTTACATTTTTATAACAATGATATAACTTCTAAATAAAATGTTCCGTAGTTGTTTTTAATACTATTCCTCGTTGGTTAAGTTCCAAATATTAACTTAAACATGTTCTCTCATAATTCCCACTAATAATTAGTTAGACATAACAGAAAAATAGTATAGAAAGCAGGTGGTGTATGTACTTACATGTACTTACATATACTTATATATATATATATATATATATATAAATATATATATATATATATATATATATATATATATATATATATATATATATATATATATATATATATATATATACATATGTATATATATATATACATATGTATGTATATATATATATATATATATATATATATATATATATATATATATATATACATATATATATATATATATATATATATATATATATATATATATATATATATATATATACAGTGTGTCCCAAAAAGTGTTATACAAATAGAGAAAAAGTTTGTCTTACATACTACAAAGAAAATTATTCTCGATAAAAACTTCTGCATCACATGGAAATCCACAATCAAGCATCAAAAGTTTAAAATATTTGATGGTATACAAAGAAAATAGAAAATGATTTGTAGTAAAGAGCAAAAAAATTTAAATACAGAGCAAGATATTAATTACATTTGTGGTCTTCCTAGCTAAAAATTCAAATATACTCCAGTTTACACGTCAGTAATTGTTGGATTACACAGGTCTGCAACAAAAATGCTGTCTGGATGTTTTCAACTGATTTCTATGTATTTAGGTGTTCTGAAAACTAAAAAAATATTCAGAAAATTCCAGAACGTCAGGTTATTTTGCAAAACGCAAAATTTTATTATAAAAAAGGGTTTTTTTGGGCTAACTTGAAGTCATAAATAAATAGGTACAATTTTATTTTGATTACTGTTTTTAAATGTATACAGGCCATAACTATCATTACTTGCTAAATAAAGAACGCCCTGTGTAAGCTAAATTAACAAACATAAACGTTGTAACCAGAACATGCGCGCTCCGATACTGTAGAAAGTGGCGCGGTACAATTACGTGTTAACTCGTCATTGTTTTATAGATCTTGGTTCAATATAGTGCAATGGCATCTGTGCGGAAGTATGTGAATTTGTCTGACAGTTTCTGTTATATTTGTGGCGAATATATGGTATTAAAGCAACAACTTAATATTACGGACTTTGTAAAAATTTTGGCTTAAAACTTGGAGATTAGGATAAAGTTTGGGCATCTCATAAAGTCTGCAAATGATGTGTTGAAGACCTTCGAAATTGGTTTAAGGGCAAGAAAAAAGCTTTCCGATATGCGATTCCTATGGTATGGCGCGAGCAAAAGAACCATAGTGATGATTGTTACTTTTGTTCGTGTAATGTGAAAGGGTATAATTCAAAATGGAAGCAGTCCATTTCATACCCCAATCTGCAATCAGCTATTCGTCCCATCCCTCATGGGACCGAAATACCAGTGCCCAAGGCCCCTGCTACCTTGGAAGAGATTCCAAGTTCTGACGAAGATGGTGCTGTACCTGAACCCGATGACAAATCAAGTTTTCAGTTTGAAGATGACAGCAGTCTGAAATTGTTTTCCCAGGGCGAGCTAAATGATTTGGTAAGAGACTTGAATCTTCCCAAAAACGCTGCTGAGTTGCTTAGATCAAGGCTCGAAAGCAGGAACTTACTTTTGCCGGGAGTGTCTTCCTCCTGGTTTAGATATCATGAGGAGCAGTTCACTTCCTACTTTACCCAAGAGGACGAGTTGGTTTATTGTACCAATATTGAAGGTTTGATGGATACATTTAAGATCTCATACGGCCCAGCACAGTGGCGTATTTTCATAAATTCTTCAAAAAGAAGCCTTAAAGCAGTTCTGCTTCACAATGGCGGTTTCTATGCTTCCATTCCTGTCGGTCATTCCGTACACCTCAAGGAAACCTACAAGAACTTGGAATTGGTTCTTTGTAAATTAAAATATAAAGACCACGGTTGGCAAGTGTGCAGTGATTTAAAAATCTTGGGCATGTTGCTCGGACAACAATCTGGGTTTACCAAATTCCCTTGCTTTATGTGTCTATGGGATAGTAGAGACCGAGCAAATCACTGGACTAAAAAGTGTTGGCCTCCGAGGGAGCTTAAAGTTGACGAAAAGAACGTCCTGCGTGAAACTTTGGTGCCTCCTCATAAAGTTCTTCTACCACCGCTTCACATAAAGCTGAGATTGATGAAGCAATTTGTAAAGTCACTTCCAAGAGATGGAAATTGCTTCAAATACTTAATATCAAAGTTTCCAGGCCTCTCGGACGCAAAGTTGAAGGAAGGTGTTTTCGTTGGACCAGATATTAGACGGCTTATGGCTGATCCACAATTCATCACAACCATGACGGATCCTCAAAGAGAAGGGTGGATTGCCTTTAAAGAGATCATAGAGAAATTTTTAGGCAATAACAAAGACCCTAACTACAAACAAATCGTCAAAAGAATGTTAAAGGCATTTCAAGCTTTAGGTTGCCTAATGAGTTTAAAAGTACATTTTCTTCATTCCCACCTCGACTATTTTCCAGAAAATTTAGGAGATCTGAGTGAAGAGCAAGGTGAACGATTTCACCAAGATATTAAGGAGATGGAAAAAAGATACCAGGTAAGAGGGAGCGTCTCAATGATGGCAGACTACTGTTGGACGCTTCAGAGAGACCTTCCAGATGCTTCCTACAAGCGAAAATGTACCAAAAGGAGTCTCACTGGGAAAAAGAAATGTGTTTAGTGCT
Organism: Pachyrhynchus sulphureomaculatus; assembly: GCA_019049505.1. Taxonomy (NCBI): domain Eukaryota; kingdom Metazoa; phylum Arthropoda; class Insecta; order Coleoptera; family Curculionidae; genus Pachyrhynchus; species Pachyrhynchus sulphureomaculatus. The sequence goes on from CM032449.1 coordinate 43,048,383, forward strand.
TACTAATGAATGTATTTTTAGATAAAAAAAAATAAGTTTTGTTACGCAATTATAAATTAAAAAAAAAAATTTTTAGTCTTTTATCTTTTATTTTAAGATGATAACTTGTTTAACATAGATACCTACATTGTCAGAAAACGTGACGTTCTATGACAAAATGAAAGTCATTTTCGGATTCAGTACACCCAAAAACATAAGAATTACGCAAAAAAAACCAAAACAGCTCTCAATTTTTTTTTGCAGATTTGTGTTATTTATTAAATAAAGAAAAAACGAAATTAATTAAAAACTAGTGCCCTGATTTTGATTGTATTATATTTTTGTTAAAAATTTCATAACCTTTTTATCTGCTTTACAACAATTACATCCATAATAAATTTGTGCTAATACTATTTTATTTTGAAATTGCAACATTACTTAATTACTACGTACATAAGATAAGAACTAAACATATGTATTGATTCTAACTTTATTGAGCAAGTACTTCGACGTATCCAGCGTCTCTTTCTAAACAGGTGATTGTTAATCGAGAAAAATCTTTTATTACATCTCTAATTACGTCAGGAGTTATAGCCTCACATGTTTCCCTAATAACTGTCTTGAAGATAATCAACATCGGCGTTTTAAGATAAACCTTTTCTTTTAAATAGCCCCATAAAAAAAAGTCTGGAAGGGTGATGTCCGGGGCCCTTGGGGCCAAGTAAACTGCACATACCTCCCTATTACTCTGCCGTTAAAAATGTGGAAGAGATAATTTCGAACAGTTCTCGTACAGTGATATGATGCACCATCATGTTGGTACCATATACGTTGTCTTTCAATTACTGGTAGGTAATTAAGAAACTGCGAGAACTCATTATTTAAAAATTCTAGGTAACGTTCAACATTCATATTATTTTGGGAAAAAGAATGGTCCAACTATTCTATCTTTGAAAATTCCACATCATATATTGATTTTAAACGAGTATTGATCTCGAGTTTGGATACTGAAGTTAGGATAATATCGCTCCACCAGTGATAGTGTTAAGAACTTACTGTCCCATTAGACGTAAATGTCGCTTCGTCAGAAAAAAGTATTTGTCTTGCCATAAACTTGTTACCTTCCAACTCTCCTTGAAACCAAGCACAAAATTTAAATCTTCCTTCAAAATCTCCTGCCTTTAAAGTATGGGTAAATTGGGGTTTGTACGGTTTAAATTTATTGGATCTTAAAATTCTCGCAACTGTATATTCAATAAAGCTGATCTTTTCCGAAGTGAGTCTTTTGGCTTTTCTACTACTGACAGCATTACTTGATTTTGATAAATTTCATTTGAAACTCATGCCCGATGTTTCTTTTCAAATTTATTTTCAACACTTCCATAAATCTTGAATTTATTTATTAGATATCCTACAGTCGTGAAGTGTACAGTTTTATCAGGGTGTCTATTATTACAGATTTCTGCTGCTTCTCTAAAAGATTTATAATTACCTCCAACTATGAGAACAATTTCAAATTTATCTTCAACACTCAATTTTACTGGCATATCTAATTATTGCAAATACAGACTGATGTTAGCTTTGAAGTTTATTGACAGTTAGGTATTTCAAAGATATGTTGATTTATTTTCAGCCTAAAATTCGTAGTGATTTCGTTTTCTTTTATTCAAAAAATAATCCAACAATTACTGACGTGGTGACTGTAGTTTTTTGAATTTTAACTAGGAATGCCACAAATCTAAACGTTAGCGTAATTTTTTAATTCCTACTAACCTTTTCAATTAGTATTTTGCCCTGTATTTAAATTTAAACACAGTTTACTCTTCACTATAAATCATTATTTTTTATTTTTCCTGCATACTATTAAATATTTTAAACTTTTGATGGATTATGGATTTCCATGTGATGCAGAACTTTTAATTAAGAATAAATTAGTTTATAATATGTAAGATAAACCTTTTCTCCATTTGTATAAAATTTTTGGGACACACTGTGTATATATACATATATATATATATATATATATATATATATATATATATATATATATAAATACAATCTTAATTGGGGAGCTCGGCAAATTTGGGCGTGATAGGAGATCACACAATTTTCATTAAGCCGCCAATATTTCGGTCCTGGATTGGGACCTTCTTCAGGGCAGAACTGAAAAGAAGAACAGAGCGTATTCACTGATAGTGTCTGGGACAACTTTAAATTAATGATGTTATCATTAGGTTGTTATAATAAATAAAATTAGTGTGGAACAAGAATAAGATATTAGTCATAATAAGTTAAAAAACTCACATGAGAAGTGCACAGAATTTCGTTAGCCCGAATGGCCGTAGGTTATACATAAAAAGTTGTTACATATAAAAGTTGGTTAATCCATAAAATATACAAAATACACATTAAAACACTGTAGATAAAATTCTAAAAAACAAATTTAACACATGGATGTAATTGGGAACCTTGGATGTTGAAAACATCGTTAATTAATTCACTTGTGACCACCACATATGGCCACCGCCATTTGGGAACAGATGACAAGAACGACAGGAGACAGCTACCCGACAGAGATAAGGCGTTTAGTCAAGAAAACTCAATTAACCAGAATGAGGGGTCGATACCTGGAAGGAACCGATAGAAAAGGAAGTACAAATATTGGACCCTAAGTGAGAGAGAGGTAGCCAATTGAGCGACCAAAAAACACCCGGTATGTAATAGTGGAAGGATAAAACACACCCTAATTATAAGTAAATGGTGAGCGAGGGAGCGAGAGAGAGAGTGACAATAATGGGAGCAACGAAGAAGACAATTGTCTAGTGAATTAATTATTAATTTATTAATTTCTTGTTGGAATCTGATTGGAGGAAGAGATTGTCGGCAAAAAAACCAATGAAGACTCGAGGCAACAGGAAATGTAAGAGAGGTGACGCAAGGAACTGTCAATGGAAGGAAGACAGTAATCACTAGGTGCAAAAGATGGCCCAGATAAAATGGAAGGAATCTGTGAAGCTCAAAATCAAAGAGAACCGCAAACAGAGAGAGGAAGGGAGAGAGAAACCCTGGAAATTACGGAGCTAAGAAAAGAGACGACCAACGCGGTACAGATGGATCATAAAACACTTGAAGACAGGGAAAGATTGTGAGAAGTTGATTTATCACAGGAGAGGAGGAAACTATATATGTTACTAAGACCATCCAGGTCGGTTCTTTTATTGATATTAAGGTGATTCTCCTGGATGTAACACATCTCAAGGAACTCTCTCTTGGAAAGATTATTGGAGAAATGAAGAATTTTGGGTTCCCTGAAATTAAAGGAATGACCATTGTCAACAGAATGGGTCGCCAAGGCACATCGGTGTGGATGGCATCTAGTGTCACTTTTATGGAGTGCAATACGACGATTCAAGGATTGAGAAGTTTGGCCAATGTAGATTGATGGACAATTGAGGCAGGTAATTGAGTAAACCAAGTCTGACATGGAAAGAACTGGCAGCGGGGCCTTCAACTTACTGAAGACACGTCTGTTTTTTAAGAAGTAATATTTGGCGATTTTAATGTTGGGAATGACACGCAATATGTGGACCAATTTATTTGTAAGGCCAGGAATGAATGGTAAAGAAAGCAACGACCAATTTATTTCGACTGGGGGAGTTAACGGGGGAGGGGAGATATGCGGTAGGTGGAGGGGAGGGGGTTCTGGGGGAATTTGATGGATATGAGTAAGCTTGTTGACTTCATCTTTGGTTCTTAGTAAGAGTTTTCGATTGTATCCATTATCTATGAAAAGTTTTGTAAGTGTTTCTTGTGACTGGAGTAAGAAATCAGGATGGACTATTATCTTCAGTCTTCTATATATGCCTTTGATGACATTGACCTTCCAATCATGGCCAGAGTTTGCATGGATATATCTCCCAGAAAAAGTAGGTTTTCTATACCAATCAAGTTTGATGATGTTATGGGAGTCTCTAACGACTCTTGTGTCCAGAAATGGAACAGCATTGTTGGTTTCTTCTTCCATAGTGAATTGCAGGTGTGGGTCGAATGAGTTGAAAACATGAAGAACTTCTTCTTTGCTATCAGCTGGTATGGATAGAATTAAATCGTCTACGTATTGATATAGGAATCTTTTGCACCTAGTGATTACTGTCTTCCTTCCATTGACAGTTCCTTGCGTCACCTCTCTTACATTTCCTGTTGCCTCGAGTCTTCATTGGTTTTTTGCCGACAATCTCTTCCTCCAATCAGATTCCAACAAGAAATTAATAAATTAATAATTAATTCACTAGACAATTGTCTTCTTCGTTGCTCCCATTATTGTCACTCTCTCTCTCGCTCCCTCGCTCACCATTTACTTATAATTAGGGTGTGTTTTATCCTTCCACTATTACATACCGGGTGTTTTTGGTCGCTCGATTGGCTACCTCTCTCTCACTTAGGGTCCAATATTTGTACTTCCTTTTCTATCGGTTCCTTCCAGGTATCGACCCCTCATTCTGGTTAATTGAGTTTTCTTGACTAAACGCCTTATCTCTGTCGGGTAGCTGTCTCCTGTCGTTCTTGTCATCTGTTCCCAAATGGCGGTGGCCATATGTGGTGGTCACAAGTGAATTAATTAACGATGTTTTCAACATCCAAGGTTCCCAATTACATCCATGTGTTAAATTTGTTTTTTAGAATTTTATCTACAGTGTTTTAATGTGTATTTTGTATATTTTATGGATTAACCAACTTTTATATGTAACAACTTTTTATGTATAACCTACGGCCATTCAGGCTAACGAAATTTTGTGCACTTCTCATGTGAGTTTTTTTAACTTATTATGACTAATATCTTATTCTTGTTCCACACTAATTTTTATTTATTGTAACAACCTAATGATAACATCATTAATTTAAAGTTGTCCCAGACACTATCAGTGAATACGCTCTGTTCTTCTTTTCAGTTCTGCCCTGAAGAAGGTCCCAATCCAGGACCGAAATATTGGCGGCTTAATGAAAATTGTGTGATCTCCTATCACGCCCAAATTTGCCGAGCTCCCCAATTAAGATTGTATTTTTAATAATTTTGGTAGATACGGCAACATTTTGCTTTCTTTCTTTATTCTATATATATATATATATATATATATATATATATATATATATATATATATATATATATATATATATATATATATATATGTAATATATATATATATATATATATATATATATATATATATATATATATATATGTATATATATATATATATATATATATATATATATATATATATATATATATATATATATATATATATATATATAATAGACGAAAAGTAAAATTTGAAAAAAGGGGGAAATAAAAAGAATTAATTAAAAAGTATATATAATTTATCTTGTGACGTAATAACGATTGTTTGTTATTGTTTGCTGGTTATCTAATTAATTAACGCTTATAGTCAAAACGAATACACGTACTGACATCATTTGTGTATAGAGCAACCGTTCAGTTAATAAAACATTAATTAGTTCACTCGATAACACAGATCATAAAGTATATAATGTATAATTTTAATAGAACTGATATAAGATTCTTTCATTACATAGCTCTGTATTTAAATATTTTTGGAATATTTCCCAGCTATAATTTTTCTGAAAGGAAAACTAAACATCGACATTTATATTCGATCTATGTTATATTGTTAATAATTTTATTTCTTATTTTGTGTTTTGTTAATTTGCAGGAAGTCATAGAATATCAAAAGGTAACCGGAAAAGTGATATTTTATCTTCTGGATGTATGGTCAATAATTAGTGGATATGCATGTATAATTTTTGCTATTGTATCAATGACAATTTATTTCGAAGCAGAATTTCAGAAAATTTTTCGTGAAATTGCATTTGTGGAAAATATTGTCAATTTGAACACAGAAGGACCTTCTGAAAATGGTATTTTGGAAAGTCCTCTTTGGCAGTTTGTTATATGTAATAGTGCTGTTGCTGCGGTGCACTGTTCTGCGATGATTATCTGGTATTTCACAACTAAACTAATTGGCAAATTTTTGTGCGAATTCATATTTACCTATTATCAGTTCTTAATATGTATAAACTTTGTTAATATGAATTTATCGTTAAATTATAAATATGTTGTATTAAATAAAAGTATATCAAATATTAAATTTAAAACAGTCGATGAATCTGTAAAAATTATAAGAAAATGTCGAAAAATATTCTGGCATATGGCTGGTATCGTAAAAGAAGTAAACAAATTATTCGGATATGTCTTATTCAATATGTATCAGTTAATGATACTAGAATGTGTACAAGCAGTTGGAAGACTCTATGCACCACTAAGTGACCTAAAAGGATATAATAATACATGGTTTGAACTTATTTTGATGGTTTGTGTTTCGTTCATACTGGTAAGTTATAATTCATGATGTTTTTTTAAAGTAGGTCGGCATATTTCCAAGTATCATGGAGAGATTAGCGTTGTTTAAAAAAAAACATATAGATTACAATTGCATGAAGCATCTTCAAGCATTCTTACATTTAGATCGCTTAAAATCTGACATCTCTCTCACCTAGTCAAAACCATGAAAGCTTCTGCTCTGTATTTTTCTGAGTCTTTGCACGGACATAAAACTGTTGGTATTTACTGTGGTTCGTTTTTGGAGCTGTGAGATTTTACAGTTGAGTTCGAGTTTTAAGCGTTATGCAATTTATCTACAAATAATAAATGTTTTATTTATTTTTCCACAACATATATATTTTTCTTATGAAGAAGTTACGTATATTATATGCCAAGTTAATTTCGATTTTTTGTTTCTGACTATTTTTGTGTCTTCCCGTTTTTAATTAAGGCCGATCACCATTTTACAATACTATAAACGAAGTATCGCAACAAAAATATTCACAGCAACCAGAATTTGACAGGATTAACAACACAGAAAATTAATGCTGTAAAATTCTGTCCACTAAAATGTCTTTTCTGCGTCCTCACATCTTTTAAGAGCATTCAGGCGTCAATTTGCCAACACAAGTTTTAGCGGGTATAAATTTCAAGAGATGATGATAATGTATTCCATCATAGCTTGCATGTATAATAGGTTGTAGTTTTGTGTGAGTAGTTTTGTAGGTTCTAACGATTCTTTGAATTGCGAACAACATAAACTTGTTGCATTACACTTTTTGGTTTATTTTTCCGCCCAAAAGTTGCTCCTGTAGCGCTTTAGGGAATCCCCTATAGCACGTGTGCTGTGACATAAATGACGAAAACAATAAACAAATTAATAAATAGACATAAGTTTAGATTAAATATTCATAATTCCATTCTTGTTCCACGTTACCAAAATAAGACGAAATATGTTTCAATACTGTATAATCAGAATCTTGCATGGTAATTAATAAGATACTTTCTTAATAAGGTAGGCCTCATATTAAAAAATAAATTATCAGAGAACTTAAAAAATATGTAAGTAAAAGGGGTGGAATATATGAGATAAGTTGTAATGATTGTGTGAATAATTATTTTGGGTAATCACGAAGGTCAATTCAAACCAAATTTAAGGAACATTTTGCTCATTTGAGGGCGTTAAATCAGAAAAATCAACCAATGCCGAACATGCCCTTGAACAAAATCATATAATAACAGCTAATGACAGGTTAATTAAAAAAATATCTTATAAGAAATTATTAGATGCATTGTGTTGAAATCAAAAAATGTAAAAATAGTCTAAATAAGGACCGAGGACATATTCCTCACAGTTTCTGTAGTAGTTACTTGACCGGAATTAAACTGCCGTTTGTGATTGGTCCGTTTTTTTTTGAGTAAATCACAATTTTAGTGTAAGTAATATGGTTTTTAATCTTTAACATATTTTCTGATGACCTGAACGAACATGGTGAGTAACGAGCCCGTCAACTACGAAAATAATGGAGGTACGTTTTATATAAGTTGGACCTCTGCCAACCAAGGAAGCAGGCTGGCTTCCGGGCCCGATTCGAAACCAATGACCATCTACAAAGTATTAAGACATTAATTGAGAAAAACATTGAACATAACAGACCACTTGCCTTGGTCTTCATAAGGCTTTTGATAGGGTCGAGCTGGACAAGAGTGCCGTGTTGACTATCGTTTAAACAAAGTTGATTTGCAACATCTACAAAAATAGGCATTTTTGTAGATGTTGTAAATTAACTTTGTATGATGGTGAAATTCCACGAAAACACCAAATCCATACCAATTGGTAGGGGAGTAAGACAAGGGGACACGATATCGCCTAAACTATTTACCGCTGTTTTCGAACATGCTTTCAAGAAACTCAGCTGGGAAGGAAAAGGCCTTAACATAGATAGGCAAAGCCTGGCAAATCTGCATTTTGCAGATTATATAGTCCTGATATCTGATAGTCTTGCAGTAATGCTTCAAGAACTTCAAGAAGTATGTACAGACGTGAGGTTGGAAATGAATGCTTCTAAAACAAAATATATGACTAACTTGGTTCCAATCGAACAGATTAGTGTCGACAATAAAGAGGTAGAACTAGTGAACAAATACACCTATCTTGGTCATGAGATTCGTATCACAAGGGATAACCAAACGTGCGAATTGAAGAGAAGAATAACGCTCGCTTGGGCAGCCTACGGAAGACTTAAAGAAGTCTGTAGGAGTGATCTTCCTAACTGCCTAAAAAGGAAGGTCTTTGATTAATGTGTGTTTCCGGTGATGACTTATGGCGCGGAAACTGTAACCCTAACTATCGCAATGGCTAAACAGCTTAGAATAACACAGCGAAAGATTAATGATTGAAGCGTCACTGCGGGATTGTATTAGAAACGAAGTTCTCCGTCAAAGAATTGGTATTACTGATGTAATTGCATAAATTGCGAAACATATAGCCCGAATGTCGGATGGGAGATGGATTAAGTGGCTGCTTGAGTGGAGACCTAGGAGCAACAGGCGTAGTAAGGGTAGACCTCTCACACGCTGGACCGACGATGTTAAGAAATTGTGTGGTAACTGGATGCAGAGAGCCTAGGGGAGGAGAGAGTGGACTGAGATGGGGAAGGTCTATGTTCAACAGTGAACGCAAAGGACTGATTGACGATAATGATAATGAACTTTTATATATTATAATGGACATTTTTGTAAATAGGAATAGATTTTACAGTTAAAATTTTATAATTGGCAAATATACTTTTAGGGGATTATACAGATTAAAGATCCTCCGCAAAATTGTTTTCCGAAGAATAAAAATTGTAACACCTCCATTACACCTTACCGAAAGCGCGATGCTTTGAAAAATGTGGAAATACGCTAGCGCATAATAAATAATTATCAGACCATCCAGATCAAATACTAATTTCAGTTGTTCTGTCTGTTCAGTCTGTTCGGAAAGTAATGTCACCAATTTTAAGATGAAGCGACTGTACGTCGCAGCGCGCTCTACCCGCCGGGAATCGGTGATGGGGGAAGTCAGCTATTTAGCAAGTGCTTTTTCAGTTGTCCCCAAGCTCTCCAAGGGTAAGAACGGGAGATTTCGTGAACCTCTGTTTTGTCTCTTGTACAAGTCGCGATGCATCGCTGACTGGAACAAAGATACGCGATAAAGTTTTGTGCGAGACTCGGCAAGTCCGCAGTGGAAACTTTTCCAGTGGTTCAGCAGGCCTTCGGGGATGAGTGTTTATTACAAAAGTAAGTCTACAAATGGCACAAGGAGTTTTTAGGAGGCCGTGAAGAGGTCGAAGACGAAGCCCGCGCTGGACGCCCGTCAACCTCCTCAAACGAAGAAAATGTGACTCGTGTGAAAGAACTTTTGCAAATAAACCGTGAAATGAGTGTTCGTTTAGGGACCAACATGTTAAATATTCCAAAAACTATCGACATCAGCAACGATTGGAAACTTCACCATGACAACACGCCAGCCCACACCGTCTTCATCGTGACTAGCTACCTGGCCAGATCTAACATGGCCACGCTGCGTCGGTCACCCTAAAATACCGACGTGGCTCCTCAAGACATCTTTTTATTTCCCCGTTTGAAATCCCCCTTTGATTTCAGAACAGTTGACGATATGAAAGCAGCTTGTACAACGACTTTAAAAGCAATTCCTGAATTTTCCTTCCAGGACGTCTCCTCAGCTTGGAAATTCCTCTGGCAAAAATGTATCGCCGCAGAAGGAGACTACTTTGAAGAATTTTAATATATTATACCGATCTAATCAATAATTTTTTTTTAATCGACTTGGTGACATTACTTTCCGGACAGACCATGTAACAAGCACTATTTAGCTTTTTGGAGAGAAATTTCAATGCTTATGTCAGTAGAAGAAATATAAAAAATAGTAAATATGGTGTGGAAATTTAAACATCAATTCGATTTTGACTGATATTCATCTTTTATGCTTCATCTTCTATGAACTACTTACGTGGATAGTGGTTTCTGTTTTACTTATTTGTTGAGAAAAAAATATTAGACAATTCCCGGAATATCCTTTAGTCATTTCCTTTTTAATTACTTCATGATAAGATCTACATGACATATCGACAGTAATTAATAATTAATCTAATTACTTAGGCGGTCGTTAACAAATATTGAACTCGGTTGCTGATTACGGTGTAGCATCTATAATATATATAAAATGCAACGTCTCTCTGTCTCTCTGTCTGTTTGTCTGTCCGTTAGTGCGCTTATCACTGAAGAAACACTTATCCGAGTTACGTACTTTTTTTTAAAAAACATACATATGTTCTCTGGCCAGGTTATAGGCTATATTTTATTACGATAGGTAGCATAAGGAATGAGCAGTGACGTAAAATAGCGAATGATGTCGGAAATAAGTTTGCCGCTAGCGCGTGCCTTTGCAATACACAGCCTAAACCATTAAATATGGAACAATATTATGTAGGAAAGAATATCTGTAATCTATAATCTATAATATATATAAAATGCAATGTCTGTCTGTCTGTCTGTCCATTAATGCGTTTATCACGTGGGAACCAGTTATCCGATTTACGTGATTTTTTAACTTCATACATATGTTCTCTGACCAGGTTATAGGTATATATTTTATTACATATATAATATATATAAAATGCAACGTATCTCTGTCTGTCTGTCTGTCTGTCCGTTAGTGCACTTATCACTGGAGAACCACTTATCCGATTTTCGTACTTTTTTTTTTTTTAAACATACATATGTTCTCCGGCCAGGTTATAGGCTATATTTTATTACGAGAGATAGCATAAG
>CM032449.1:43064374-43141874 GCA_019049505.1 Pachyrhynchus sulphureomaculatus
CCCAGGACTGTGTTTCCTATCGAGTACAATTTCGAACTGGGGATTTTCCCTTCAACATAATATGCTAAGCCCTTAAAAAATATTTTATGCAGTCTATGTTTCTGGTATAGTTTTAACTTGCAATGTTAGTTTAATTCTTTAGTAAAACTGTCCTCTGATAAGGGGATATTATACATAGACTAACTACATAAAATAAGTAGCCGTTAATAACGGTTATTCAGCTACTTTAAAACAATAACATCGTTAGGAAAAAACTTAAAAACAAAGCTATCTCAGAAATATACCCATGTTTTAAGGACAGAAAAACCACATTAAATGCTTAACCTATTTTTCGGGCAAATCAACAGAAAAACTGGGAAAATTTTTAAATCAAAAAAATATCAACATAGCTTACAAGACTAACAATATAATAGGGAAACTACAAAGCACAAATCAATAAATCAGGGGTATATCAATTAATAAGTGGTCATGTCCTAAAACATACATAGTTGTCCTATGTATGGACGTACATTTATACAAAGAATTACAAAACACGAAAAAAGTTTCATCCATAGAAAGTTCAATTCAGCATATGCTAATCATCTTTTAACAGAGAATCACACGTTTAATAAGAATTTCAAAATTTATATACCCAACAAAAAGGTTTAAAACTAAACCTTTTAGAGACAATGCAAATAAATCGATTAAGGACTACACATATTTTACTAAACGACCAGGTAGATTTAAACAATTCACCATTATTGATTATTATTCTCATAATTTCCATGTCTGTGTAGGTTTTCCAATACTAATCAATATAATTTAATTAGGTGTAATATTATAATTAAGAAATTTTATAAAATTGTAAAACATTAAACCTATCTTGACAGTGTAAAATGTAGATCTGAAGAAGCTGCATCGACAGCGAAATGCGTCATCACAATTTAAATAAACCAGGGGAAATGGGTATTGTGCTTAGCTTCTATTCAAGGATACACAAAACTTTGAAAAACAACATACTTACAAATTTTAAAAAAGACTAACACTGTTCAAAAAGAAATATGGTAAGTGGCTAGCAACTCACAATTAAACATTGCTTATTCAAGATCTTAGCTTTGCAACAAAACAATACCGCCGGGAAAGTGAAATATCTATTAGAGACAGTGCTTCTTTATCTGACTAAAAAGAGTATTGGTAAAGGGCATACATTGCTTTGCACATGCATCAACATGTGTGAACAGAATAAATGACTGACTCGGGAGGTCTTAATGTTACAGTTTAAATGTAAGCTTTCGTGACGTACAGTATTAGCTACAAATTCGGGTAAATGTAAATTACTTCCCTTGAGATAAAACTGGACCTTAAATAGTAGGTAAGTTGCCTCCTATAAATTTTAGCTTCCTGATATAGATGTGTAAATTGGGCCCCGGTTAATAAATAATAAACATGGTTTATAAGTTTGATTTTATTGAAGAACAAAAATGTAGACAACATATTAAAAGAAAAATACTTAATTCTAAGTTTTAAGATATAGCCTAAATCTTAAATCTCTACCTATACTAGCAAAGTGTAAACGTACATGATGATATTTCACAAATATATATATATATATAATAATATATATATATATAATATATAATAAAATATATATATATATATATATATTATATATATAAGGATGTCTTATTATTCCGTGGACATAGAACTACCACTTATTTTTGGAATGAAAATAAGTCGATTGGACATAATTTACCTCTATAAACAAAAGTGCTTCGTTTGTCCGTTAAGGGCATCAAAGTAAAAAAAATTAACACATTTTTTTAAGATATTTTAAGAACCGATATTCCGATTTGAATGAGATTTAGGGTGTCCATGTTTTGCTAGGCGTGCTCTAATATTTGACTTTCACAAAAAACCCGAAAGGTTCGAGAAGGTGAAAACTACCCTCACCCCTACATACATTCTAGTAGAAATGTTTTTGCGACTCTAACGACGACTCTGAATTTTTTTTCATAAAAAGGTCCTACTCTATTTACTTCATTTTTTGCCCCTTATACAAAAATTATTCTGGCTAATGATTTACGCAAAAATAAAAAGATTAACAAGCATTTTACTTATAATTAAAATTAGTTGGTGAAATTAAACAAGTAAGTATGATATTAATTATTATTACAAGTTTTATTTAACACAAGTAATAGTATTTTTTTACAAAAGTTGTTCAATATGACTACCACCTTCGTTCCTGCAGATAACAATACGGCGCAAAAAATTGAAACTAACTCTCTCTAAAATATCATTATTATTTAATGTATTCGCAGCATTTTTGAATCCTATAACATAGTTGATCGGCTTTGTTTATCTGGACCTCGTATACCTTAGTTTTCAACGCTCCCCATATGAAAAAATTGCAAAGATTAAGGTCCGGGGAACGAGGTGGCCATTGAATTGGAGCTTCTTGACTTCTACCAATCCATCTACCACAAAAATTCTCGTTCAGAATAATTTCTTACAGCACGCGCGCAAAGTGGGGGTGGAGCTCCATCGTGCATAAAAAACATGTCTCTTCTTACATTCAGAGGCAGTTCTTCCAATAATTCAGGTAACGAATACTGTAGAAAATGTAGATAGCTATCTCCGTTTAGGTTATCAGGCAACCTATATGGGCCAACTAAAAAGTTACCAACAATCCCCCCGATTTTCTTCAGCGTAAACATGTGTATTATGTAAATTTATCATATCACGACGGTAATAAACATGACTCATCCGTAAACAAAATTTTTTTGTGAAATAGCTTATTAATTGCTCTGCATTCTAAAACATTTCGTACAAATCTCAGACGTGAGTGATGATCAATGGGCAACAATTCTTGACGGCTGAACGTCAAATGAACAAATGAGTTGTTCATTTCAAATTCCGGTTAACATGCTTTTTTAACTCTTTGTTCAAGTTCTAACCTGCGAGTGCTGATACTTGGACTTGCTTCGACTACTTCAAGAACAGCTTCTTCCACTAGAGGTGTTCGGGCTTGCCGCGGTTTTCCAGCATTGACTCTCAAGGGTTGCAATCGTCCAATTTCTCGAAGTCGACGTTCTATGCTGGCAAAAGTCTGGCGATTTGGAATTTTGTCGATTCGGATATCTCTCTTGATACACTCGAACACTCTTTCCTACAATTACCTTCGCAAAAATCGAGTACTGGCAACATATCAGTCTGTTCATCAAAAGAATATTCCATATTCACAGGGAAAACAAGCAACAACAACAACAAATTATCAATCAAAAATAAACCCAAACGTTAATTAATTTAAAATTTATGAAGCTTATTGTCAAAAATCATTTGTGACACTGACCATAACATTCCACATTTTCGCCAACTAAATTATTATCGCCTATTATATTTTAAGGGTTAATGTGACAAGAAAATTGTTTTGTAGGTCAACATCGGAAAAACATTTTTTTTCTCAAGAACTATGCGAGGTGGCGTTTTTTACATGAGACAAAAAATGAAGTAAATAAAAGGACCTTTTTATGAAAAAAAAAATCAGAGTCGTTGTTAAAGTTGCAAAACATTTCTACTAGAATTTATGTAGGGGTGAGGGTAGTTTTCACCCTTCTCGAACCCTTTCGGTTTTTTTTGTGAAAGTTAAATATTAGAGCGCCTAGCAAAACATGGCACCCTAAATATCATTCAAATCGGAATATCGTTCTTAAAATATCTTAAAAAATTTTATCGAATCGACTTATTTTCATTCCAAAAATACGTGGTAGTTTCTATGTCCACGAATAATGGGACTCCCGTATATATATATATATATATATATATATATATATATATATATATATATATATATATATAATAAAATATACATAATATTCCATACAAACACACAATAATTAATCTAATTTTTTAGTACCACAATGGATTCTGTTAATTTCGTTGTTTTTGTAAAGTTCGATCATTTTTTCGCTGATTTTTTGCGATTTTTTACGTTGATATTACGAATTTTGGCAGCTAAATCAACACATCAATGTTTGTGGAACGATTCACAAGCATTGGTAGTGCGGGTAAGGGAACAAAGAATCCTCTGACATGTAGTTTGTCTATTAAATAAATCAGTCAGAATATTTTTGAATATTTTCTAAGTCGGGGGTGCAACTCATAGCAGGTCAAATACGAAACAATCGCTGACTTCATCCGGTTTTAAAAAAATAAGAGAAGTTTCATATTATATCAACATGTTAAGCCGGGATTATCTTTAATTTAATTTGTATGGTAAGTTTATGTAGTATGAAGTAGAAAAAGTGTTTCATAAATGATTCACACCGAGAATATAAATTTGTTGGTATTGAGCAGTGAATTCCAATTTCAAGTAATTGCTTAAAGAGAGGGTTAAAAAACTGCAGAGTTAATCATAGTTCTTTTAATAAAAAATCTGTACTAAATAAGGAAATATTTTATATATTTTTACGGGTTGATGTACTATAATATTATAACTAGGAAAATGAGACTATGTTAATGAACTCTCATGAGCAGATGTTTTATTTATAGTTTCGACCTTTAGCAAAACTGCTGGCATAAACATTGCTCTTTTTTAAGTTTTGCTTAGTGTCCATTAATGACAAATAGTAGCTAATAGAATATGAAATAAATAATATCTGATAATTGATTTGGTTGAAAGCTTTGTAGAAGGAGTCGCTAAAATGTTTGTGGAATAATTCACAAGCATTGCTAGTGCGGGTAAGTTCCGCTGAATTTTCAGCCCAAAGATATGGAGTAAATAAAGAATCCTCTGACATGTAGTTGTCTATTAAATAATCAGAGTATTTTTGAATATTTTCTAAGTAGGGTGCAACTCATAGCAAGTCAAATACGAAACAATCGCTGACTTCATCCGGTTTTAAAAAAGTAAGAGCGAATGTCATTTCACTTCACTTCAGAAGTTTCATCTTTATATCAACATGTTAAGCCGTATTCTTGGATTTTTCTATACCAACATTGTGAAAGATGAAACCGACATCCAACTATTTTCGCTAGTGTCCAAGTTTGTTGAACAGCCTTGTGGATACCTTTTTCAAAATCAATTACAACTTCCAAAATTTCTAGTTTGACAAAATTATATTTAAAAATATCCGTTATGAAATTAAAATAATTTTATGTACGTCTCCGTCCGTTTATCAGGCAACAACGAAAAAATTAATGGAATATAATGTCCGTTGTAACACCCATGAATAGTAAAAAATTGACAAATGGACTGAGGGCGATAATTAAAGGTACTGTCTAAATAAATTCTTGAGAACTCTTCCAAAAACTGGATATTTAATTTACAACCAAATACAACTATTTGGTCACTTCTACTATTAATAAGTAAAAAACGGTTCACCTTTAGATGTTTCGATGTTAATCTCTTCCAGAATTTTAAAAGTATCTTCAATACTCTTCGGCAATGCAGGGTGTTTTTTTTTCCGACGAGCGTTTTACATATTTCTTCTAATCTACGTTACTACGTCGGACGTAGTAACTGTTGATGGTAGATTTTCTGGTAGTACGAGCCGTATAATTTTGGCGGGTTTTTCTGACAACATCTTCGACAGCTTTCCTTTTACAGGACATGTTAATAATTTCACGATGTAATTCTTTACGTCATGGCAATGTTCCCGCACATGTTTTGTAACGACAATATTGTTGTCCACTTCTCCCAGAGTAACACGGAAAGATTTGCACGTTTTCTTTGTGCAAGTCCAACGCTTTTCACCACTTTCTAAACACTTTTGGAAGCTACATTTATAGTTGTTTAAAAGTAATAACTGTTTTTCTTTTTCACTTAAAATGATACTGGGGTTCATGTTAAGAAAATGTTTTGCGTCTTTACAAGAAAATGTTTTGCGTTTTTTACTGATGGAATTTAGAAATCAAATTGACAAATACTATAAGCTCTATATCAGCTATATATACCACACTTATTTGCAATATTGTATACTTACTCTTAATTACCGGAAAATACCCGTTCGGTAGAAGAAAGTTTTGGGGGCCATCTACCTATCAGTGAGGCTCATTAAATCTGATTATTTTTACTACTTTTTTACCAACACTCACAAATTCTAAAAACTGAAAGTTTAAACAACCAATGTTTTTCTGGCTAACTCGATTTTCCTGATAAAATTTTTCAATTAAAAAAATAATTCTACTGATTTGAAACAAAATTTCAGGTGGAAGTGGCACGGGACGAAAATTATAGAAGGCATGTGGCTAGAGATAACTTTCAAATGACGTAGTACGTCGACGATGGCATAAATTTAAAAAAAAAATAGGAAAATGATCAACAACTATCTATCTTTTACTTATTTACTCTTGCGTCTATTTTAATGAGTTTAAAAACCAGTGTTTTTCGGCTTTTTAAAAAATTTTAGCCTTAAAGCGCCAATGTTATTTCTTAATACTTTTTTGCATAAAAGGACACATGTGTTTATTAGTATTTAAAAAACAATTGACAAAAAATGTGGGCAAAGCATGAGTTAAATTAATTGATAATAATCTGTCTATCAAACATCGTTTGAATTAATAATTCATGTGATAAATTACTCAAGTCTTCGATAACAACATATTGAACGCAGTTGTTAATAACTCTCATCGAAAAAAGTATTTCACTATATATATGGTTAAATTATTTCATGGGCTCTTTAGACTGAAACAATGATACATTTTAGTAAAAAAGATATTAGATTTTTTCAATATATCTCGCTGTATTTAGGTATTTTTGGACTTTTGCCACCTTATAATTTTTATTCAAAAGTCCTGAAGCGTTCATATTTATATACGGTTCATGTATGGTTTTTGGTTTTAATTTACATCGTTTTATGCCACGTATCCCTTCAGGGAATAACATATTTTCACAAGAGATACTCAGAGATACCAGTATTGCTTATTCTTGATGTTTTCATCAATATTTATGGATATACAAATCTCATTGTGATAGTCTTGTTAGTGAGTTACGACAAAAAACAAATTGAAGAGATTTTTATTCGAATTTCTTATATGGAGAACGTAGATAATTTAAATACGGAGGGATCACTAGAGAAAAACATTTATAAAGTTTCAGTTAGACAATTTATTGTCGAAAATATCGTAATAATTTTAGTAATTAGCCTAGACATTTGCTACTTTTCAAATGAAATGCCGGAAGTTATATACTGTTCTTTTGCAGAATATATTTTCCTTTATTACAGCTTTTTAATCTATACTTCTTTTGTTTACCTTAGTCTGTCTGTTTATCTGAAATACAAGGATATAAAAACACAATTACTTTCTTCGAGCCATGGTTACCAAAAGCGTTTAAAAAAATATAAGGAAATGTAGATTAATCTTCTACGAAATATCAATAGTCACAAAAATATTGTCTAAAATATATGGTCCTATGTTATTTTTTGCATATAATGTAAATATACTGGAATGTATACAAGTACTTGTTAATACTTATCTACAACCTTACTCTGGTGTTGAATTTGATATACTGCTTGGGATTATCTTTAATTTAATTTGTATGGTAAGTTTATGTAGTACGAAGTAGAAAAAGTGTTTCATAGACGATTCGCACCGAGAATATAATTTGTTGGTATTTGAGCAGTGAATTCCAATTTCAAGTATTTGCTTAAAGCACAGGTGTCAAACTCAATTTTGCAGAGGGCCATATATTAAATTTAGAATGTGTAGGCGGGCCAGATTCAAATAAAAAAAAATGTACTGAATTATTATAACATTTTATTTATTTAATTATATAGTATATAATATACGGTTGTTAAAAATTATATCAAAGTTATAAAAGAGGGTAATTATTTTGAGCTCGAGGATCCAGATACCTGACTTCTCTTGTTTTTGACAAGCTCATTGATGTCAGGTATCGTATTCGTTGTAGTTATTTTAAGAATTGATTGGAGATGTTCATTCGAAAGTCTTGTGCGATGCTTGTTCTTATTTATTTTCATGACGGAAAACATCTGCTCACATAAATAGGTGCTACCAAACATGCAGAGAATGCGTGCTGCATGCTTTTTTAATTCCGGGTAGTTATCCAAACTCTTGAAATATTGTGTATAAAATGTAAGAGCGTTAATCTCTTTAAATTTTTCTTTCAAAATACTGCCCGATTGAAGATCTATCAACTCCATTTGCAAATGAACTTGTGCCTGTGAAGCTTCAAAATTGAATGGATTGTTGAAAATTGGGAATTCCATTTCATTCATTTTGTGAAAGTCTTCAAAACGATTGTTGAATTCCGTGATCAAATTTTGCAGAAGTTGAGAATATTGATCCAATTTTTTTTGGTTCACTGTGCCAAATGATTTTAAATGAGGGAAATGATCCAAAGTTTGATTTTTTACCTGATTTTCCCACAGCCTCAACTTTGTTTCAAAAGGCTTGAATACATGAATACATTTGAGTGACAATCAGATTTTTACCCTGTAACTTTACATTCAGATCAGTCAAGTGTTTATTCATATCTACCAAAAGGCACAATCAACCCACCACATTGTCATAATCAATTGGGTTGCCTTTTTCTCACATGAAAGCTTGAATAGGGTCACGTAATGCAAAAAATTTTTCTAAAACCACTCCTCGACTGAGCCAACGAAGTTCGGTGAAGTAAGGAACATCAGAAAACTTTTCGTCCAAATCTTGTAAAAACTGCCTGAACTGTCGGTGATTTAGTCCTCTGCTCCTTATAAAATTTACTATTTTAATTATAGGTTGCATGACATGGTCCATTTTTAAATGTTTGGATGCCAATGATTCCTGATGAATTATACAGTGAAATCCCACAAAATTCTCTGATGTTTTCTGTTTTAATTTAGTTACAACGCCCGAATGTTTGCCAGCCATGGCAGGAGCGCCATCCGTAGTTGTGCTGCTAAGTATATTCCAGTCGAGTTCATATTCTGCTATCAAATGCTCAATTGCAGAATAAATATCATTTGCTGTTGTAGTACCTGTCAATGGAACGCACTTTAATAGTTCTTCAGTTATTTCAAAGTTACTGTTAGTACCTCGTATAAAAACAGCAAGTTGAGCTGTATCAACAGTATCAGTGCTCTCGTCAACAGCCAGTGAAAAGTTTGTAAATTCCTTAATTTTCTCTTTCAGTTGAAGAACCAAATTTTGAGATAAATCATTTATTCTTGAAGCAACAGTGTTTCTTGACAGCGAAATATTTTGAATTATTGACTTTTGAAATGGAAATTAAACATCGGCAACTTTCAACATACAGTCTTTAATAAAATCACCATCAGTGAAAGGTTTTGATCTCTTCGCGATTTCTAATGCAATAATAAAACTTGATTTCAGGGCATCTTCGCTCTCAGTATTAGCTTTAGTAAACATCGATTGTTTACCTTGAACTTTAGATTTTAAAGATGACAATGTGTCCATTCTTATTTTTTCAGTGTAACAATCGAATTTTGATTTATGATTCGTATCATAGTGTCTCTTCAAGTTAAACTCCTTACAAACAGCAACTGTTTGATTGCAAATCAAACACAGTGGTTTA
Organism: Pachyrhynchus sulphureomaculatus; assembly: GCA_019049505.1. Lineage (NCBI taxonomy): Eukaryota > Metazoa > Arthropoda > Insecta > Coleoptera > Curculionidae > Pachyrhynchus > Pachyrhynchus sulphureomaculatus. Next base: position 43,073,892 of record CM032449.1, read on the forward strand.
CCTTTCCATTCTATGAAAAAATATGCAATTTCCCATTTAGACTGAAAAACTCTGCACTCACTATCAACTTTACGTTTTTGTGATATTATGCCAAAATCGTAACAATTATGGAACTCGACACAACAATTATGGATATCGCACGCGCACGACACAAACAAATGCACAATACCTTCACAATCACTACCTCGCAGTACAACTAAAATCCTTCTCCGACCGTATCGCTTCGATTACTCGACTCACACTCAACTGACTCACGTCGCGCCGACGCACTCCTTTTATAATATCGATAAGGAAGGTTCTAGTCTAGACTCGAAGCGCGTGGAAGATTCTATTGTTCTCAACAAAAATAATAGGGTATTTCCGCTTGTTGCTAAGAGATGGCGTTACTGTCTACTTCTCTCGCTTGTCAAGGCATGCGCTGCCCTTGAAATTAATTATAAATGTAGTGTGCGCATTTTAAAACTTCCGTAGAGGAATCGAGTGAAGTCTAAAAACTCTAAAAAACATGATTCTTCTTTCTGTGACACATTGCGATCGCGGGCCTTATTGATACGTCCCGGGGGCCGGATGCGGCCCGCGGGCCGTGTCTTTGACATCCCTGGCTTAATGAGAGGGTTAAAAAACTGCAGAATTAATTAGAGTTCTTTTAATAAAAAATCTGTACTAAATAAAGGAAATATTTTATATGTTTTAAGGGTTAATGTACTATAATATTATAACTAGGAAAATGAGACTATGTTAATTAACTCTCATAAGCAGATGTTCTATTTGTAGTTTAGACCTTTAGCAAAACTGCTGGCATAAACATTGCTCTTTTTTAAGTTTGGCTTAGTGTCCGTTAATGACAAATAGTAGCTAATAGAATATGAAATAAATAATATCTGATAATTGATTTGGTTGAAACGATTCCCCCATAAGACAAATAATTTAAGAACTTCCTGATTTCGTAAACTTGTAAAATCCCATAAGAGAAGAAAAAGAGAATAAATTATTGAAATACAACCTAAAATTCGAGATCAACCAGCCACCATCCTCTAACTCTGGACCTTTTTAATAGCATTTATCTCCCCTGCATCATAACTAATAAAAATGTTAGCTGTACTTTTTTACCAATATACAATAGAATAACAGCTTTTGGAAATACTGAAAAATAAAGTCGTTTCGGTGCTAACTTAAACTAGAAAGAGTACCTCAAAAATAGAGGATTTTCTTATCGATGAAACCATTTCGAAGTTATTAGTGATGGGACATTCCATCGTTTTATTTTAAATTGGCGTGGCATAGAGATGATCAAGCCTCACTTCTATTCGGTTAGGGATCGTCGACTAAAAGTATCTGTCCTGAGCAATCCGAGATAATCAAGGATAACTGCTCTCGGCATCATCATTTTATGTGAATAAGCAAGCTGGTATCTTCTTTAAGTTTTCCAGGAGTGGGTTCGCAATTCTTCGTAAATTTCCGATCATTAAGTCCATCATTGTTACCAGAAAGTGCGAATTCTCATTATAAATTTGTACACTTAGAAGATTTTCCTCCTCTTCTTTAGTAATCATATTTGCTTGGACAGGTGCCAAAAACTTACAAAAATATTTTTTATGATTTTACTGAAAAGTATTGTATCAGGTTTGTTGGCTTGTAAACGCCTCACAACTAAAAAACCAAAAATTCCTAAGTAGTTTATTTATCAATCTAGGGTTTTCTCTTACAATCTCTAGGTCCTTTTTTTTATGCTGATATCTTGAAGTGCCTGTTTAATCGTGATAATTAATCTGTTTTAAATAATACTTGGCGGTCCATGGCTCAGTGGTAGTACCTTGCTTACTGTGCAGAAGGTCGAGGGTTTCAATCCCGCAGGTCGATATACTTATTTATTAAATTATTTAAGTATATTTGGCTTGGCCATGTACATAGGCGGTACTTGTTCCCAGAAATGCAATAAAGTCTGAGGCAGCACTACCGCGTTGTCTAAAAGGTGCTGTGAAATTCAGAAATGTATGTTTTGGTACCTGGACAACGTTGACGGGTATTACGATATCCTCGCCGATATCCTCAGGATATGAAAAAGGGTAAAATCCCTACTCAGGCGGGGAGGTGAACGATAAAAACAAAAAAAAACAAGAAGAAACAAAACTTGATCGTTCTGTAGTCTTTGGGGTTGATCAAAAAATCCTCTATTTGGAATAAAAGCCGTTTCTGCCCTCGATTGGCTACTCAGGAATTGAATCTTCCTTATGCAACCAAGGCTCTCTATGTGACGGAAGGAGGACGAGAACTACTGAAAAACAAGACGTGCGAAGGATAGGTGATCTCTTGAATAGACAAAACACCAGACTTGACTTACAGAGATGTAGGAGGGAGCTAATTAGCTCTTTACGTCATATAGAAAGGGTGAAATAGGGGACGAGGAATATTGAGAGATAAGTTGGGTCAAATGTTGAAAGGTATGGAGGTCATAAATTGCGTGGCAGCCTAGTATTTTGAAAAAAATGGTGTTTTTAATAAAATTTGATGATTGAAATTTTTAAAAAATTTTAAAAGTTTTAAAAACTTATTTTTTAAATCTGTAGTTCAAAGGTACTCATTATAGCCCATCCAAGATACGAGGATGGATTGAAAAGTTCGCGTCCTCACCAAAAAATAATTTTAATATCTTTATTATAGTACCCTCAATAAGTTCATACTATTATACTATTCATATATCAATCAGCATCTTCTAAAATATCTTGAACGATTCAATATTATTAGCGATCACCAATATGGCTTTCGTAAACATAGATCAACAGGAGATCTTCTGACTTATGTAACACATGTTTGGAACAACGCAATTGAACACTTTGGAGAATCTCGAGCGGTTGCTCTTGACATATCCAAGGCATTCGACCGCGTTTGGCACGATGGACTGTTGGCTAAGCTACGCTCTTGTGGTGTGTCTGAAAAGTTCTGTTTGTGACTCTCATGTTTCCTCAGAGAATGTTCTTTACGAGTCGAAGTCGACGGATTTCTTTCTTCTGATCAGCCTCTAATATCTCCAAATCTCGCGACAAATCGTAAGTCGAATTCGTTTTTATTCAACTGAAAGCCATCTGGGGACCCATCTAGCGGAAACCTTAGGAAATCCGTGTTCGTTGACAATGATGTTTTGTGTTCGTTCATACGAGATGCCTATAGTGTCCGCAATCTCCCTGATAGTTAATCTACGGTATTTCAACATGAGATTATACACTTTGCCGAAGCGAGGGTCATCTTCGATGCTCTCTTGTCCACGTTTAAATTCTGCAACCCATTTTTTCACAGTGGTATATGACTGAGGAGATTCCCCTAGTATTGTTTTCATATCATCGTGGATCTCCTTTGGTATTAATCTTTTTTTAAACAGGTACTTGATGACCGCACGTTGTTTAATTTTTTCCAAAAACGCTACACTAAACTGGTTCTAACCTAAAAACCACAAATTCTACAGAAGCAAAATTTTACACTGTGACAACTAAAGAAAGTTTTTTTTTATGGGTCTAGCACACGAGCTGCAGGGAAGTCCCTAAAGCACTCCAAGGGCGGCATGTGTGCGGAAAAAGCGATTCACGTTGTACTCGGTGGGAAACACAGCGCTGGGCAAATTATTCCAAAAGGATGATGTTCTCCATATAAAAGACTGCTTGAAAAGCGCTGTACGCAGAGTAACAAGCTGAAACTCATACGGATGTGAAGCACCAGCGCGACGTGTATTTCTAACGTGGGCCGCTTTAGGAGGAATTAAACGGGCTACATCCTTCGAGCACATTCCATGAAAATACTTGTAGAACAGACTCAAGTCGCCAACCCCTTTTCGATGTTCCAGCGAATCAAGGCGGTCAGTTCCGGGTCTCCAATCAGACGAACAGCTCTTCTCTGAACAGAATCCAACAAATGCAGTGTATGTTTGGGAGCGGAGCCCCAAACATGGGAGCAGTATTCCATAGTTGGTCGAATTGGAGCTTTGTAAAAATTAACAGTTGTTGTGGAGTGTAAAGCTTTCTGGTTCGAAATAATATTCCCAACTTTTGAGAAGCTCTCCTTGCTATGCCTGCAAACATGTTCATGCTAGGACATATTTGCTCCCAAATTAACGCCCAACAAATTAAGTGACGATGCTAGGGGAATGGAGTGCCTCGACATAACTATGTCAGGTTCAGCAACGTTAACTTTTTTAAAAAAACTGCCGCCTGGGTTTTTGTAGCGTTAAATTCCACTTGGATACTGTTACCCCAAGATAGAATTTCTTCCAGGTCTTTGTTAAGTTGAATGACTTCCTGTTGTCTGCGGATATTCGCCTGAGCAGCCGATGTCTGAGCGTTCAAAGTGAATGAAGAGATAAGCGTACTGTCATCTGCAAAGCTGTAGATTGGATTCCCGGTCTTTTCCAGCAAGGTTAATGTAAATGAGAAAGAAAGTAGGAGACAGTATGGATCCTCAGGGCATTCCGGTGTTAACAGTAAAGGTGTTAGAAAGAAATCCGTCGACTTCGACTCGTAAAGAACATTCTCTGAGGAAACATGAGAGCTACAAACAGACATACCACAAGAGCGTAGCTTAGCCAACAGTCCATCGTGCCAAACACGATCGAATGCCTTGGATATGTCAAGAGCAACAGCTCGGGATTTCCCGAAGTGTTCAATTGCGTTTTTCCAAACATGTGTTACATAAGTCAGAAGATCTCCTGTTGATCTATATTTACGAAAACCATGTTGGTGATCGCTAATAATGTTGAATCCTTCAAGGTATTTTAGAAGATGCTGATTGACAGCCTTTTCCATGACTTTCGATATTATTGAAAGCAGTGCGACTGGTCGGTAGTTGTTTGGCAAGGTCTTCTTGCCTTTTTTAGGTATCGGCTGAACTGTGCACATTTCCAGCAGGAAGGAAATATTCCCGTTCTGTAGGATAGGTGGTTGAAAAGTCTACAGAAAACTGGTGTTAGTTCCTTTGCACAGTTTTTGAGAACTATGGCAGGTATTCCATCAGCGCCTTGAAGAATCTTTTTTTGAAACAGGTGTGGAAGCTTTGGAAAGCAGGTGGAAGAAGTACATAGAGCTAGGTGGAGACTACGTCGAAAAATAGAAATATTTTTGTACGTATTTTATTTTGTTTTCTTGATTAGCAGCGAACTTTTCAATCCATCCTCGTATCTATTGCTGCCTCTCTAGGATTACGTCTAACGTCTCTATGATTGTGTCAAAGAGGTCTGCTAGACCAAGTCAAACCTACGAACAAAATTTCATCAAAATCGTAGATGTAGACTATAAAAAAAACTCTATTCTAACCAATTTCTCTCCCTTTCCTATTGGAGACGAATTTCCACTACTATTAACCTTAATAAATGTGTTGTCAGAACCAAGGGCCCGATTGGGATTAGAAATAAACCTCCTGAAAACCAAAACTCTTGTTATTGACCGAGGCATAAATGAGCAGAACGATGCTTAAATAGCCATTTACGATGATATCATCCAAAACGTCCATAGTTACACATACCTAGGTAGAGAACTCAACACTCAGTTGGATTATTCAAAAGAGGTTAGGAGACGCACTGAGATAGCCAGAGTCGGCTTCATTAACATACGAAAGTCTTTGTGTCACCTGAAATTATTCATCCATACGAGATTACGAACATTAAAGTGCTATATCCTACCACTACTACTGTATGAGTGCGAAATGTGGACTCTTAAACAGGAGGATGTAAAAAAACTCCAGGCGTTCGAAATATGGCTATATAGACGTATGTTAAGAATCAGCTGGCCTAGCAGGACGACCAATGCAAAAAATGAAAGTTCCACTATGACTAAACCAGACAATTAAGAACAGAAAAACATACTACTTCGGTCAGATAATGCTTCCCACAGAATACGAACAATTCCAGTTTGCCTCTCTCTCAATTCTTCCACCTCAATAGGAGTATCGGTGACATTATGCAGTTGCTGCCTCAACAGTCAATCTCCACGCATCTCGATCCTGCGCGACGTGACTTCACTCGTGCATACCCATCCCAAGGAGGGTTCTTACTTGGTCGGAAAATCTTGTCGGAGACCGTCCCCTTGATCTTTCATCTTCTACCTTCCCCATTGTTACAAGCTTTTCCATGGCATCCTTCTTCTTCTTCTTCGAGTGCCACTCTTATCGCAGATTAGAAATCATCACAGCTACTCTCACTTTATTTGCTACTCTTCTAAACAGTTCAAATGAGCTGCAGCCAAACCAGTCGCGCAAGTTACGCAACCACGATATTCTTCTTCGTCCAACATTTCTCTTCCCTTTAATTTTGCCCGGCATAATATTCCGCAACAGTGAATACCTTTCTCCCCTCAGCACATATCCCAAATATCCCAGCTTCCTTTTTTTAATAGTGTTCATTAGTTCTGGAGCTTTGTTTAGTCTTTGGAGAATCTCGTTATTGGTTACCCTATCAATCCCTGACACTTTCAGAATGCGCCGATAACACCACATCTCAAAAGCTTCAATACTTTTAGTATTGTTCTGCCTCAAAGTCCATGCTTCCACTCCATAAAGAAGCGTTGAGAAGACATAACAACGCAACATTCGTAACCGCAGTACCAGGCTTAGATCTCGATTGCAAAAGAGTTTTCTCATTCTATTAAAGCTTGATCTTGATATCTCTATTCGGGTTTTAATCTCCTTTGTCTGATCTGTGTTTTCGTTCAGCCATGTTCCCAAGTATTTGTAGCAATTGACTTTCTCAACACTTATGTTATTACCCAGAAGACGATCCTGGTTATTTTGAGATTTTGCCATCACCATAAATTTTGTTTTCTTTAGATTTATCTTTAGACCAAATTTATTGCAGCTGTTATTTAACCGCTCAACAAGATGTTGTAGGTCTTCTAAACTTTCTGCTAGCAGAACTATGTCACCGGCGTATCTTACATTGTTCAGGGTTTCACCGTTTACCGTTATGCCCTCGTCCGCCTTAGACAGAGCTTCCTGACATACACTCTCGCTATAGATATTAAACAAAATGGGTGACAGTATACAGCCCTGACGTACTCCCCGGAGGATCTCTATCTCTTCCGTAATCATGCTCTCCACTTTTACTCTCGCTGTCTGGTTCCAATATAGATTGCATATGATGCGAATATCTAGATCATCGATATTTTTATTTTCGGGGATTCTCTTTAATTGATCATGCCTTTTCAAAGTCTATAAAGGAAACGTACAGCTCCTGAGTCATGTCCATGCATCTCTGTAACAACACGTTTATCGCAAGCAGGGCCTCGCGTGTGCCCATTCGTTTTCTGAATCCCATTTGGGTCTCACTAGTATCCATTTCAAGCTTTTTGTAGATCTGATTGTGTATTATCTTTAGAAAAAACTTTAAGGTATGACTCATAAGAGATATAGTCCGATGGTCACTACATTCTTTAGCGTTTGCTTTTTTCGGGATTGCCACACAAGTGGACTGAAGCCAATCCATGGGTATTATACCAGTTTTATATATTAAGTTGAACAGTTTTAGGAGAATTGAGATTGAATCGTCATTCATCAGTTTTAACAGCTCAGCCGGTATATCGTCAGGTCCGGCCTGCTTTACCCTTCTTTGCATGTTTTAGGGCGTACTCTAATTCCTCTCTCATTATATCCGGGCCAGTATCGTCCAGGAGATCATCTTATGTTGCACTTCTCTGTTCATCATTAAAAGGTCCTTCAATATATTCTTTCCATCTTTGTACTTTTTTATTCATATCTGTTATGAGAACACCGTTTTTGTCTTTAAGTTGTCTAGAGTGATTTGATCTTCTTACCCCTGTTATTTCCTTTATCTTCTTTTGTACGTTCAGCGAGCGACAACCATTTCTGTTTTGCTTTTCTGATTTTCGATTTTATTGTCCTGTCTACATTCTTATACACAGCATTGTTGTTTTTGTTTTTCTTCCTTTCATTCATTAGAGACAATATTTCCTCTGTCATCCATTCTTTGTGTTGCCTTTTTGTCGGCTTCAGGTGCTGCTTTGCAGTCTCTGTTACTTACTGTTTAAAGTTCTTTCATTGTTGATGGACGTCATTTGAGTCTTCGTTGGCCTGTTTTATGCTATCTATGTTTTTGTTTAATGAATCTGCTGTTTTAGACTTCGTTTGTGGAACTCTCAATCTATGTGTGTCAGTTTCCTTTTTGTTAGCTGTTTTTTTATCTTCTTGTACTTCGTTTTTATACTAGCGCATATGGGATTGTGGTCGGACCCAATGTCAGCTCCAGGGTATGTTTTCGCTGAGATAATCGAATTTCGAAAGCGCCGTCTGACCAGTATAAAGTCAATTTGATTCCTGACCACTTTATCCTTTCTATCCATAGGTGACTTCCATGTATATAGTCTACGGTGAAGTAGTTTGAAAAAGGTGTTTATAATTACAAGGTCTTACGTCTGACAGAATTGAACCAGTCAGTCTCCTTGTTCATTTCTCTCTCCTAGACCGTATTTTTCCCACAATTGGGTCCACAGTGTCCTGCCCTACTTTGGCATTAAAGTCGCCCATTATAATGGTTAAATGATGTTTTTCTAGTGACTTTAAAATTTCGTCCAGATCGGTGTAGAACCTCTCTATTTCATCTTCGTCTTTATCAGCTGTAGGGGCATATACCTGTATAATATTAGCAAAGCCTTTCTCAATTTGAAGCTAAAGTAAGACAATTCTGTCTGAATAGGGAGTAAAGGTATGTACCCAGTGGCATCCACTTTACTCATGATGGGACCAAAATATTTCAGGTACTGTATATTAATTCTATTTGAATTTATACCAAGCTCTTCGAGAATAGATACATTAATATGCTGTTCGGTATATGATACTCTGAGGATTCTTCGATATGCCCACATCTCAAACGCATCGATTCGTTTTTTGTCAGCTTGTTTAATGGTCCACGTTTCCGATGCGTAAGTTGCAATGGGGTATGTAAGGCGGATAACAATCTTAACTTTGTATTTCTTCTGACAGCTGGATCTTTCCAGACCTTAGTGAGTTTAATGGTCGAGTTTCTAACCATTGTCAAACGTCTTCTTACTTCTGCTTCACAACCACCATTGTTAGTTATGAGGAATCCCAAATAGTTTAAATGGTCTACAACAGTGAAACCAGCAATTTTATTTATATGTGACAGATCTTCGTTACAACTAACAATCATTACTTTGGTCTTTCCTCTATTAATTGTCAGTCCATAGTTTTGCTAGTGATTTCTATAATTGATTCTAGGTCTTCTATTGAAGTTGCAAGTATAACAGTATCATCCACATATCTAAGGTTACTTAGCTTTTTTCCACCGACTGTTACACCCCCAACTCCAACCATCCAAAACAGAACTCATTATATGTTCACTATATATGTTAAAAAGTAAAGGCGACAGAATACCGCCCTGTCTGACGCCGGCTTCTACGATAAAGGAATCGGAAAAAGAATTATTCAGATTAATTCCGCCATTTATATTCTCATACAAGAATCGGATAAGGTTTACAAGATGTATTGGTGTTCCCATGTTGATTAGAATCGACCAGAGTTTGTTCCATTGTATGCAGTCGAAAGCCTTAGAGTAGTCTATAAAACAAATATAGGTTGTTATTTGAAATTCCCTGACTTTTTCTATTATCTGGCGTATGTTGAGAATTTGTTCTCTAGTCCCCCTTCCTGGAATGAAGCCTGTTTTTGCGGCAGCAGAAAAGTTTTGAGTCTTTCATTTAGGATCCAGAAAAACACCTTAGCAGCATGTGACACTAGAGCAGCTGTTCTATAGTTGGGTATAAATGCAGCTTCGTACCAGTCTTTCGGCCATCTTCTAGTCTTCTATACGTCACTACACAGTTGATGTAGCACAGTCATGGTGATTTCTCCCATCATCTTTATTATTTCCGCAGTGATCTCGCCAGTACCTGCTGCTTTTCTATTCTTTAACTTTTGAATAGCCCTTCTGACTTCAAACTTAAGAATACATGACTCCTCTGCGGCTTCTTTGTCGACACTGCATTGACCCACTAATTGAATTAAAAGTTCTTTACAGTAATCCTTCCAAACGTCAATGATTCCAGGCATGTCGGTGACTGTTCTTCCTTCCTTATCTCTGATTATTTGTGTTTTAAATTTGAATTCTTTCGATAGGTATTTTACCTTTTCATAATTTTTTTGTGACCAACTGTTCGTAGCATGTTGTTCTAGCTCCTCACATATATTATTTAAGTATGCGTTTAGGTCCTTTTTACAAGCCACCTTGATTTCTTTATTCACTTATCTGATTCTGTCTTGACGATGTATTTTTTATTAAAATGAGATTTCTTCTTGTTTCTAAAAGCTTTAGAGCACGGGTGCTCAAACTTGAACTGCTGGCGATCTACCTCAATATTGTTAGACTATGATCGATCGACTCTAAGAGGCTGCAAGTAAGTGTGATGCAGGATTGTCGTCTAGGTAGGGTGTATCGTGGCATAGATATTAGTTTTCCGCAAAATATGCATTTTTTTAGTCAAGATAAGTGTAGGTATGCTCTAAAATGATAATGAAAAAACTCATAATTATTCAAAATTGCGAGTTTATTGGTTCTTACAAAACAAACGAGTTCTAGTGCCTAAACTTAACTAAAGAGTGACTTTGGATATTGAAAGCGTGGCACTGCATGTCCTCAGCATACTTTTCATAAGATGGTACGTAATTACCGAGTGCTAATCGCAAGCATGATGACATATGTTCGTCAGTTAGTCGATTGCAATATTTTGACTTAATTATCTTTATTTCAGAAAATGCAGATTCGCACAAGTAAGTTGACCCAAATATTGCCGTCAGTTGAGGGGCGATTTGCCTTAGATTCGGATATTTATCTTCAGATATAAAACACCAGAATTTTGTATCAGATGCTATGGCTTTGAGATGTATATCTGATATAATCTGCACTAACTCATTTTCAACAGAACATGAGTCCATGTTAAACTGACTTGCTATTTCAGTAGCTAATTCCTCAATGTTTTTACACGAAAAAAGGATAACTCATAAATGATGCGATATTTGCCAATTTACTGAAATCATAAAAATGTATTTCGAATTGGCCCAAAATATTTGATAATTCTGCCTCATAAATATCATAATTCAACTGAGGAATCCTTGCTTTCAAAGTCGGAAAAATTTTTCAGATCCTTTCTTTTCAGTTGATCTATCATAAATTGCAATTTACTTTTGAATGCGTTTATTACGCTAATCATCTCAATAATAGTTTTTCCTTTACCTTGAAGCTCCAAATTAATGGTGTTTAAATGCATTGTGATGTCTGTCAAAAATGCCAAATCAGTCAGCCATTTTCCGTTTTTCAGCATCTGAGTGTCATCACCTCTTTCGTCCAGAAAAGCTGGTATTTCGGGCAATAATTCTTGAAACCTTTTTAGGAATTTTCCGCGACTCAACCACCTGACGTCCGTGTGAAGAACTAAATTAGTGTGTTCAGCTGACTCACTATCTTCCAACTGCAATTTAAAGAGCCGTCGTTGCAAGCTACGTGCACGGATAGAATTCACAATTTTTATTGCAATGCCCATAATCTCCTCCATGTTTAAAACTTTTGAACACAAAACTTGTTGATGTATAATGCAATGGAAGGAGAAAAATGAAGGAAAATCATTATTAGCTCGACACAATGCCACAAAACCGTTTTCGTTTCCAGTCATTGCTGGTGCTCCATCGGTTGTAATGCACACTAGTTTATATATTGGTAGCTTGTAGTTTGTTACAAAATTGAAGAACACATCATATATATCTTCGCCACGGGTCTTTCCTTTCAGAGGAATCATTGTCAAAAACTCTTCCTTAGCCGACATGTCATTAAATACCATTCGAATAAAAATACACAGCTGGGCAGTATCTGTCATATCGGTGGATTCGTCGAACTATAAAGAAAAGTATGTACATTCCATGATATCATGTTTTAGTTTATCCGCCATGTCCTGACTCATGACTTCAACACGCCTTGTGACAGTCGGACGAGATAACTGAAGTTCTCTAATAGCAGACATAATCTCTGTTTTATTTTTAAAATCTCCAAATAAAGTCTCACCCGCTTCAATAAATGCTTCCTTCACAACCAATCCATCATCAAATGGTTTCTTGTGTTTCGCCAATATATGAGATATTTTAAATGACGCGATCGTTGCAGCTTTTGATTGTTTGGCTCGTCTTGTGAACATGGTTTGTTCTTTTTGCAAACAAGTTATCAAATCACGTACTTTTCGTTTTCTCATTTCACTCTGTGACGGAAAATCCTTTTCATAGTTTTTATGAACCGTTTTATGATGCCTCTCTAAGTTCCCACGCTTAGGTATTGCAACTGACGCACGGCAAATGAGCCAAATGCACTTATCCTTTACCATACAAAAGAATAAATTCTTCCTCCCTTTACCATGCAAAAGAAAAATTCGTCCTCCCAATCGTTATTAAAATGATAAGTTTTACTTTTCTTCGCCGCACTCATTTTGGACTATTTATTAATAAACTTTGTGTCGATGTATCGCCTTCAAGATTACAACTCAGACTGACTCCTATTCCTGCAGGCGCAACATTTATATCGGCACGAACGAAGTCTCGAATGTTCCCGTCAAACACGCCGCCCGAAGTTTCTAGAAAAATCGGCGGGAATCGAAAACGCGGCTTTTCTTTGACAAGTACCACGCGTTCCTTTGATAAAGCCGCCTTTTGCCGCTAGCAGGGGGTTATTACGATAAAAGAAAGTGATGAGGGGGTTATTCTGGCCTAATTGTAGATCGAATAAATTTTGGTAGTTTATTCATTACATTTTGTTTTAGTTACCTAAAACAAAATCTGTGAATAGTTCTATATCGGGATTTTTTTCTCAAGATCGACTCAAAAAGCACTCGCGATCGACTTGTCGATCGCGATCGACCGTTTGAGCACCCCCGCTTTAGAGTATCGTCGATCATCCAATGTTTTTGAGGGTGTTTTTGTATTTTTGCCGAACATTGTGTAGCAGCATTTGTTATCCACTTCTTAATATTCCAATTCACACTGGAAGGAAAAATAGACGGAGGGCGAGGCATTGATAGAATGAAGAAATCATGGCTAAGAGACATAAAAGACTGGATAAACACTGACGGGAACATCTTGATACATATAGCATAGAATAGAAAGCAAATTGCAATAGTGGTCACCATTCTTAATAGAGAAGGCACTTAGGAGGAGGGACATGTCACTTTCTCAGCAAATGCAAACATATTTATATGTTACAATTCGGTTAGCACCATTTCCAAATGTTTTATACGTGCTAGAAACTAACTCTTTTCAAACAATGATTAAGAAACATATCGGATTAAGAAGACTGGGACATGATCACAAATCTGCTTTGGGTATATGTCATAAACCACTCAAAACAAGGATTAAGGAACACATTAGATTAAGCAGACTGGCACGTGATAACTAGTTGCCTATGCCACTCAACAACCCCTTTTATAAGGAATTTAATGAAGGAAAAATACTTAGCGTATTAGAAAATTTCGACATAACTCTTTCCTAGTCGCTTTCTTCATAGAATTTTAACGATTAATCCCGTTTTAAATAATGATTTTGAGTGTGCATGTTTGCTCTAATTATCTCAATCTCGATTGGAATAAGCTATGTAGTGTAATGTTTTTACTATTACCAAATATACAGATTTGGTTTATTTATTTTAATTCACGTATTTTTCCTCTTCGTCTTTTTGTCTCTTTTCTAATGATAGTAATTATTTCTGGTGATAAGGCTTAAATTGAAAAAAGTTTCCCTATTACTACCTTTAATTTTTCATATTAAGTTTTTTATGTTCTTCAAGGATTTTACGAAACTGCAATTTTAATCCTGGAGTCATGTAATTCGATGTACGCTCTTCGGTTATAAGTTATGTTTTTAATTTTTACATTTCTAAATTAGTAAGGTAGTAAGTAATTTTTCATACATCTAACTATAAAATTTTTCTTTTCCTTTCGTTTTTCACCATTTGATTCATCAAAACCTTAAATATATTCAATAATTTGATGGCAAGATACATATAAAATATTGTTTGTATCGAATAATTAATGTAATTACTCAATTCTTTGAAAACAACATACTGAACACAGTTATTGGTTACCATAGTGTATGCAGTATACAACAAAGTATATAATAAAAATGAAATTTTACATTAAAAAATATATATATAAAAGAAGCAAATCTATAATGTTTTTAATTTAAAAAGTGTGATTTTCTTGTATTTAACGCCTACACACAGTAATGTTTCTTAATAACTCTCATCAATTCGATTTGATATACCTAAAATTGTTGTATACACCAGGTCACTTTCTACACAAAAATCATTTTAATAAATCTTTGTTTTATTTTATAGGCTTTTCAAATTGACGCAATGATATATTTTAGTATAGAAGATATTAGATTTTTTCAGTACATCTCAGATTATTTAGGTATTTTTGGATTTTTACCACCTTACAATTTTTATTCAAAAGTTCTAAAGCACTTATATTTTTATAGGATTTATGTGTGTATTTTAATTTTAATTTATTTGATTTTATGCCACGTATCTCTTCAAGGAATAACATATTTTTACGACAGACACTCAGAAATACTAAGATTTCATTCGCTGGATATTCTTATATATGTTTATGGATATATAAGTCTCGTCGGGATAGTCTTTTTAGCCAATTATCACAAAAAAAAAAATTTGAGGAACTTTTTATTCGAATTTCTTATATGGAAAAATATAGTTAATTTGAATACTGAGGGATCACTAGAGAAAAATCTTTTAAAAGTTTCAGTTTATACAGTTTATTGCAGGAAATACTGTAATAATTTTATTGTGTTCTATAGATATTTGGTCATTTTCATTTGAAACGCCTGAAGCGTTGGATTCCTTTTTCGCGGAATATATTTTCTTTTATTTTAGTTTTTTAATTTATACTTCTTTCGTTTATCTTGGTTTATCTGTTTACCTGAAATTCAATAAAATAAAAATGCAGTTATTATGTTTGATGAAGAGCAATTGTTACCAAAAACTTTCAAGAGATATAAGAAAATGTAGATTAATGTTTTTTGAGATGGCAATAATAACAAAAATATTGATAAATTTATATGGTACTATGTTATTTGTTGCATATAACGTAAACGTACTGCAATGTATAAGAACATTTGTTTATATTTATATCCAACTCTACTCTGGTTTTAAATTTGATATGGTGCTTGGAATTGTCTTTCCTATAACTTTTCTGGTAAGTTTGTGTGGTGTGACATAATTGCCTGGTAATTAAACTATTTCACAGATAATACCCATAAAGAACATATATACAACAATTCGTCAATATTGGACATGCATATCTAAATACGTCGCTAATAGCCTAAAGGAAATAATACTTAGGTATCTGCCAAAGTTTTTAAAAATCATATGAAAAAAGTAAAATAGCGGATATAAATCGCTTTTTTTTGTTTTTTAAAGCTTTTAAAATTTATGTACGTATGCAGTCGAACAAATTCTGAAAATATTTCTTTCATTTATAAGTTGGTATCTTCGAAAGGTGCTGTGAGTGCATGAGTTTTGTTTTTGACAAATGGGAACAAAGATAAATCAAAAGGTGATAAATTAGGACTATATAAATACAGAGAGAATAATTAAACGTTTTTGATTTATTAACATTGGGTTTTTTGACTGGTTTTGTAAAAGGTCGCCTTGTCATTTTAAAGCATAATATGACGTTTTCTGTTTGTTTTACACAATTCATTGATGACTTTTAGCAAGCAAATATTTATATATCAGTCAGTAGCCATATGAGCAGTAACTGAGAAAAATACTACGATCATTTTTTTCTTGAAGCTTTGCGAGAACGAGCAAGTTTTGTGGTTCAATTGATCTCGAAACACCCAAACCCCTGGCTGACGATTTGTTTCGGGCTCATAAGAATAAATCCAAGTTTCAGCACCAGTTGCGATAGCTTTTCATTCTGCGTGTGAACTCTTTTGAGCTTCGTCAAAATCCAACGAGCACAAAACTTTGTCACAGCCAAGGTTCAGGCAAGATCTTATATATTTTTTTCGTGTCACTGCCTATAGTTGCCTGAATCTGACGGTACCTCACATAGCGAAAAATAATATTTTTTCTTTTACGGTAATGATGTTTGATGAAACAACAAAGGTGGATGGATGACCTATATGAAATTCATTCCTGAGATTTTTTCTTGTTGACTCTAGCTACCACAACCTTAGGTCGGTTATAAATAATGATTTTGAGCGTGCGTGTACGTGTTGGCTCTAATCATCTCAACGTCGATTGTTTTTGCAGTTTCCAAATACACAGATTTGGTTTATTTATTTTAATTCATGTATTTTTTCTCATTGTCTGTTCGTCCTGCTTTATTTCTAATGATGGTAATTATTTCTGGTGATAATGCCTAAAATAAGAAAGTTTCCCTATTACTACTTTTAATTTTTCATATTAAGTTTTTATGTTCGTGTCATATAATTCGATGTACGTTCTTCGGCTATAAGTTTGATTTTTAGTTTTTACATTTATTATTTCTAAATTAGGGTAAGCAATTTTTTATATATCTAACTATAAAATTTTTCTTCCTCGTTCGCTTTTCTTTATTTATTTAATCAAAACCCTAATTATATTCAATAATTTGATGACAAGATACGTATAAAATATTGTTTGTATCGAACAATTAATGTAATTACTCAGTTCTTCGAAAAGAACATATTAAATACACTTACGGATCACCATAGTGCATGCAGTACAAACAAAGTATATAATAAAAACAAAATTTTTCATTTAATAATATGTAAAAAAAAAGCAAATCTATAATGTTTTAATTTAATAAAAAAAACGGTCAAGTGCAAGTTGAACTTGCACAATTAGTGTTCCGTACGTTGATTGTTTTTAAAATAAAAATTTTTGTTAGGGTGGTATAAAATGATCAGTGACTTCACAAAACACACCCCAAATGAGTTTTCAACAAAAGTTTGTTTCCAATCTTTACTGAAAACTGGTGACCTTGAAATTTTGTTTTTTTTTATTTACCAGATAAATTATTAAAGGTAATGTACTCTATATCTATACACCGTGGAGAATATTCCAAAATTTTTTCAAAAATTTTTTGACCAGTACTTTTCGAGATAAGGTAGGGGACAGCGATTTTTTAAAAGTAATACGAAGAAAAGTGTGTGCAAGTATTACATTATATATATATTTTTTACTCATGTTTTCACAAGCTTTCATTTGACACCATACTCGATGACCTAGTAAAAAAAACATTTTTTCACTTCCGTTTTCACCCCTCAAAACGAACCCCTTAAGTCAAAATTTATGTTACGGTGGTATAAAATGATCAGTGACTTCACAAAACACACCCCAAATGTGTTTCCAACAAAGTTTGTTTCCAATCTTTACTGAAATCTGATGACCTTGAAATTTTTGTTTTTTTATATACCATATAAATTATTAAAGGTAATGCACTCGTGATAATTTTCGTTCAATCTACACCCCGTGGAGAATATTCCAGAATTTTTTCGAAATTTTTTGATAGGTACTTTTCGATATAAGGCCCGGGAAAGCGATTTTTTCGCGAATTTTTAAAAATAATACAAAGAAAAGTGCGCGCAAGTATAATATTATATATATATATATATATATATATATATATATATATATATATATATATATATATATTTTACTCGTGTTTACACAAGCTTTCATTTGACACCACACTCGATGACCTAGTAAAAATATTTTTTTTTCACTTCCGACTTCACCCCCCAAAACTACCCCCTTAAGTCAAAATTTAATTCTCAAAACTACATGGCTCTAATGAGGCCATCAATTCCTATATTATTTACCAAATTTCACCTTTCTATGTCAAATAGTTTCGGAGAAAATCGGGTGTGACAGACAGACAGACAGACACCGAAGTGATCTTATAAGTGTTCCGTACGGAACACTAAAAATGCAATTCCGGAATAAGTGAAAATAAACACATAAAATTAAAAATAAATGATAAAATATTATCGGTTATCTGTTGTTGTTATTGCCGCATTAAAAGCCACACTTATAGTACCTACAAAACTAACTACGTTTTCATATATAACCTATATATCCTTGGTCAAAGAAACCGTTCGAAATAGTAGTGCCAGATGATGAAGTTCCTTCCTTGTCAAAAGTGACGACTTTCATTGACATAATGTCACTTGTTTTATATATTTGTTCCATGAAATGGCGAGTTATAGTAGCAAGAGTAGCAGTGTGTATTAGAAGTTCGGTGTCTTTATGGACAAGAACTATTTGCTTGAAACCCTAAAATTTCTATTTGATATTAGCTGGTGAGACTATAGCCGTAACATTTTCGTCAGTGTATTTAAAAATAATTCTTCAGTATTTTGAACATGTAGCCAGAAGACTGGCTTATAATGATGGGAGGGGTCCGGTGTAAAAGAAGTAGAGGCCGTTCGCCAACAGTAGTAGGATCAAATAAAAGTTTTAGATCATTCACTCCATGTATCAATACACCTGGCAGAAGATCAAGAGAAATAGAAAAAAGCGGTGGATAGAACAGTAAAGTCATTCCAAAGAGATCACGACTGAGAGGCCAGTATGCCTTAGGCTGAGGCAAGCTCTAAAATATTCTCACTAGGAAACAGGTGAAGCTTATCCATTCCCTAATGTACCAGAGTGGGGAATATCCTATCTTCATCCTGTGATTTATAGAGAGCAAATGTGTTCTACTCTCTCATATGTTACCATCCTACTAGTGCTCCCGAAGTCTATTTTCCTTGGGACCAAACGCACCGCTGCCAAAGGGAAATTCCCCTCTAAAGTAGAAGCAGAGAAAGTGGGTTGTAACTAATAGTCGCAACGTCTCCTCCGGTATTACATCTACTACAGCATATTTATCTTTAGGGAGTATTTCAGTTTCAGTGACTGCGGCTTCTTTTCGATGTCCTTACTATATTTATCGCTTAAAATTTCTCAGCGCCTTTTCATATTGCCCTTGGACTTCCTTTGTTATATCGAATCCGTTACGAAGCGCCGGTCCTTCCTACCTTCCTATGTTGGTTCGTGTTAGTTCTGGTTAATTCCGATTAGCTCAGGCTAGTTTATGTAAGGGTCTGAATGAATTCAGTCCGGCATAAAGCGTCGACCTATCCAAATTTCGATCTAATTTTGGTGCTATTCGACTCAGCACTCATCTGTCAAATCGAAGTCATTTTTCTAGATTGGTCAAGTGGGCCTAAAGGGTGGTGAAATATTTATGGAGAGGTAATTTCCAATATATTTAATATTGGAATTTTGACACCTCATATATAGATAAACATTGGATGTCAAATGATTGATCATTTTTCCAATTGGTCAAGTGGCGTAAAGTTGACTCTAACCATTTTTTATATGTTTATCAAAATATAAATGCATTTACCGAAACTTGAATAATACCCTAAGATTTTTATTTAGATTGTATTCGCTTCGGGAAAAAAAGCCAGTGATGCCGCCAGAAATCAAAATGACGCACTTTCTCCGACCAAGGTTTACATTGATTCAAATGGCTAATTGACGTTTTTTTCTGCTTAATTTATTATTTTCTCGATAAAAAAAGGTGCACGGCGTCATCATTCAGTGAAAGTTCAACTGTTTTTCATTTTAAGCTAGTTCCTATAGTGAGAGGCCAAAATATTTCAGGTTAAAGCCAATATTTCTCATAAATTAGTTCTAAAAAAACCGGTCAAGTGCAAGTTGAACTTGCACAATTAGTGTTCCGTACGTAGATTGTTTTTAAAATAAAAATTTTTGTTAGGGTGGTATAAAATGATCAGTGACTTCACAAAACACACCCCAAATGAGTTTTCAACAAAGTTTATTTCCAATGTTTACTGAAAACTGGTGACCTTGAAATTTTGTATTTTTTTTAAATACCAAATAAATTATTAAGGGTAATACACTTTTTGATCAGTACTTTTCGAGATAAGGTAGGGGACAGCGATTTTTTAAAAGTAATACGAAGAAAAGTGTGCGCAAGTATTACATTATATATATTCTTTTTACTCGTGTTTTCACAAGCTTTCATTTGACATCACACTCGATGACCTAGTAAAAAAAATTTTTTTCACTTCCGATTTCACCCCTCAAAACGAACCCCTTAAGTTAAAATTTATGTTACGGTGGTATAAAATGATCAGTGACTTCACAAAACACACCCTAAATGAGTTTTCAACAAAGTTTGTTTCCAATCTTTACTGAAATCTGATGACCTTGAAATTTTTGTTTTTTTATATACCATATAAATTATTAAAGGTAATGCACTCGTGATAATTTCGTTCAATATACACCCCGTGGAGAATATTCTAGAATTTTTTCGAAATTTTTTGATAAGTACTTTTCGAGATAAGGCCCGGGACAGCGATTTTTTTCGCGAATTTTTAAAAATAATACAAAGAAAAGTGCGCGCAAGTGTAATATTATATATATATTTTTTAGTCGTGTTTTCACAAGCTTTCAATTGACACCACACTCGATGACCTAGTAAAAAAAATTTTTTTTCACTTCCGACTTCACCCCCCAAAACTAACCCCTTAAGTCAAAATTTAATTCTCAAAACTACATGGCTCTGATGAGGCCATCAATTCCTATATTATTACCAAATTTCACCTTTCTATGTCAAATAGTTTCGGAGAAAATCGGGTGTGACAGACAGACAGACAGACAGACAGACAGACAGACAGACAGACACCGAAGTGATCTTATAAGTGTTCCGTACGGAACACTAAAAAATGTGATTTTCTTATTCAAACTAACTGATAATTCTGGTATTTAACGCCTACACAAATTAACTTTTTTTAATAATTCTCATCAATTCGATTTGATATTCCTAAAATTGTTGTACATACCAGGCCACTTTCTACACAAAAATCATTTTAATAAATCCTTGGTTAAATTATTTGGTATGTTTTAGTAGAGAAGATATTAGATTTTTTCAGTACATTTCAGATTATTTATGTATTTTTGGACTTTTACCACCTTACAATTTTTATTCAAAAGTTTTAAAGCACTTATATTTTTATAGGATTTATGTATGTACCTTGGTTTTAATTTACCTGGTTATATGCCACGTGTCTCTTCAAGGAATAACATATTTTTACAACAGACATTCACAAATACTAACATTCTATTCGCTGGATATTTTTTTAAATGTTTATGGATATATAAGTTTCGTCGGGATGGTCTTGTTAGTCAACTATTACAAAAAAAAATTTGAGGAACTTTTTATTCGAATTTTTATATGGAAAATGTAGTCAATTTGAATACTGAGGGATCACTAGAGAAAAATGTTTTAATAGTTTCAGTTATACAGTTTATTGCAGGAAATACTGTAATGATTTTATTGTGTTTCATAGATATTTGCTCATTTTTATCTGAAACGCCTGAAGCATTAGATTCCTTTTTCGCGGAATATATTTTCTTTTATTATAGTTTTTTAACTTATACTTCTTTCGTTTATCTTGGTTTATCTGTTCATATGAAATACAAAAAAATAAAAATGCATTTATTATGTTCGATGAAGAATCACTGTTACCAAAAACCCTCAAGAGATATAAGAAAATGTAGATTATGGTTTTTTGGGATGGCAATAAAAACAAAAATATTGACAAATTTATATGGTACTATGTAATTTGTTGCATATAACGTAAATGTACTGCAATGTATAAGAACATTTTGTTTATATTTACACTCAACCTTACTCTGGTTTTAAATTTAATATGATGCTTGGAATTGTCTTTCCTATAACTTCTCTGGTAAGTTTGTGTTGTGTGACATAATTTCCTGGTAATTAAACTGTTTCACAGATGCTATCCATAAAGAACATAGACACTACAATTAGTCGATATTGAACATAGATGTCCAAATACGTCGCTAATAGCCTAAAGGAAATAATACATAGGTATCTGCCAAAGATTTTAAAAAAAATCATATGAAAAAAAAATAAAAGAGCGGATATAAATCGCTTTTTTTATTTTTAAAGCCTTTAAAATTTATATACGTATGCAGTTGAACAAATTCTAAAAATATTTCTTCCATTTATAAGTTGGTATCTCCGAAAGGTGCTGTGTAAACGCGCCCATCCATGAGTTTTGTTTTTGACAAATAGGAACAAAAATAAATCAAAAGGTGATAATTAGGGCTGTGTAAATAAAGAGAGAATAATTAAACGTTTTTATAAATATTCGATTTTTTTACTGGTTGTGCGAGAGCTCGCCTTGTCATTTTAAAGCAATATATGACTTTTAGCACGCAAATTTTTATATATCAGTAAATAGGCATATGAGCAGTAACTGAGAAAAATACTGCGATCTTTTTTTTCTTGAAGCTTTGCGAGAACGAACAAGTTTTGTGGTTCAATTGATTTCGAAACACCCAAACCCCTGGTTGACGATTTGTTTCGGGCTCATAAGAATAAATCCAAGTTTCAGCATCAGTTGCGATAGCATTTCATTCTGCACGTGCCCTCTTTTGAGCTTCGTCAAATCCAACGAGCACAAAACTTTGTCACAGCTAAGGTTCAGGCTAGATCTTATATATTTTTTTTTCCTGTCACTGCCTATAGATGCCTGAATCTCAAGGTACCTAACATAGCGAAAAATAGTATCTTTTCTTTTACGGTATTGATGTCTGATGAAACAACAAAGGTGGATGGATGACCTACATGAAATTCATCCCTGAGATTTTTTCTTGTTGGCTTGAGTTTCAAAATCCAGTTGTAGCCGTTGTCATTTAATAGCGTTCTCAATCCAACAACCAGATCAAAATTGTCATTGTTATATGACTCTAGTTACCAGAACCTTAGGCCGAATTTAAATAATGATTTTGAGAGTGCGTGTACGTGTTAGCTCTAGTCATCTTAAAGTCGATTGGATTAAGCTATGAAATTTAATGTTTCTACTATTACCAAATATACAGATTTAGTTTACTTATTCTAATTCATGTATTTTTCCTCATTGTCTCTTTGTCGTACTTTATTTCTAATGATGGTAATTATTTCTTTTGATAAGATTTAAAATTGAAAAATTTTCCCTATTACCACTTTTAATTTTTCATATTAAATTTTTATATTTTTCAAGGATTATACGAAACTGTAATTTTAATCCTGGAGTCAAGTAATTCGATGTACGTTCTTCGGCTATAAGTTATATTTTTAATTTTCACATTTATTACCTCTAAATTAGGGTAAGCAATTTTTTATATATCTAACTATAAAATTTTTCTTTTTCGTTTGTTTTTCTTTATTTATTTCATCCAAACCTTAATTATATTCAATAATTTGATGACAAGATGCTTATAAAGTATGGTTTGTATACAACAAGTAATGTAATTACTCAGTTCTTCGAAAACAACATATTAAACACAGTTACTGATAACCATGGTGCATGCAGTACAAACAAATTATATAATAAAAATAAAATTTTACGTTAAATAATGTATATAAAAGAAGCAAATCTATAATGTTTTAATTTAAAAAGTGTGATTTTCTTAATCAACTAACTACGTTAGGGACATGAAGTAGATAATTCTTGTATTTAACGTCTACACAAATTAACTTTTCTTAATAACTCTCATCAATTCGCTTTGATATACCTAAAATTGTTGTACACACCAGACCACTTTCTACACAAAAATCATTTTAATACATCTTTGGTTAAATTATTTTATCGGCTCTTCAAATTGGAGCAATGGTATATTTTAGTATGGAAGATATTAGATTTTTTCAGTACATCTCATATTATTTAGTTATTTTTGGACTTTTACCACCTTACAATTTTTATTCAAAAGTTTTAAAGCATTTATATTTTTATAGGATTTATGTGTGTATTTTAGTTTTAATTTACGTAGTTTTATGCCACGTATCTCTTCAAGAAATAACATATTTTTACGACAGACACTCACAAATACTAACATTCCATTCCCTGGATATTCTTTTATACGTTTATGGATATATAAGTCTCGTCGGGATGGTCTTGTTAGTCAATTATTACAAAAAAAATTTGAGGAACTTTTTATTCGAATTTCTTATATGGAAAATATTGTTAATTTGAATACTGAGGGATCACTAGAGAAAAACCTTTTAAGAGTTTCAATTATACAGTTTATTGCAGAAAATACTATAATAATTTTACTTTGTTTTATAGATATTTGCTCATTTTCATTTGAAACTCCTGAAGCGTTGGGTTTCTTTTTCGCAGAATATATTTTCTTTTATTGTAATTTTTTAATTTATACTTCTTTTGTTTATCTTGGTTTATCTGTTTATCTGAAATACAAAAAAATAAAAAATGCAATTATTATTTTCGATGAAGAACAATTGTTACCAAAATCTTTTAAGGGATATAAGAAAATGTAGAATAATATTTTTTGAGATGGCAATAATAATAAAAATATTGACAAATTTATGTGGTACTATGTTATTTGCTGCATACAACGTAAACGTACTGCAATGTATAAGAATATTTGTATATATTTACATCCAACCTTACTCTGGTTTTAAATTTAATATGGTGCTTGGAATTGTCTCTCCTATAACTTCTCTGGTAAGTTTGTGTGGTGTGACATAATTGTCTGGTAATTAAACGGTTTCACAGATGATATCCATAAAGAACATAGTCACAAGTATTCGTCAATATTGGCCATGCATGTCCCAATACGTCGCTAATAGACTAAAGGGAATAATACTTAGGTATCTGCCAAAGTTTTTAAAAACAATATAAAAAAAAATAAAATAGCGGATATAAATCGCCTTTTTTATTTTTAAAACCTTTAAAATATATATACGTATGCAGTCGAACAAATTCTGAAAATATTTCTTCCATTTATAAGTTGGTGCTATGTAAACGCGTCCATCCATGAGTTTTGTTTTTGCCAAATGGGAACAAAAATAAATCAAAAGGAAATAAATTAGGACTATATGAAGAAAAAAAGAATAATTAAGAGTTTTTGAATTATGAACATTCGATTTTTTGACTGATTGTGTAAGAGCTCGCCTTGTCATTTTAAAGCATAATATGACGTTTTCGGTTTGTTTTACACAATTCATTGATGACTTTTAGCAAGCAAATTTTTATATGTCAATCAATAGGCATACGAGCAGAATTAAAGAAAAATACTGTTATCATTTTTTTCTTGAAGATTTGCGAGAACGAACAAGTTTTGTGGTCCAATTGATCTCGAAACACCAAAACCTCTGATTGACGATTTGTTTCGGACTCATAAGAATGAGTCCAATTTTCATCACCAGTTGCGATAGCATTTCATTCTGCACGTGCCTTCTTTTGAGCTTCGCCAAAATCTAACGAGCACAAAACTTTGACATAGCAAAGGTTCGGGTAAGAACTTATGTATTTTTTTTCATTTCAATGCCTATGGGGAGCCTGAATTTCACGGTACCTCACATAGCGAAAAATAATATCATTTCTCTTACGGTATTGATGTCTGATGAAACAACAAAGGTGGATGGATGACCTACATGAAATTCATCCCTGAGATTTTTTCTTTCGGGCTTGAGTTTCAAAAACCAGTTGTAGCCGTTGTCATTTAATAGCGTGCTCAATCCAATAACCAGATCAACATTGTAATTTTTATATGACTCTAGCTACCAGAACCTTAGACCGATTTTAAATAATGATTTTGAGCTTACGTGTTAGCTCTAATCATCTCAAAGTCGATTGAATTAAGCTATGAAATGTAATGTTTTTACTATTACCAAATATACATATTTGGTTTACTTATTTTAATTCATGTATTTTTCCTTCTCTTAGTCGTGCTTTATTTCTAATGGTAATTATTTCTGGTGATAAGGCTTAAAATGAGAAAAGTTTCCCTATTACTACTTTTAATTTTTCATATTAAGTTTTTAAGTTCTTCAAGGATTATACTGCAATTTTAATCCTAGAGTCATGTAATTCGATGTACGTTCTTCGGCTATAAGTTATATTTTTAATTTTTACATTTTTATATATATCTAACTATAAAACTTTTCTTTTCTTTCGTTTTTCTTTATTTATATTACCAAAAGATTAATTATATTCAATAATTTGATAACAAGATACGTATAAAATATTGCTTGTATCGAATAATTATTTGTAATGTAATTACTCAGTTCTTCGAAAACAACATATCACCATAGTGCATGCAGTACAAACAAAGTATATAATAAAAATGAAATTTTACGTTAAATAATATATATAAAAGAAGCAAATCTATAATGTTTTAATTTAGAAAGTGTGATTTTCTTAATCAACTAATTAAGTTAGCGACATGAAGTAGATAATTCTTGTATTTAACGCCTTCAGAAATTAACTTTTCTTAATAACTCTCATCAGTTCGATTTGATATACCTAAAATTGTTATACACACCAGACAGTTTCTACCCAAAAATCATTTTAATAAATCTTGGGTTAAATTATTTTATAAGCTCTTCAAATTAAAGCAATGGTATATTTTTTAGTATAGAAGATATTAGATTTTTTCAGTACATCTCAAATTATTTAGTTATTTTTGGACTTTTACCACCTTACAATTTTTATTCAAAAGTTTTAAAGCACTTATATTTTTATAGGATTTATGTATGTATTTTAGTTTTAATTTACGTAGTTTTATGCCACGTATCTCTTCAAGAAATAACATATTTTTACGACAGACACTCACAAATACTAATATTCCATTCCCTGGATATTCTTTTATATGTTTATGGATATATAAGTCTCGTCGGGATGGTCTTGTTAGTCAATTATTACAAAAAAAAATTTGAGGAACTTTTTATTCGAATTTCTTATATGGAAAATATTGTTAATTTGAATACTGAGGGATCACTAGAGAAAAACCTTTTAAAAGTTTCAATTATACAGTTTATTGCAGAAAATACTATAATAATTTTACTTTGTCTTATAGATATTTGCTCATTTTCATTTGAAACTCCTGAAGCGTTGGGTTTCTTTTTCGCAGAATATATTTTCTTTTATTGTAGTTTTTTAATTTATACTTCTTTTGTTTATCTCGGTTTATCTGTTTATCTGAAATACAAAAAAAATAAAAATGCAATTATTATTTTCGATGAAGAAAAATTGTTACCAAAAACTTTTAAGGGAAATAAGAAAATGTAGATTAATGTTTTATGATATGGCAATAATAACAAAAATATTGACAAATTTATGCGGTACTATGTTATTTGCTGCATACAACGTAAACGTACTGCAATGTATAAGAATATTTGTATATATTTTACATCCAACCTTACTCTGGTTTTAAATATAATATGGTGCTTGGAATTGTCTTTCCTATAACTTCTCTGGTAAGTTTGTGTGGTGTGACATAATTGTCTGGTAATTAAACTGTTTCACAGATGATATCCATAAAGAACATAGTCACAAGAATTCGTCAATATTGGCCATGCATGTCCAAATACGCCGCTAATAGCCTAAAAGAAATAATACTTAGGTATCTGCCAAAGTTTTTAAAAACAATATAAAAAAAAATAGCTGATATAAATCGCCTTTTTTATTTTTAAAACCTTTAAAATATATATACGTATGTAGTCGAACAAATTCTGAAAATATTTCTTCCATTTATAAGTTGGTATCTTCGAAAGGTGCTATGTAAACGCGTCCATCCATGAGTTTTGTTTTTGCCACATGGGAACAAAAATAAATCAAAAGGTAATAAATTAGGACTATATGAAGAAAGAAATAATAAATTAAGCGTTTTTGATTTATGAACATTCGATTTTTTGATTGATTGTATAAGAGCTTGCCTTGTCATTTTAAAGTAAAATATGACGTTTTCGGTTTTTTTTTACACAATTCATTGATGACTTTTAGCAAGCAAATTGTTATATGTCAATCAATAGCCATATGAGCAGAAATAAAGAAAAATACTGCAATCATTTCTTTCTTGAAGATTTGTGAGAATGCACAAGTTTTATGGTCCAATTGATCTTGAAACTCCCAAACCTCTGATTGACGATTTGTTTCGGACTCATAAGAATGAGTCCAAGTTTCAGCACCAGTTGCGATAGCATTTCATTCTGCACGTGCCTTCTTTTGAGCTTCGCCAAAATCTAACGAGCACAAAAACTTTGACATAGCAAAGGTTCGGGTAAGAACTTGATGTATTTTTTTTCATTTCAATGCCTATGGGAGCCTGAATTTCACGGTACCTCACATAGCGAAAAATAATATCATTTCTCTTACGGTATTGATGTCTGATGAAACAACAAAGGTGGATGGATGACCTACATGAAATTCATCCTTGAGATTTTTTCTTTCGGGCTTGAGTTTCAAAAACCAGTTGTAGCCGTTGTCATTTAATAGCGTTCTCAATCCAACAACCAGATAAAACCTGTAATTGTTATATGACTCTAGCTACCAGAACCTTAGGTCGGTTTTAAGTAATGATTTTGAGCGTGCGTGTACGTATTGGCTTTAATAATCTCAAGTTTCGATTCGATTAAGCTATGAAATTTAATGTTTTTACTATTATCAAATATACAGATTTGGTTCATTTATTTTATTTCATCTATTTTTCCTCATTGTTTCTTTGTCGTGCATTATTTCTAATGATGGTAATTATTTCTGGTGATAAGGCTTAAAATGTTTACTACTTTTAAGTTTTCATATTAAGTTTTTATGTTCTTCAAAGATTTTACGAAATTGTGACTTTAATCCTTGAATTATATAATTTGATGTACGTTCTTCGGCTTTAAGTTATGATTTTAATTTTTACATTTATTATTTCTAAACTACGGTAAGTAATTTGTTTTACATCTAACTATAATTTTTTTCTTCGTTCGTTATTCTTCATTTTTTTCATTAAAACCTTAATTATTTTCAATAAATTGACAAGATACTAATAAAATACTGTTTATATCGAATAATTAATGTTATTACTCAGTTCATCATCATACGGAAAAAAAAAAATAAAATAGCGGATATAAATTGCTTTTTTTATTTTTAAAGCCATTAAAATATATATACGTATGCAATCTAACAATTTCTGGAAATATTTCTTCCATTTATAAGTTGGTACCTCCGAAAGGTGCTGTGTAAACGCGTCCATCCATGAGTGTTGTTTTTGCCAAATGGCAACAAAAATAAATCAAAAATTAAGGTAAGAAATTGGGGACTATATGAAGAAAGAGAGAATAATTAAACGTTTTTGATTTATGAACATTCGATTTTGTGACTGATTGTGTAAGAGCTCGTCTTGTCATTTTAAAGCATAATATGACGTTTTCGGTTTGTTTTACATAATCCATTGATGACTTTTAGCAAGCAAATTTTCGTATATCAATCAGTAGCCATATGAGCAGTAATTGAGAAAAATACTGCCTGTCCATGAGTTTTGTTTTTGACTAATGGGAACAGAAATAAATCAAAAGGTGATAAATTAGGACTATACGAATAAAGAGAGAATAATTGAACGTTTTTGATTTATAAATATTTGATTTTTTTACTGGTTGTGTGAGAGCACGCCTTGTCATTTTTAAGCATTATATGCCCTTTTCGGTTTGTTTTACACAATTCATTGATGACTTTTAGCAAGCAAATTTTCATATATCAGTCAATAGCCATATGAGCAGTAACTGAGAAAAATGCTGCGATCATTTTTTTCTTGAAGCTTTGCGAGAACGAATAAGTTTTGTGGTTCAATTGATCTCGAAACACCCAAACCCCTGGTTGACGATTTGTTTCAGGCTCATAAGAATAAATCCAAGTTTCGGCACCAGTTGCGATATCATTTCATTCTGCATGTGAACTCTTTTGAGCTTCGTCAAAATCCAACGAGCACAACACTTTGTCACAGCCAAGGTTCAGGCAAGATCTTATATATTTTTTTCGTGTCACTGCCTATAATTGCCTGAATCTCACGGTACCTCACATAGCGAAAAATAATATCTTTTCTCTTACGGTATTGATGTCTGATGAAACAACAAAGGTGGATGGATGACCTACATGAAATTCATCCCTGAGATTTTTTCTTTCGGGCTTGAGTTTCAAAAACCAGTTGTAGCCGTTGTCATTTAATAGCGTTCTCAATCCAACAACCAGATCAACATTGTAATTTTTATATGACTCTAGCTACCAGAACCTTAGACCGATTTTAAATAATGATTTTGAGCGTGTGTGTTAGCTCTAATCATCTCAAAGTCGATTGGATTAAGCTATGAAATGTAATGTTTTTACTATTACCTAATATACAGATTTGGTTTACTTATTTTAATTCATGTATTTTTCCTCATTGTCTTTTTGTCGTGCTTTATCTCTAATGATGGTAATTAGTTCTGGTGATAAGGCTTAAAATGAAAAAAGTTTCCCTATTACTACTTTTAATTTTTCATATTAAGTTTTTTATGTTCTTCAAGGATTATACTGCAATTTTAATCCTGGAGTCATGTAATTCGATGTACGTTCTTCGGCCATAAGTTATATTTTTAATTTTTACATTTATTATTTCTAAATTAGGATAAGCAATTTTTTATATATCTAACTATAAAACTTTTCTTTTTCTTTCGTTTTTCTTTATTTATTTCACCAAAAGATTAATTATATTCAATAATTTGATGACAAGATACGTATAAAATATTGCTTTTATCGAATAATTATTTCTAATGTAATTACTCACTTCTTCGAAAACAACATATTAAACACAGTTACTGATCACCATAGTGCATGCAGTACAAACAAAGTATATAATAAAAATAAAATTTTACGTTAAATAATATATATAAAACAAGCAAATCTATAATGTTTTAATTTAAAAAGTGTAATTTTCTTAATCAACTAATTGAGTTAGCGACATGAAGTAGATAATTCTTGTATTTAACGCCTTCAAAAATTAACTTTTCTTAATAACTCTCATCAATTCGATTTGATATACCTAAAATTGTTATACACACCAGACACCTTCTACACAAAAATCATTTTAATAAATCTTTGGTTAAATTATTTTATAGGCTCTTCAAATTGAAGCAATGATATATTTTAGTATAGAAGATATTAGATTTTTTCAGTACATCTCAAATTATTTAGTTATTTTTGGACTTTTACCACCTTACAATTTTTATTCAAAAGTTTTTAAAGCACTTATATTTTTATAGGATATATGTATGTATTTTAGTTTTAATTTACTTAGTTTTATGCCACGTATCTCTTCAAGAAATAACATATTTTTACGACAGACACTCACAAATACTAACATTCCATTCCTGGATATTCTTTTATATGTTTATGGATATACAAGTCTCGTCGGGATGGTCTTTGTTAGTCAATTATAACAAAAAAAAATTTGAGGAACTTTTTATTCGAATTTCTTATATGGAAAACATTGTTAATTTGAATACTGAGGGAACACTAGAGAAAAACCTTTTAAAAGTTTCAATTATACAGTTTATTGCAGAAAATACTATAATAGTTTTACTTTGTTTTATAGATATTTGCTCATTTTCATTTGAAACTCCTGAAGCGTTGGGTTTCTTTTTCGCAGAATATATTTTCTTTTATTGTAGTTTTTTAATTTATACTTCTTTTGTTTATCTTGGTTTATCTGTTTATCTGAAATACAAAAAAATAAAAATGCAATTATTATTTTCGATGAAGAACAATTGTTACCAAAAACTTTTAAGGGATATAAGAAAATGTCGATTAATGTTTTTTGAGATGGCAATAATAACAAAAATATTGACAAATTTATGTGGTACTATATTATTTGCTGCATACAACGTAAACGTGCTGCAATGTATAAGAATATTTGTTTATATTTACATCCAACCTTACTCTGGTTTTACATTTAATATGGTGCTTGAAATTGCCTTTCCTATAACTTCTCTGGTAAGTTTGTGTGGTGTGATATAATTGAGTGGTAAATCTGTTTCACAGATGATATCCATAAAGAACATAGTCACAAGAATTCGTCAATAGTGGACATGCATGTCCAAATACGTCGCTAATAGCCTAAAGGAAATAATACTTAGGTATCTGCCAAAGTTTTTAAAAACAATATAAAAAAAATAAAATAGAGGATATAAATCGCCTTTTTTATTTTTGAAGCCTTTAAAATATATATACATATGCAGTCGCACAAATTCTAAAATTATTTCTTCCATATATAAGCTGGTATCTTCGAAAGGTGCTGTGTAAACGCGTCCATCCATGAGTTTTGTTTTTGCCAAATGGAAACAAAAATAAATCAAAAGGTAATAAATTGGGACTATATGAAGAAAGAGAGAATAATTAAACGTTTTTGATTTATGAACATTCGATTTTTTGACTGATTGTGTAAGAGCTCGCCTTGTCATTTTAAAGCATAATATGACGTTTTCGGTTTGTTTTACACAATCCATTGATGACTTTTAGCAAGCAAATTTTTATATATCAATCAGTAGCCATATGAGCAGTAATTGAGGAAAATACTGCGATCATTTTTTTCTTGAAGATTTGCGAGAACGAACAAGTTTTGTGGTTCAATTGATCTCGAAACACCCAAACCCCTGATTGACGATGTGTTTAGGACTCATAAGAAAGGGTCCAAGTTTCAGCACTAGTTGCGATAGCTTTTCATTCTGCACGTGCCTTCTTTTGAGCTTCGTCAAATTCTGACGAGCACAAAACTTTGACACAGCCAAGGTTCAGGCAAGATCCTATATATTCTTTTCGTGTCACTGCCTATAGATGCCTGAATCTCACG
Organism: Pachyrhynchus sulphureomaculatus; assembly: GCA_019049505.1. NCBI lineage: Eukaryota > Metazoa > Arthropoda > Insecta > Coleoptera > Curculionidae > Pachyrhynchus > Pachyrhynchus sulphureomaculatus. Next base: position 43,106,635 of record CM032449.1, read on the forward strand.
GTACCTCACATAGCGAAAAATAATATCTTTTCTTTTACGTTATTGATGTCTGATGAAACAATAAAGGTGGATGGATGACCTACATAAAATTTATCCATGAGATTTTTTCTTGTTGGCTTGAGTTTCAGAAACCAGTTGTAGCCGTTGTCATTTAATAGCGTTCTCAATCCAAGAACCAGATGAAACTTGTGATTGTTATATGACTCTAGCTACCAGAACCTTAGGCCGGTTTTAAATAACGATTTTGAGCGTGCGTGTTGGCTCTAATCATCTCAACCTCGATTCGATTACGCTATGATATTTAATATTTTTACAATTATTAAATATACTGATTTGGTTTATTTATTTTAATTCATTTATTTTTCCTCATTGTTTCTCTGTCTTGCTTTATTTCTATTGATGATAATTATTTCTGGTGATAAGGCTTAAAATGAGAAAAGTTTACCTATTACTACTTTTAAGTTTCCATATTTAGTTTTTATGTTCTTCAGTTATTTTAAACTGTAATTTTAATCCTCGAATTATGTAATTCGATGTACGTTCTTCGGCTTTAAGTTATGATTTTAATTTTTACATTTATTATTTCTAAACTAGGGTAAGTAATTTTTTTTACATCTAACTATAATTTTTTTTTTCTTTCGTTTTTTTTTCTTCATTTTTTTCATCAAAACCTTATTTATTTTCAATAAATTGACAAGATACTTATAAAATACTCTTTGTATCGAATAATTAATGTAATTACTCAGTTCATCATCATACGGAAAAAAAATAAAATAGCGGATATAAATTGCTTTCTTTATTTTTTAAAGCCACAAAATATATATAACGTATGCAATCGAACAAATTCTGAAAATATTTCTTCCATTTACAAGTTGGTATCTTCGAAAGGTGTTGTGTAAACGCGTCCATCTATGAGTTTTGTTTTTGACAAATGGGAACAAAAATAAATCAAAAGGTGATAAATTTGGACTATATGAATAAAAAAAGAATAATTAAACGTTTTTGATTTATAAATATTCGATTTTTTGACTGGTTGTGTGAGAGCTTGCCTCGTCATTTTAAAGTGTAATATGATGTTTTTGGTTTGTTTTACACAATTCGTTGATGACTTTTAGCAAGCAAATTTTTATATATCAATCAATAGCCATATGAGCAGTAATAAAGAAAAATTCTGCGATCATTTTTTTTTTCTTGAAGCTTTGCGAGAACAAATAAGTTTTGGGGTTCCATTGATCTCGAAACACCCAAACCCATGGTTGACGATTTCTTTCGGGCTCATAAGAATAAATCCAAGTTTCAGCACCAATTGCGATAGCATTTCATTCTGCGTGTGAACTCTTTTGAGCTTCGTCAAAATCCAACGAGCACAAAACTTTATCACAACCAAGGTTCAGGCAAGATCTAATATATTTTTTTCGTGTCACTGCCTATTGTTGCCTGAACCTCACGGTACCTAAAATAGCGAAAAATAATATATTTTCTTTTACGGTATTGATGTCTGATGAAACAACAAAGGTGGATGGATAAACTACATGAAATTCATGCCTGAGATTTTTTCTTGTTGGCTTGAGTTTCAAAAACCAGTTGTAGTCGTTGTCATTTAATAGCGTTCTCAATATAACAACCAGATCAACATTATAATTTTTATATGACTCTAGCTACCAGAACCTTAGACCGATTTCAAATAATGATTTTGAGCGTACGTGTTAGCTCTAATCATCTCACAGTCGATTGGATTAAGCTATGAAATGTAATGTTTTTACTATTACCAAATATACAGATTTGGTTTACTTATTTTAATTCACGTATTTTTCCTCAATATCTCTTTGTCGTGCTTTATCTCTAATGATGATAATTATTTCTGGTGATAAAGCTTAAAATGAAAAAAGTTTCCCTATTACTACTTTTAATTTTTCATATTAAGTTTTTATGTTCTTCAAGGATTATACTGCAATTTTAATCCTGGAGTCATGTAATTCGATGTACGTTCTTCGGCTATAAGTTATATTTTTAATTTTTACATTTATTATTTCTAAATTAGGATTAGCAATTTTTTATATATCTAACTATAAAACTTTTCTTTTTCTTCCGTTTTTCATTATTTATTTCACCAAATGATTAATTATATTCAATAATTTGATGACAAGATACGTATAAAATATTGCTTGTATCGAATAATTATTTGTAATGTAATTACTCAGTTCTTCGAAAACGACATATTAAACACAGTTACTGATCACCATAGTGCATGCAGTACAAACAAAGTATATAATAAAAATAAAATTTTACGTTAAATAATATATATAAAAGAAGCAAATGATTTAATTTAAAAAGTGTGATTTTCTTAATCAACTAATTGAGTTAGCGACATGAAGTACTCGTAGATAATTCTTGTATTTAACGCCTTCAGAAATTAACTTTTCTTAATAACTCTCATCAATTCGATTTGATATACCTAAAATTGTTAAACACTCCAGACACTTTCTACACAAAAATCATTTTAATAAATCTTTGGTTAAATTATTTTTATAGGCTCTTCAAATTGAAGCAATGGTATATTTTAGTATCGAAGATATTAGATTTTTTCAGTACATCTCAAATTATTTAGTTATTTTTGGACTTTTACCACCTTACAATTTTTATTCAAAAGTTTTAAAGCACTTATATTTTTATAGGATTTATGTATGTATTTTAGTTTTAATTTACGTAGTTTTATGCCACGTATCTCTTCAAGAAATAACATATTTTTACGACAGACACTCACAAATACTAACATTCCATTCCCTGGATATTCTTTTATACGTTTATGGATATATAAGTCTCGTCGGGATGGTCTTGTTAGTCAATTATTACAAAAAAAAATTGAGGAACTTTTTATTCGAATTTCTTATATGGAAAATATTGTTAATTTGAATACTGAGGGATCACTAGAGAAAAACTTTTTAAAAGTTTCAATTATACAGTTTATTGCCGAAAATACTATAATAATTTTACTTTGTTTTATAGATATTTGCTCATTTTCATTTGAAACTCCTGAAGCGTTGGGTTTCTTTTTCGCGGAATATATTTTCTTTTATTGTAGTTTTTTAATTTATACTTCTTTTGTTTATCTTGGTTTATCTGTTTTATCTGAAATACAAAAAAATAAAAATGCAATTATTATTTTCGATGAAGAACAATTGTTACCAAAAACTTTTAAGGGATATAAGAAAATGTCGATTAATGTTTTTTGAGATGGCAATAATAACAAAAATATTGACAAATTTATGTGGTACTATGTTATTTGCTGCATACAACGTAAACGTACTGCAATGTATAAGAATATTTGTATATATTTATATCCAACCTTACTCTGGTTTTAAATTTAATATGGTTCTTGGAATTGTCTTTCCTATAACTTGTCTGGTAAGTTTGTGTGGTGTGACATAATTGTCTGGTAATTAAACTGTTTCACAGATGATATCCGTAAAGAATATAGTCACAAGAATTCGTCAATATTGGCCATGCATGTCCAAATACGTCGCTAATAGCTTAAAGGAAATAATACTTAGGTATCTGCCAAAGTTTTTAAAAACAATATAAAAAAAAAATATAGCTGATATAAATCGCCTTTTTAGTGTTCCGTACGGAACACTTATAAGATCACTTCGGTGTCTGTCTGTCTGTCTGTCTGTCTGTCTGTCTGTCTGTCTGTCTGTCCTGGCTGTCTGTCTGTCTGTCTGTCTGTCTGTCTGTCTGTCTGTCTGTCTGTCACACCCGATTTTCTCCGATACTATTTGACATAGAAAGGTGAAATTTGGTAATAATATATAGGAATTGATGGCCTCATCAGAGCCACGTAGTTTTGAGAATTAAATTTTGACTTAAGGGGTTAGTTTTGGGGGGTGAAGTCGGAAGTGAAAAAAAAAATTTTTTTACTAGGTCATCGAGAGTGGTGTCAAATGAAAGCTTGTGAAAACACGAGTAAAAAAATATATATATAATATTATACTTGCGCGCACTTTTCTTTGTATTATTTTTAAAAATTCGCGAAAAATCGCTGTCCCGGGCCTTATCTCGAAAAGTACTTATCAAAAAATTTCGAAAAAAAATTCTGGAATATTCTCCACGGGGTGTAGATTGAACGAAAGTTATCACGAGTGCATTACCTTTAATAATTTATATGGTATATAAAAAAAAAACAAAAATTTCAAGGTCATCAGATTTCAGTAAAGATTGGAAACAAACTTTGTTGAAAACTCATTTGGGTGTGTGTTTTGTGAAGTTACTGATCATTTTATACCACCGTAACATAAATTTTGACTTAAAGGGTTCGTTTTGAGGGGTGAAATCGGAAGTGAAAAAAAATTTTTTTTTACTAGGTCATCGAGTGTGGTGTCAAATGAAAGCTTGTGAAAACACGAGTAAAATATATATACATATATATATATATATATATATATATATATATATATATATATATATATATATATATATATATATATATATATATATATATATTTATATAATGTAATACTTGCGCACACTTTTCTTCGTATTACTTTTAAAAAATCGCTGTCTCCTACCTTATCTTGAAAAGTACTGATCAAAAAATTTTGAAAAAATTCTGAAGTATTCTCCACGGGGTATAAATTGAACGAAAATTATCACGAGTGCATTACCTTTAATAATTTATTTGGTATGTAAAAGAAAAACAAAATTTCAAGGTCATCAGTTTTCAGGGAAGGGAAATCTGAAAATCGGGAAAAAATTAACAAAAATTGAACAAATCAAAAAAATAATTAAAAAAATCGAAAAAAATTGTTACAAATTGAAAAAATTGTCAGAAGTGGAAAAAATCAATAAGAATTCAAAAAAACTTCAAAAGTTTGACAAAATTGACGATTCGTTATAAAACTTTAAAAAAATGAATATTAATAAAAATTTGGAAAATCAAAAAAGTTTTTAAAAAACAAAAAAAAAAAAAAAATAAAAATTGAAAAATAGTAATATTGCAAAATTGAAAAATCGAAAAAAAATAGTAAAAGAAAAAAAAAATTGAAAACCGAGAAAAATTTTAAAAAATCCAAATAAAATCGTTAAAAAAAACTTAAAAATCGTCAAACATCGAAAAAAAAATAAAAAATCATAAAAAACACAAAAAATCGCAAAAAATATTAAAAAATCGATAAAAAAAATTGTTAAAAATGGAAAAATCAGTTGTGTAATTTGAAACGTAATTTGAAAGTTAAAAACTGAAAAATTCGAAAGGAAAACTGAAAATCGGGAAGAAATTTAAAAAAATTGAACGAAATCAAAAATAATTAAAAAAATCGAAAAAAAATTGTTACAAATTGAAAAATTTTCAAAAGTGGAAAGAATCAATAAGAATTCAAAAAACTTCGAAAGTTTGAAAAAATCGACGATTCGTTATAAAACTTTTAAAAAAATGAAAATTAATAAAAATTTGGAAAATCAAAAAAAGTTTTTAAAAAACAAAAGAAAAAAAAATAAAAATTAAAAAAATAGTAATATTGCAAAACTGAAAAATCGAAAAAATAGTAAAAGAAAAAAAATTGAATTGAGTGCATTACCTTTAATAATTTATTTGGTACATAAAAAAAAAAAAATTCAAGGTCACCAGTTTTCAGTAAAGATTGGAAACAAACTTTGTTGAAAACTCATTTGGGGTGTGTTTTGTGAAGTCACTGATCATTTTATACCACCCTAACAAAAATTTTTATTTTAAAAACAATCAACGTACGGAACACTAATTGTGCAAGTTCAAATTGCACTTGACCGGTTTTTTTATTTTTAAAACCTTTAAAATATATATACGTATGCAGTCGAACAAATTCTGAAAATATGTCTTCCATTTATAAGTTGGTATCTTCGAAAAGAGCTATGTAAACGCGTCCATCCATGAGTATTGTTTTTGCCAAATGGGAACAAAAACAAATCAAAAGGTAATAAATTAGGACTATATGAAGAAAGATAGAATAATTAAGCATTTTTGACTTATGAACATTCGATTTTTTGACTGATTGTGTAAGAGCTCGCCTTGTCATTTTAAAGCATAATATGACGTTTTCGGTTTGTTTTATACAATTCATTGATAACCTTTAGCAAGCAAATTTTTATATGTCAATCAATAGCCATATGAGCAGAAATAATGAAAAATACTGCGATCATTTTTTTCTTGAAGATTTTCGGGAACGAACAAGATTTGTGGTCCAATTGATCTCGAAAACACCCAAACCTCTGATTGACGATTTGTTTCGGACTCATAAGAATGATTCCAAGTTTCAGCACCAGTTGCGATAGCATTTGATTCTGCACGTGCCTTCTTTTGAGCTTCGCCAAAATCTAACGAGCACAAAACTTTGGCATAGCAAGGGTTCAGGCAAGAACTTATGTATTTTTTTCATTTCAATGCCTATGGAAGCCTGAATTTCACGGTACCTCACATAGCGAAAAATAATATCTTTCCTCTTACGGTATTGATGTCTGATGAAAAACAACAAAGGTGGATGGATGACCTACATGAAATTCATCCCTGAGTTTTTTTCTTTCGGGCTTGAGTCTCAAAAACCAGTTGTAGCCGTTGTCATTTAATAGCGTTCTCAATCCAATAACCAGATGAAACCTGTAATTTTTATATGACTCTAGCTACCAGAACCTTAGGTCGGTTTTAAGTAATGATTTCGAGCGTGCGTGTACGTATTGGCTTTAATCATCTCAACCTCGATTCGATTAAGCTATGAAATTTAATGTTTTTACTCTTGTCAAATATACAGATTTAGTTTATTTATTTTAATTCATGTATTTTTCCTCATTGTTTCTTTGTCGTGCATTACTTCTAATGATGGTAATTATTTCTGGTGATAAGGCTTAAAATGTTTACTAATATTAAATTTTCATATTAAGTTTTTATGTTATTCAAGGATTTTACGAAACTGTGATTTTAATCCTCGAATTATGTAATTCGATGTACGTTCTTCGAGTTTAAGTTATGAATTGAATTTTTACATTTATTATTTCTAAACTAGGGTAAGTAATTTTTTTTACATCTAACTATAATTTTTTTCTTTCGTTCGTTTTTCTTCATTTTTTTCATCAAAACCTTAATTATTTTCAATAAATTGACAAGATACTTATAAAATACTGTTTATATCGAATAATTAATGTTATTACTCAGTTCATCATCATACGGAAAAAAGCGGATTTAAATTGCTTTTTTTATTTTTAAAGCCATTAAAATATATATACGTATGCAATCGAACACATTCTGTAAATATTTCTTCCATTTATAAGTTGGTATCTCCGAAAGGTGCTGTGTAAACGCGCCCATGAGTTTTGTTTTTGACAAATGGAAAAAAAATAAATCAAAAGGTGATAATAGTCCTACTATACGAATAAAGAGAGAATAATTGAACATTTTTGATTTATAAATATTTGATTTTTTTACTGGTTGTGTGAGAGCTCGCCTTGTCATTTTTAAGCATTATATGAGGTTTTCGGTTTGTTTTACACAATTCATTGATGACTTTTAGCAAGGAAATTTTCATATATCAGTCAATAGCCATATGAGCAGTAACTGAGAAAAATACTGCGATCATTTTTTTCTTGAAGCTTTGCGAGAACGAATAAGTTTTGTGGTTCAATTGATCTCGAAACACCCAAACCCCTGGTTGACGATTTGTTTCGGGCTCATAAGAATAAATCCAAGTTTCAGCACCAGTTGCGATATCATTTCATTCTGCATGTGAACTCTTTTGAGCTTCGTCAAAATCCAACAAGCACAAAACTTTGTCACAGCCAAGGTTCAGGCAAGATCTTATACAGTTTTTTCGTGTCACTGCCTATAGTTGCCTGAATCTCACGGTACCTCACGTAGCGAAAAATAATATCTTTTCTTTTACGGTATTGATGTCTGATGAAACAACAAAGGTGGATGGATAACCTACATGAAACTCATCCCTGAGATTTTTTCTTGTTGGCTTGACTTTCAAAAACCAGTTGTAGCCGTTGTCATTTAATAGCGTTTTCAATCCAACAACCAGATCAACATTTTAATTTTTATATGACTCTAGCTACCAGAACCTTAGACCGATTTTAAATAATGATTTTGAGCTTGCGTGTACGTGTTCGCTCTAATCATCTCAAAGTCGATTGGATTAAGCTATGAAATGTAATATTTTTACTATTACCAAATATACGGATTTGGTTTACTTATTTTAATTCATGTATTTTTCCTCATTGTCTCTTTCTCGTGCTTTATTTCTAATCATGGTAATTATTTCTGGTGATAAGGCTTAAAACGAAAAAAGTTTCCCTATTACTGTTTTAACTTTTCATATTAAGTTTTTGTGTTCTTCAAGGATTATAATGCAATTTTAATCCTGAAATCATGTAATTCGATGTTCGTTCTTCGGCTATAAGTTATATTTTTAATTTTTACATTTATTATTTCTAAATTAGGGTAAGCAATTTTTTATGTATCTAACTATAAAATTTTTTCTTTTTCGTTCGTTTTTCTTTATTTATTTCATCAAAACCTTAATTATATTCAATAATTTGATGAAAGATTCATATAAAATATTGTTTGTATCGAATACTCAGTTCTTCGAAAACAACATATGAAACAAGTTACTGATCACCATAGTGCATGCAGTACAAACAAAGTATATAACAAAAATAAAATTTTGCCTTGTATAATATATATAAAATAAGCAAATCTATAATGTTTTAATTTAAAAAGTGTGATTTTCTTAATCAATTAACTGAGTGAGCTAGATGAAGTAGATAATTCTTGTATTAAACACCAACACAAATTAACTTTCCTTAATAATTCTCATCAATTCGATTTGATATACCTAAAATTGTTGTACACACCAGGCCACTTTCTACACAAAAATCATTTTAATATCTCTTTGGTTAAATTATTTTATAGGCTCTTCAAATTGACGCAATGGTATATTTTAGTATAGAAGATATGAGATCTTTGCAGTACATCTCAGATTATTTAGGTATTTTTGGATTTTTACCACCTTACAATTTTTATTCAAAAGTTTTATAGTATTTATATTTTTATAGGATTTATGTGTGTATTTTAATTTTAATTTACGTGATCTTATGCCACATATCTCTTCAAGGAATAACATATTTTTATGACAGACACTCAGAAATAGTAACATTCCATTCGTTGGATATTCTTTTATATGTTTATGGATATATAAGTCTCATCGGGATAGTCTTTTTAGTCAATTATCACAAAAAAAAATTTGAGGAACTTTTTATTCGAATTTCTTATATGGAAAATATAGTTAATTTGAATACTGAGGGATCACTAGAGAAAATTTTTTAAAAAGTTTCAGTTATACAGTTTATGGCAGAAAATACTGTAATAATTTTACTGTATTCTATAGATATTTGCTCATTTTCATTTGAAACGCCTGAAGCGTTGGATTCCCTTTTCTCGGAATATATTTTCTTTTATTGTAGTTTTTTAATTTATACTTCTTTCGTTTATCTTGGTTTATCTGTTTACCTGAAATTCAATAAAATAAAAATGTAGTTATAATGTTCGATGAAGAACCATTGTTACCAAAAACTTTCAAGAGATATAAGAAAATGTAGATTAATGTTTTTTGAGATGGCAATAATAACAAAAATATTTTGGATGGTTGTAGCTTCAACTTGATGGAAATTCATTATAAATATATAATAAAAGACTGTTTTTAGTCAATTTCCACTTGTTTATTTAAATTGCGATGACGCGTTTCGCTGTCGATGCAGCTTCTTCAGATCTACATTTTACACTGAAAATGTAGATCTGAAGAAGCTGCATCGACAGCGAAACGCCTCATCGCAATTTAAATAAACAAGTGGAAATTGACTAAAAACAGTTTCGGGCTCATAAGAATAAATCCAAGTTTCAGCACCAATTGCGGTAGCATTTCATTCTGCATGTGAACTCTTTTGATTTTCGTCAAAATCCAGCGAACACAAAACTTTGTCACAGCCAAGGTTCAGCCAAGATCTTATACTTTTTTTTCGTGTCGCTGCCTATAGATGCCTGAATCTCATAGTACCTCACATAGCGAAAAATAATATCTTTTCTTTTACGGTATTGATGTCTGATGAAACAACAAAGGTGGATGGATGACCTACATGAAATTCATCCATGAGGTTTTTTCTTTTTGGCTTGGTTTTCAAAAACCAGTTGTAGCCGTTGTCATTTAATAGCGTTCTCAATCCAACAACCAGATCAAAATTATAATTGTTATATGACTCTAGCTACCAGAACCTTAGGCCGATTTTAAATAATGATTTTGAGCGTGCGTGTACGTGTTAGCTCTAATCATCTTAAAGTCGATTGGATTAAGCTATGAAATTTAATGTTTTTACTATTACCAAATATACAGATCTGGTTTACTTATTTTAATTCATGTATTTTTTCTCATTGTCTCTTTGTCGTGCGTTATTTCTAATGATGTTAATTATTTCTGGTGATAAGGCTTAAAATGAAAACAGTTTCCCTATAACTACTTTTAATTTTCCATATTAAGTTTTAATGTTCTTCAAGGAATATACGAAACTGCAATTTTAATCCTGGAGTCATGTAATTCGATGCACGTTCTTCGGTTATAAGTTATATTTTGAATTTTTACATTTCTTATTTCTAAATTAGGATAAGCAATTTTTTATATATCTAACTATAAAATTTTTCTTTTTCGTTCATTTTTCTTTATTTATTTCATCAAAATCTTAATTATATTCAATAATTTGATGACAAGATATGTATAAAGTATTGTTTGTATCGAATAATTAATGTAATTACTCAGTTCTTCGAAAACAACATATTAAACACAGTTACTGATCACCATAGTGCATGCAGTACAAACAAAGTATATAATAAAAATAAAATTTTACATTAAATAATATAAAAGATGCAAATCTATAATGTTTTAATTTAAAAAGTGTGATTTTCTTAATCACCTAACTGAGTTAGCGACATAAAGTACTCGTAGATAATTCTTGTATTTAACGCCTACACAAATTAACTTTTCTTAATAACTCTCATCGATTCGGTTTGATATACCTAAAATTTTTATACACACCAGACCACTTTCTAGACAAAAATCATTTTATGAAATCTTTGGTTAAATTATTTTATAGGCTCTTCAAATTGAAGCAATGGTATATTTTAGTATAGAAGATATGAGATTTTTTCAGCACATCTCAAATTATTTATTTATTTTTGGACTTTTACCACCTTACAATTTTTATTCAAAAGTTTTAAAGCACTTATATTTTTATAGTATTTATGTATTTATTTTAGTTTTAATTTTCGTAGTTTTATGCCACGTATCTCTTCAAGGAATAACATATTTTTACGACAGACACTCAGAAATACTAACATTCCATTGCCTTCATATTCTTTTAAATGTTTATGGATATATAAGTCTCGTCGGGATGGTCTTGTTAGTCAATTATCACAAAAAAGAATGTGAGGAACTTTTTACTCGAATATCTTATATGGAAAATATTGTTAATTTGAATACTAAGGGATCACTAGAGAAAAACCTTTTAAAAGTTTCTGTTATACAGTTTATTGCAGAAAATATTGTAATAATTTTTATTGTGTTTTATAGATATTTGCTCATTTTCATTTGAAACTCCTGAAGCGTTGGGTTCCTTTTTCGCGGAATATATTTATTTATTATAGTTTTTTTAATTTATACTTCTTTCGTTTATCTTGGTTTATCTGTTTATTTGAAATACAAAAAAATAAAAATAGATTTATTATGTTCGGTGAAGAACCATTGTTACCAGAACCTTTCAAAAGATATAAGAAAATGTAGATTAATGTTTTTGGATATGGCAATAATAACAAAAATATTGACAAATTTATGTGGTACTTTATTTGCTGCATATAACGATAGCGTGCTGCAATGTATAAGAATATTTGTTTATATTTACATCCAAACTCACTCTGGTTTTAAATTTAATGTGGTGCTTGGAATTGTCTTTCCTATAACTTCTCTGGTAAGTTTTGTGTGGTGTAACATTATTGCCTGGTAATTAAACTGTTTCATAGATGATACCCGTAAAGAACATAGACACAACAATTCGTCAACATTGGACATGCATGTCCAAATACGTCGCTAATAGCCTAAAGGAAATAATACTTAGGTATCTGCCAAAAATAAATAAAATAAAATAGCGGATATAAGTAGCTTTTTTTTTTTTTATTTTAAAAGCCTTTAAAATATATATACGTATGCAGTCGAACAAATTCTGAAAATATTTCTTCCATTTATAAGTTGCTATCTCCGAAAGGTGCTGTGTAAACGCGCCATTCCAACTTTTGTTGTTGACAAATGGGAACAAAAAATAAATCAAAAGGGGATAATTAGGGCTATATGAATAAAGAGAGAATAATTAAACGTTTTTGATTTATAAATTTTCAATTTTTTTCCTGGTTGTGTGAGAGCCCATCTTGTCATTTAAAGTATAATATGATGTTTTCGGTTTGTTTTATACAATTAATTGATGACTTTTAGCAAGCAAATTTTTATATATCAATCAATAGCCATATAAGCAATAATTAAGAAAAATACTGCGATCATTTTTTCTTGAAGCTTTGCGAGAACAAACAAGTTTTGTGGTTCAATTGATCTCGAAACACCCAAATCCCTGGTTGACGATTTGTTTCGGGCTCATAAGAATAAATCCAAGTTTTAGCACCAGTTGCGATAGCATTTCATTCTGCACGTGCCTTCTTTTGAGCTTCGTGAAAATCCAACGAGCACAAAACTTTGTCACAGCCAAGGTTCAGGCAAGATCTTATGTATTTTTTTCGTGTCAATGCTTATGGATGCCTGAATCTCACGGTACCTTACATAGTGAAAAATAATATCATTTCTCTTACGGTATTGATGTCTGATGAAACAACAAAGGTGGATGGATGACCTACATGAAATTCTTCCCTTAGATTTTTTTTCCGGCTTGAGTTTCAAAAACCAGTCGTAGCCGTTGTCATTTGATAATCCAACAACCAAAATAAAACTTGTAATTGTTATGTGACTCTAGCTACCAGAACCTTAGGCCGGTTTTAAATAATGATTTTGAGCGTGCGTGTTGGCTCTAATCATCTCAACCTCGATTGGTTAAGCCATGAAATTTAATGTTTTTACTGTTACCAAATATACAAATTTGGTTTATTTATTTTAATTCGTGTATTTTTCCTCATTGTCGTGGTTTATTTCTAATGATGGTAATTGTTTTTGGTGATAAGGCTTAAAAATGAAAAAAGTTTCCCTGTTACTACTAAGTTGGGAATGTGGAATCTAGCACAATGACACTACTCAATATATATCACCACTACACAAAACACTATATTTTTGCACTCGACGCGAGTTTCGCTAACCATGATAGCTTCATCAGTAGCGATGATTGACTAACGCTAAACTACAAATCTACCCTATTTATACTTAGCTTAACCCTTAAATTATTCAGGCGTAACTAATGGTATAGGCGAGGCTATCAGTTCCGGTTAAGTAACCAATAGAGGGGATTATAAGGAATATGCCCTCTGTCTTTATTTAGACTACTTTTACATTTTATAATTTCCATACTTTCGTATGCGTTCAACAATCTCCTATCAGATACATTTTTAAATAATCTTAGATTATCTAATGTTACAGTATGATCAGCTTCAAGGGCATGTTCGGCAATATTAGACTTTTCTGTTCTATTGTATTTTAAGTGTGCTAAATGTTCTTTAAATCGTGTTTTAATTGACCTTTTAGTTTGCCCAACGTACTTTTTGTCGCAGTCAATACAAACCAATTTCATAAATGCCACTTTTCTCACAATTAGGAATCTTATCTTTGGGATTTCCTAAGGTATTCCTTAGTTTGACTAATAACTTACAGACTAAATACCTTTTAGAGTCCCCTGCTATACTTCGGATTATATGGTATGGAGACATACCTGGTCTTATTTTCTTCGCGTGTAAAAAAGGTGGAATTCTGAATATTTAACATGAACTTATGTCTATTTTAACTTGTTTACTAAGTCGTCGTCATAACTATTAATTCTAATTATATTTCTAACACGAGTCCTTTCATTACTGAAGTTTACTCTGTTAAGGGGAAAAGTGACCAAACGATGAACTAAAAAATGTAATACTGCTAATTTGTGTTGTTTGCAATGAAATGAATCATTAGGAATATATCTATCTGTTACTGTGTCTTTCCTATAGATATCAAATTCTGGTCTATTATTATTTTTAATAACAAAAATATCTAGAAAAAGGCAGTTGTCCTTTATTCTCAATTTCGTAAGTGAACTTAATGGAATCATACCGGCTATTTAAAAATCGCGAAAACATCATCCATATACCTATACCATACCCTTGGGAAATATTCAAATTCTTGGCTGGCTTCTGTTTCAAACTTACTCATAAATAAATTGTCTATGAAAGGAGATAAGTAATTACCCATCGCTGTTCCTTCTTTTTGAACGTAAAATTGACTATTATACTGAAAATAATTTTGTTTCATACAAAGTTTAGATAATGTTACGTATTTATGGATAATTCGTCATTCATCCTAAGTAATTCTTCGAGATATTGTAAAGTTTGTGGTATTGGCCTACTTGGGAACAAAGAACTGGCATCAAAAAGAAATTAAGATTTCCCCCCCCCCCCCCCCCCCCCCCCCCCCCCCCCCCCCCCCCCCCCCCCCCCCCCCCCCCCCCCCCCCCCCCCCCACCTTCATTAAGAACTAGATTATTTGTTTTATTAATGAATTCTAAAGAAATCTTCACTACGAAAGTATTTAATGGTAAATTCTCAAGTTCTTTTTATAACCATTTAAATATCAAATATGTGGATGATCCGACCGATGAAACAATAGGTCGCATTGTTTTTCGAGGTTTGTGAATTTTGGGTAAGCAATACAACTTTGGTATGGTCGGATTGCTCACATTTAATTTAAATTTTAGCGAATCGGAGATAAGTTTCTTACATTTCTTTAAAGAATTTTTAACCTCTAATATTATTCTCAGTAATGGATTTCTTATTGCCTTTTAATAAGGGCCAAATTCGATAAGATTATCTACACGTTCAAAATAATCTTTCTTGTCCAATATAACAACCTTATTTCCTTTATCCGTTTTTTAAGTAGAAGACATCTTCCTTTCTCAATCCTTTAACTACTTTTATGTTTTTTTGTGAATTAGAATTTGTGTTGTTAACCATGTTTTTTACTATCTGATTGCGACATGCTTCTCTAACAAATGATTTGCTATTTTCTGAAAGTGTACTAATGGAACTTTCAATGTGAACAACTACTTCTGATAAATTATCTCGAGGAGCTGGTACTGCAAAGTTAAGACCTTCGTTTAAGATGCGAATTTCATTTCATGTAAAAGATTTAGATGAATGATTTTCTACAATATTTACGAGTTCCTGAGGACTATTCTTCTTGGGTAACAGCTTTTTTAATTTTTTTATTTAGAATAGAGAATTTCTTTTTATATTGAATATCAACTGAACTAAAAACATTTTCCTTTGGAACTCACTCCATATTTCATATTCAATATTGTTTAATCCTGAAGTAAGTTTTTTGAATATACTGTATGATTCTACTTCTAACATACTACGTGTTGTGTACAAATTCTTAATTTCTAAGTCAAGCCATTTTTGTTTAGCAAAGAATAAAACTCTCTTTGCAATGTTTGATTTTGGTAAATTAACCTTAATAAAATTAGGAAAAACTTTAAAAACCAAATTAATCTAATCTTACTACTGTACTTTCGATAAAGGTTTAATTCCGTTGACCGTGAAGCCATCTCAACTAAGTTGGGAATGTGGAATCTTTGACACAATGGTACTACTCAGTATGTATTACCACTACACCAAACACTATATTTTTGCACTCGACGCGCGTTTCGCTAACCATGTTAGCTTCATCAGGAGCGATGATTGACTAAAGCTACAAATCTACCTCATTTATACTTAGCCTAACCCATGAATTACTCAGGCAGAACTAATGGCCTAGGCAAGGCCATCAGTTCCGGTCAAGTAACCAATAGAGGGGACTATAAGGAGTAGGTCCTATTTTTACATTTTATAATTTCTATACTTGCGTATGCGTTCAAACAATTTCCTATCAGATACATTTTTAAATAATCTTAGATTATCTAATGTCACAATATGATCAGCTTCAAGGGCATATTCGGCAATACTAGACTTTTCTGTTCTACTATATTTTAAGTGTGCTAAATGTTCTTTAAATCGTGTTTGACTTATAGGCTAAGGTGAGGCCTACCTTATTAAATACCTTATTGAGTCCCCTGCTTATGAAAAGGTAATAAGAAATCCATTACCGAGAATGATAACAGAGGTTAAAAATTCTTTAAAGAAATGTAAGAACCTTATCTCTGATTCACTAAAATTTAAATTAGATGTGAGTAATCCTACCATACCAAAATTGTGTTGCTTACCCAAAATTTACAAATCTGGAAAAGCAATGGGATCTATCGTTTCAACGGTCGGATCACCCACATGTTTGATAACCAAATGGTTATCCAAAGAATTTGAGAATTTACCATTAAATACTTTCGCAATGAAGAATTCTTTAGAATTCATTAATAAAACAAAAAATCTAATTCTTAACGAAGGTGAAATCTTAATTTTTTTGACGTCAATTCTTTGGTTCCAAGTATGCCAATACCACAAACTTTACAATATCTCGAAGAATTACTTAGGATGAATGACTTTGGGGACGAAATTATTCATGAATACTTAACATTATCTAAACTTTGTATGGAACAAAATTAATAGTGTGTAATAGTCAATTTTATGTTCAAAAAGAAGGAACAGCTATGGGTAATTACTTATCACCTTTCATAGCCAATTTATTCATGAGTAAGTTTGAAACCGAAGCCAGTCAAGAATTTGAATATTTCCCAAGGGTATGGTATAGGTATGTGGATGATATTTTCGCGATTTTTGATACAAAGAAAGCAAATATAGATGATTTTGTTTCCAAATTAAACTTACGAAATTAAAAACAAAGGACAACTGCCTTTTCTAGATATTTTAATTATTTAAAATAATAATAGATTAGAATTTGATATCTATAGAAAAGACACAGTAACAGATAGATATATTCCTAATGATACATTTCATTGCAAATAACACAAATTACCTCCATTACATTTTTTTAGTTCATCGTTTGGTTACTTTTCCTCTGAATAGAATAAACTTCAATAATGAAAGAATCATATTAGAAATATAACTAGAATTAATGGTTATGATGACTTAGTAAATAAGTTAATAAATAGACATAAGTTCAGGTTCCACCTTTTTTACACGCAATGAAAATAAGACCTAGTATGTCTCCATACCATATAATCCAAAATATAGCAGGGGACTCAATAAAGTATTTAATAAGGTAGGTCTCACCTTAGTCTATAAGCCATCAGACATTCTGAGGAATATCTTAGAAAATCCCAAACATAAGGTTACTAATTGTGAAAGAAGTAGAATTTCTGAAATTAGAAGTAATGACTGCGACAAAAAGTACGTTGGGCAAACTAAAAGGTCAATTAAAACACGATTTAAAGAACATTTAGCACACTTAAAATACAGTAGAACAGAAAAGTTGAATATTGCCGAACATACCCTTGAAGCTGATCATACTGTAATATTAGATAATCTAAGATTAATTAAAAATGTATCTAATAGGAGATTGTTGTATACGAAAGTATGGAAATTAGAAAATGTAAAAGATAGAGGGCCTATTCCATATAGTCTCCCATATTGGTTACATGACCGGAACTGATGGCCTCGCCTATGCCATTAGTACCGCCTGAGTAATTCAAGGGTTAAGCTAAGTATAAATAGGGTAGATTTGTAGTTTAGCATTAGTCAGTCATCGCTCCTGATGAAGCTAATATGGTTAGAGAAACGCGCGTCGAGTTTTTGGTGTAGTGGTGATATATATTGAGTAGTCCCTATTACTACTTTTAATTTTTCATATTAAGTTTTTATGTTTTTCAAGGATTTTACGAAACAGCAATTTTAATCCTCGAATCATGGAATTCGATGTAAGTTCTTCAGCTATAAATTATGATTTTAATTTTTACATTTATTATTTCTAAAGTAGGGTAAGTAATTTTTAATATATAACATTTTTCTTCTTCGTTCGTTTGTGCTCATTTTTTTCATCTAAACCTTAATTATATTCAATAAGTTGACGAGATACGTATAAAATATTGTTTGTATCGAATAATTTATGTAATTACTTAGTTCTTTGAAAACAACATACTAAACACAGTTATTAATCACCACAGTGCATGCAGTACACAACAAAGTATATAATAAAAATAAAATTTTATGTTAAATGACATGACATAAAAGAAGCAAATCTAAAATTTTTTAATTTAAAAAGTATGATGTTCTTAATCAACTAACTGAATTAGAGAGATGAAGTAGCTACTTCTCGTAGATAACACCTATACCAATTAACTTTTCTTAATAACTCTCATCAATTCGATTAGATATACATACCTAAAATTGTTATACACACCAGGCCGCTTATGGTTAACTTTCTACACAAAAAACATTTTAATAAATTATTTTATCGGCTCTTTAAATTGAAGCAATGGTATATTTTAGTAGAGAAGATATTAGATTTTTTCAGTACATCTCAGATTATTTAGGAATTTTTGGACTTTTACCACCTTACAATTTTTATTCAAAAGTTTTAAAGCACTCATATTTTTATAGGATTTATGTATGTATCTTAGTTTTTATTTACGTGGTTTTATGCCACGTATCTCTTCAAGGAATAACAGATTTTTACAACAGACACTCAGAAATGTTTATATTCCATACGCTGGATATCTTTTTAAATGTTCATGGATACATAAGCCTTGGCGGGATGGTCTTGTTAGTCAGTTATCACAAAAAAAAATTGGAGGAACTTTTTATTCGAATTTCTTATATGGAAAATGTAGTTAATTTGAGTACTGAGGGATCACTAGAGAAAAACCTTTTAAAAGTTTCAGTTATACAGTTTATTGCAGGAAATGCGATAATAATTTTAATGTTTACTATTGATATTTGCACATCTTCATTTGAAACGCCCGAAACGTTGGATTGTTTTTTTTCGCGGAATATATTTTCTCTTATTACAGTTTTTTAATTTATACTTCTTTTGTTTATCTTGGTTTATCTGTTTACCTGAAATACAAGAAAATTAAAATCCAGTTACTGTGCTCGATGAAGAACCATTGTTACCAAGAACGTTCAAAAGATGTAAGAAAAAGTAGATTAATGTTTTTTGAGATGGCAATAATAACAAAAATATTGACAAAATTATATGGTACTATGTTATTTGCTGCATATAACGTAAACGTACTGCAATGTATAAAAAACATTTGTTTATATTTACACACAACCTTACACAGGTTTTAACTTTACTATGGGCTTGGAATTGTCTTTTGTATAATTTCTCTGGTAAGTTTGTGTGGTGTGACATAATTGTCTGGTAATTAAACTGTTTCCATAAAGAATACAAAGAAAACAATTCGTCAGTATTGGACATGCATTTCCAAATACGTCGCACATTGGAAAAATAAGGCAAAAACCGAGAAGTGGCTTACGTTTTGACCAATTTGAATAATTTTTTTTTAAATATTTGTGAGCACCTCTGGTTTATTCTCCGACTGCAGAATTTTAAATAAACTGACTTATTGTGACTAAATCTGATCATATATCGGTTATATAGTAAATATATATTTACTCCATATTAGGAATAGTACAAAATTCGACTAAATTTGGTATATATAACGTATATACTTAGATATATTAACTTTCTCAATTCGAATTAGAAGATAATTAAAAAAAAATGTGACACTCTAACCTCAAAAATAGCTTCCAGTTACAAACCTTCTTAATCGTAAAAATGGAACAATCTTTTTTGCACAAATCTACCTGAGTATAATAACTTTGTGCATTTTGAGCCAGCTGATAAAGGACTGACATTAAAATTGCCCCTGTAAAGCTCGTAGTATATACATCCTCTTATGTCTTTAACCATTACGTTATGTTAGGATTAAAGCTTGTGGTGTATACCTTTCTGCTCTCTTATGTCTCTAACCATTAGGTTATGTTATGTTAAAGACTCGTTATATATGGTTATTTGCTTGCCTGTGACTTGTTGGACTAGGTTATGTTAGGTTAAGGCTTGTAATATATGCCTCTCTGCTGACTTATGACTTGATGCCTTAAGTTATGTTAGGTTTGAAGATTGTAGTATATGCCTTTCTGCTCGTTCACGACTCGACCTATTAGGTTATGTTAGTTTTAAACTTACCATATGTAGCTTTTTTCTCGTCTATCAGTCAATCTACATACATATAAAAAGCTATTGTATTTTAGATACTTTTATGAACTATATAAAAGAAATATCCTACTTATAACCAAGAATATTGTTCTTTTTAAGCTTTTTTGAAGTTAGAAAGTTTATTTACAGGGACAATTTTGATCAGTTCTTTATCAGCTAAATCAAAATGCACAAAGTTATCATATTCAGATAGATTTGTGCAGTAAAGAACTGCTCCATTCTTACGATTAAGAATGTTTGCAACTGGAAGCTATTTTTTGAGGTTAGAGTATCACATTTTTAGTGTTCCGTACGGAACACTTATAAGATCACTTCGGTGTTTGTCTGTCTGTCCGTCTGTCCGTTTGTTGAAATTTGGTAGTAATATAGGAATTGATGGCCTCATCAGAGCCATGTAGTTCTGAAAGTTAAATTTTGACTTAAGGAGTTAGTTTTGGGGGGTGAAATCGGGAGTGAAAAAAAAATTTTTTACTAGGTAATCGAGTGTGGTGTCAAATGAAAGCTTGTGAAACACGAGTAAAAAATATATATATAATGTAATACTTGCGCACACTTTTCTTCGTATTACTTTTAAAAAATCGTGAAAAATCGCTGTCCCCTACCTTGTCTCGAAAAGTACTGATCAAAAAATTTTGAAAAAATTCTGGAATATTCTCCACGGGGTATAGATTGAACGAAAATTATCATTACCTTTAATAATTTATCTGGTATATAAAAAAAAACAAAATTTCAAGGTCACCAGTTTTCAGTAAAGATTGGAAACAAACTTTGTTGAAAACTCATTTGGGGTGTGTTTTTTGTGAAGTCACTAATCATTTTATACCACCCTAACAAAATTTTTTATTTTAAAAACAATCAACGTACAGAAGCAAGTGTGCAAGTTCAACTTGTACTTGACCGGTTATTTTTTTTAAAATTATCTTCGAATTCGAAGGCTAATATATACGTTGTAATATCAAATTTAGTCGAATTTTGTATTATTCCTAATATGGGGGTAAATATGTATTTTTCATATAACCAGTATATGAACAGATATAATCATAAGTCAAGTTATTTAAAATTCTGCAGTTGGAGAGTAAACTAGAAGTGTTTTACAAAAAGTTTTTCAAATTGGCCAAAACGTAAGCCACGTCTCGATTTTTGTCCAAAAAATGGCCTATAGGAAATAAAACCTAGCTTTTTTGTTTTTAAAGTAGTGGCCTTTAAAATTTATATACGTATGCAATCGAATATTTCTTCCATTTATAAGTTGGTATCTCCGAAAGGTGCCGTGCGCGTCATCCCTCTGCTTCCATGCGTTTTGTTTTTGACAAATGGGAATGAAAATAGATTCAGAGATGATAAATTAGTACTGTATGGACAAAAAGTAGAATAATTATACGTTTTTCGTTTGTAAATATTCAATTTCTTGACTGGTTGTTAGACCAAGAGGGCGACCCGAAATTTTGACCTGTCGACTAACCGTCTGCCTAGTTGTTCACTCTAGCGGGCGAGTCAAATAACGTTGATTTTTGCGGCGCCCGTGCCCTGGAATGCCCAAAATGCTACATTCAAAAATGGACTGTCGTTCAAACACTTGAATCAAGTACCCCAAAGGGCAGACGCTACTGAGACCGGACCCAGCTTTAAGGCCTAAAACACGTCGATCCAATTAACCATATAAAATCAATAAATTTGGTCTGTTCTTGATAAAATAAAAGGGAACCTGCAAACGTCAGATGCCACCCATACCGGAAGACGAAGCTGGCCCAGTGTTTCCTAATCAAAAACGGTCGTTCTTCTAGTTCAAAAACTCGAAAAACAATTGTTTTTGGCTGGAAAAAGCGGGTCCAGATCTGCCAGGCGCGCGACTTTTTCAATGTCAACGAATGTTATGCTGTTTGTTTCAAATGGTTAAACGACAGTCCATTTTTAGGGGTAGCATTTTAGGCCTTATTTGGACATTCCAGGGCACGGAAACCGCAAAAAGCCTTTTTTCAACTCACCCGATAGAATGAACAACTAGGCTA
This sequence comes from Pachyrhynchus sulphureomaculatus, assembly GCA_019049505.1. Classification (NCBI taxonomy): domain Eukaryota; kingdom Metazoa; phylum Arthropoda; class Insecta; order Coleoptera; family Curculionidae; genus Pachyrhynchus; species Pachyrhynchus sulphureomaculatus. Next base: position 43,129,052 of record CM032449.1, read on the forward strand.
TTAGGTTCTATATACATTTATTATATTATACACCAGGGGTGCTCAAACGGTCGATTGTGATCGACAAGTCGATCGCGAGTGCTTTTTGAGTCGATCTCGAGAAAAAAAATTCCGATATAGAACTATCCACAGATTTTGTTTTAGGTAACTAAAACAAAATGTAATGAATAAACTACTAAAATTTATTCGATCCACAATTAGGCCAGAATAACCCCCTCATCACTTTCTTTTATCGTAATAACCCCCTGCTAGCGGCAAAAGGCGGCTTTATCAAAGGAACGCGCGGTACCTGTCAAAGAAAAGCCGCGTTTTTGATTCCCTCCGATTTTTCTAGAAACTTCGGGCGGCGTGTTTGACGGGAACATTCGAGACTTCGTTCGCGCCGATATAAATGTTGCGCCTGCAGGAATAGGAGTCAGTCTGAGTTGTAACTTGAAGGCGATATATCGATACAAAGTTTATTAATACATAGTCCAAAATGAGTGCGGCGAAGAAAAGTAAAACTTATCATTTTAATAAGGATTGGGAGGAATAATTTTTCTTTTCTATGATAAAGGATAAGTGCATTTGTCTCATTTGCCGTGCGTCAGTTGCAATACCTAAGCGTGGGAACTTAGAGAGGCATCATAAAACGGTTCATAAAAAACTATGAAAAGGATTTTCCATCACAGAGTGAATTAAAAAAACGAAAAGTACGTGATTTGATAACTTGTTTGAAAAAAAGAACAAACCATGTTCACAAGACCAGCCAAACAATCAAAAGCTGCAACGATCGCGTCATTTAAAATATCTCATATATTGGCGAAACACAAGAAACCATTTGATGATGGATTGGTTGTGAAGGAAGCGGGTGAGACTTTATTTGGAGATTTTAAAAATAAAACAGAGATTATGTCTGCTATTAGAGAACTTCAGTTATCTCGTCCGACTGTCACAAGGCGTGTTGAAGTCATGAGTCAGGACATGGCAGATAAACTAAAACATGATATCATGGAACGTACATACTTTTCTTTACAGTTCGACGAATCCACCGATATGACAGACACTGCTCAGCTGTGTATTTTTATTCGAATGGTATTCAATGACATGTCGGCTAAGGAAGAGTTTTGACAATGATTCCTCTGAAAGGAAAGACCCGTGGCGAAGATATATATGACGTTTTCTTCAATTTTTTAACAAACTGCAAGCTACCAATATATAAACTAGTGTGCATTACAACCGATGGAGCACCAGCAATGACTGGAAACAAAAACGGTTTTGTGGCATTGTGTCGAGCTAATGATGATTTCCCTTCATTTTTCTCCTTCCATTGGATTATACATCAACAAGTTTTGTGTTCAAAAGTTCTAAACATGGAGGAGATTATGGGCATTGCAATAAAAATTGTGAATTCTATCCGTGCACGTAGCTTGCAACGACGGCTCTTTAAATTGCAGTTGGAAGATAGTGAGTCAGCTGAACACACTGATTTAGTTCTTTACACGGACGTCAGGTGTTGAGTCGCGGAAAATTCCTAGAAAGGTTTCAAGAATTATTGCCCGAAATAACAGCTTTTCTGGACGAAAGAGGTGATGACACACAGATGCTGAAAAACGGAAAATGGCTGACTGATTTGACATTTTTGACAGACATCACAAAGCATTTAAACACCATTAATTTGGAGCTTCAAGGTAAAGGAAAAACTATTATTGAGATTATTAGCGCAATAAACGAATTCAAAAGTAAATTGCAACTTATGATAGATCAACTGAAAAGAAAGGATCTGAAAAATTTTCCGTCTTCGAAAGCAAGGATTTCCTCAGTTGAATTATGATATTTATGAGGCACAATTATCAAATATTTTGGCCAATTCGAAATACGTTTTTATGATTTCAGTAAATTGGCAAATATCGCATCATTTATAAGTTATCCTTTTTCGTGTAAAAACATTGAGGAATTAGCTACTGAAATAGCCAGTCAGTTTAACATGGACTCATGTTCTGTTGAAAATGAGTTAGTGCAGATTATATCAGATATACATCTCAAAGCCACAGCATCTGATACAAAATTCTGGTGTTTTATATCTGAAGATAATTATCCGAATCTAAGGCAAATCGCCCTTCAACTGACGGCAATGTTTGGGTCAACTTACTTGTGCGAGTCTGCATTTTCTGAAATGAAGATAATTAAGTCAAAATATCGCAATCGACTAACTGACGAACATATGTCATCATGCTTGCGATTAGCACTCGGTAATTACGTACCATCTTATGAAAAGTATGCTGAGGACATGCAGTGCCACGCTTCAACATCCAAAGTCACTCCTTAGTTAAGTTTAGATACTAGAACTCGTTTATTTTGTAAGAACCAATAAACTCGCAATTTTAAATAATTATGAGTTTTTTCATTGACATTTTAGAGCAGACCTACACTTACTTTGACTAAAAAAATGCATATTGTGCGGAAAACTAATATCTATGCCACGATACACCCTACCTAGACGACAATCCTGCATCACACTTACTTGCAGCCTCTCAGAGTCAATCGATGGTAGTCTAACAATATTGAGGTAGATCGCCAACAGTTCAAGTTTGAGCACCCCTGATATACAGTATATCTAAACTGAATATCTTCTGAGATATTGATATTTAAATAACCGGTCAAGTGCAAGTTGAACTTGCGCAATTAGTGTTCCGTTGCTTTTAAGACAAGAATTTTTGTTACGGAAGTACAAAATAATCAGTAACTTTACAAAAACATCCCAAACGAGTTTTCAAAAAAGTTTTTTCCGATTTTTAGTAAAAACTGATGACCTTGAAATTTTTGTTTTTTTTAAACACTAGATAAATTATTAAAGTTAATGCACTCGTGGTAATTTTCGTTCAATCTGCACCCTGTACAGAATATTCTAGAATTTTTTCAAATTTTTTTAATAAATACTTTTGGAGATAAAAGGGGGGAAAGCGATTTTTCGCACTTTTTTAAAAATATTACAAAGAGACTTGTGCGCAAGTATTAAATTATATATACTTTTGAACTCGTCTTTTTACAAGCTTCACAAGCACTCGGGTGTGATAGACGGACAGACAGACACCGAAGTGATCTTATAAATGTTCCGTATGGAACATTAAAATGGGCATTTTTTACTTGCTCCCAAACAATTTCCAGTAAATAGCTTACACGACTGAGATACTGTAATAAAACAAAAGAATTTTTATTAATGAATGATATTTATTATTTTTTAAGAGTGCGATTGCCATCGGCGAGCAACTTCCATCGTTGAAAGGGAAAAGGAGTGTCCCTTTTCCATTTGTCTTGGTTCTTCACATGCTGAAGCAGCATTTACTTTCTCAAGTATAACCCAATTTTGCAGTATATTGTGATCCGGTCGGTTTAGTTATTTTCGTATCACTTTTTACTTGTCAAAATAATAAGTAACATGAAATATTTCTAATAAACATAAGAAACCGAGTCTAGCTGAAATGTGAAGATGTGAAAAGGAATATCTGATAGAATACGAAATTTCAAAGAGACCAGGAACTGTTCTCTTTCCTTTTCCTTACCTCTGTTAGATAATCTCAGTCTAAGCTCATATCAGAGCTTTTTCATTCTCTATCCAAAAATACTTCATCATCTAGTAGGAACTATCCTGATTTTAAATTATTTATAATTTTTGTTGTAGTGCTTCAAATGAAGGGCTGAGGAATAAAACAAGATTATTTTCTGTATTCCTAATGACAATTTTAAAATTTAATACATATTCCATGAAAGCTTTATAAATATTTAGAGTATAGAAAAATCATGCACAGCTTTACTTGATGCAATCAGTGTATTTTTGGAACAGAAAATTCTAATTTGTTAATTTAATGGGGTCTTCAGTATTCTAATTTTTATCTTTATCGCTTAATATTTCTCATTTCCTCAGAAAACAAAAATGTTTCAAACTGTGCATAATACTCATTTACCACACAGGTAACCTCTACATTCGACCAACATTTCTTCTCCCCAAGCCAATTTTTGAACTTGGAAATAAAAAAAAGTCCCTTAGGTCCAAGTTTGAGGAATAGCCTGGATAGCGAACTATTTCGAAGTCCAGCTCGTGCACCTTTGCAAAACAACGATCCGGCAAAAACTGAGCCATGTTTTTGGTAGTTTTTGATGGCCACTTGTTCAGATTTCAAAGGAATTTTGCCTACGAATGTATGGGAAAAGGCTGTACAATTATTTGAGAGGTTTACAGAAGGATGCACAGTTCAAGTTTTTATCAACAACTGTGCATTTACCGAATTATGACATACACACCGTAGCACTGAAGAGAGAAAGACTTCGAGAGTCAATAAATTCCCTCACATTTTGAGTTGAAAGCCACGGTAGCGTCGTTTTTTTAGGCGTAAACAACTCGAGAAACGCTGGATTAAGAGTACTAAATGTATACGGGAGTTACATGGAAGTTTATTTTTTTTTTAAGTTCAGCGACTTTTCCTTCATACCTAGATAGATAACTTTAAAAACCCCTCTAAATAAGTAGAAAGAGTTGCCTGCAAAACACGACCAGCCGGATTCAGTAAAATGGTTTAAGACTTAATTTAGTTACTAAGGAATTTAAAAATTTCTGTTACTGTAGTTTGGTTTGTTTATGGCATTATGATATTGTGTGCTATGAATTTTTTCAAGAAATGATTTAATACGAAAATTTAAGTGTTAGTTCAGTTCTGAATTTTCATACAATTTATCATTTTTATTGGTTTCGAGTAGCTCATTCTGTCACCTTTCACTCTTACTCTAGCCATACGCCACTGATGTCCCGTGTATTATCCTACATGTTTTACTTTCAGTGGTAAATGCATAAAGTTTTGTTAGTAGCACTCCAAGGTCTAAAAAACAATTGTCATTAACTAAAATAAATAATTTTTTTGCATTCACTAGAGTGTAAAGTCAGGAAATAAATTATATGCTTCATAGTTGATATTATTAATTATGTGTATTAGTGTTCTGTACGGAACACTTATGGGATCAATTCGGTGTTCGTCTGGATCTCACACCCGATTTTCTCCGGAACTGTATTGTTGGCCCCATTAAAGCCGAGTAGTTTTGAGAGTTAAATTTTGATTTAAAGGATTAGCTTGTAGAGGGAAGTGAAAAAAAAATTCTAAGGTCGTCCAGTGAGGTGTCAAATAAAAGGTTGTGAAAATAAGGATTTAAAAAATATATATGATGTAATACTCGCACATATTATTTAAAAAAAAAACCGGTCAAGTGCAAGTTGAACTTGCACAATTAGTGTTCCGTATGTTGATTGTTTTTAAAATAAAAATTTTTGTTAGGCTGGTATAAAATGATCAGTGATTTCACAAAACACATCCCAAATGAGTTTTTAACAGAGTTTGTTTCCAATCTTTACTGAAAACTGGTGACCTTGAAATTTTGTCTTTTTTTATATACCAAATAAATTATTAAAGGTAATGCACTCGTGATAATTTTCGTTCAATCTATACCCCGTGGAGAATATTCCAGAATTCTTTCAAAATTTTTTGATCAGTGCTTTTCGAGATAATGTAGGGGACAGCGATTTTTCGCTATTTTTTAAAAGTAATACGAAGAAAAGTGTGCACAAGTATTACATTATATACATATTTTTTACTCGTGTTTTCACAAGCTTTCATTTGACACCACACTCGATGATCTAGTAAAAATTTTTTTTTTGCACTTCCGATTTCACCCCTCAAAACGAACCCCTTAAGTCAAAATTTATGTTACGGTGGTATAAAATGATCATTGACTTCACAAAACACACCCCAAATGAGTTTTCAACAAAGTTTGTTTCCAATCTTTACTGAAATCTGATGACCTTGAAATTTTTGTTTTTGTTATATACCAGATAAATTATTAAAGGTAATGCACTCGTGATAATTTTTGTTCAATCTACCCCCCGTGGAGAATATTCCAGGATTTTTTCAAAATTTTTTGATAAGTACTTTTCGAGATAAGGGGCGGGACAGCGATTTTTCGCGATTATTTGAAAATGACACAAAGAAAAGTGCGCGCAAGTATTACATTATATATATTTTTTTACTCGTGTTTTCACAGCCTTTCATTTGACACCACACTCGATGACTTAGTAAAAAAATTTTTTTTTCGCTTTCGATTTCACCCCCTAAAATTAACCCCTTAAGTCAAAATTTAACTTTCAAAACTACATGGCTCTGATGAGGCCATCAATTCCTATATTATTATCAAATTTCAAGTTTCTATGACAAATAGTTTCGGAGAAAATCGGGGTGTGACAGACAGACAGGCAGACAGACAGACATACATACAGACAGACAACAGACAGACAGACAGATACCGAAGTGATCTTATAAGTGTTCCGTACGGAACACTAAAAAAAAGAGCCAAAAATCGCTCCCACCCCACTATCTCCAAAAGTACTAATCGAAAGAGTTTAAAAAAATTTTGAAAAAATTCTGATATATTCTCCAGAACGTGTAGACGGAGCGAAAATTATCACGAGTGCATTACGTTTGATAATATAATTTTTCTAGTATAAAAAACTAGGTATCTTGACAATATGGTGAAGGTGTTTTTTCGTGAAAACCTGTAAATTTAAACGGGTACTATGAAATATCTATACGTACTTGGTGCACTAATATAGGGGAAGAGTGGCATGAAAGAGCCAGTTTTGAAAAGAGGTCAAAAAAATACAAAAGGAAATAATTAAATAATAAGATTTGCGTTATCAATTATTATTTATTTCTTTATGTACGTAACGTTACAAACAAAAACCCAAAAGCAACAATATACATAGACTTTTAATCATTTACAAAAAAAAATGGAATTCGGCTCTTTCATAACACATAGGCTTTGAAAGAACCAACTTTAGTTATGAAAGAGCTAGATCCCTATTATAGAGACTTTAACCGGAAATTAAGAAAAATATGATTAAAAATAGTTATTATTATACAGAAAGTATTAATTTATGCAAATGCTTTATAAAGTTTTTACTTAAAATCTAAGAATCTTTCACTAAATCAACCTTCTGAGATTAATAATTGCAAAACGATCTAGATACAGTCTTTTTAGGAACTTATAAAGTCAGTAAAAATAAAAATGTGATCAAAAATAAACAATTCAACAAACTTAAAAACATTTTTAGCAAAAATAAAGCAATGTCCCTTTAACACCACAGGATTCATGTGCCCAACTGGAACAAATTTTGCACTGGAACCACTCCTGATTGCTATTGCTATAATTTTCTTTGCACACTACACAATCATCTCTCTTTTTCCCCTTTTATTATAGCCCTTGACTGAGACTTTCTTCTTAACTTGTAACAATACTATATTGTCAGAATCTGCTGAATCAGAATCTGTGTTATTATTTGTTATTCTTTTCTTGTTAAGCGCTTTTAGAGATTTTTTTCTCGTCATTTTCTTAACATTTTTTCTTTTTTGTCTTGCTTTTGCCTCCTTCTCTTCTATCTTGTCTTTTTCTGGAGTATCCGTTACAGTGGCAGATGATATTTCCCGGTTATTACGAATAGCGTTTTTTCTAGGACCTGCCTTTGAAAAAGGTCTAATCATTTGCTGTGAGGTAATTTGTTGTCCTGAAGTGCTCGGAACTGAAAGTACAAGGGCAGGCGAAGGTGGAGGCGGTCTCAAATGGTCTTGTGATATAATTTGTTGCTCTGAAGTTCTTGGAACAGGAAGTGATAATGCAGAATTAGGTGAACGCGAAGAAAGTCCCATATTCTCCTCAATTTCAGTCACGTCGTTTTCTTTGTCCGAATCGACCTCTGCAAATGAATCAGATCTATCAGTCACAAATGATGTCAGAAACTCTTCGTGGCCAAATATGTTCGAGTTCAAGGAATAAATCCCCGTTTTGAGAAAACCTTGCGTAATATTGTGAGGACTGAAAGCTGACAGATATGCATCTTTCACAAATTATCCAACTTGATAAATAGTCACTGTTTTACCAAGAGTTGACAACATCCACTCATTCATAGCAATCCCATACCTGGTTTTGAAGAGACCATATACTGTGGCGTCAAGTGGCTATAGCTTGTGGCTGCAGTGTGGCGGGAATGTGACTATTACAATGGAGTTTTCTTTGGTAAATTGAAATACTCTAAGATTAACATGTGAACTGTGATTGTCCATTAAGATCAATGCCGGATTTTCCTAAGAGGACTTCATATGCGCCACAAAATGTTCCAAGGCTTTAATAAAATATTCTTCATTCATCCATACTGAAATATTTGCCAATCTGAGAGCACCTGGTGGGCCATTGATTAGCATTATGTCTTTGTAATTCACTCGTGGAAATACAAAAATTGGTGATAAAAAACCACCAGTAGCTTTAATGCAAAACAAAGTTGTCACCAAAGTCCCTCGTTCGCCTGATGTCACTTATCCGATTTGTTTCGATCCTCTTTCAGCAATCACTTTGGGAGGTTTGGTTATAGAACTACAGTCTGTTTCATCTGCGTTAAAAATCATATGTATTGGAAATTTATTACTTGAGTAAACATCGGTAAGTTTTTCAAAAAAATGTACTTACATTCGTTTTGTTAAGACTAGTAGCTCTGGAGAGAGAAGTACTTTCAGATTTGCTTACTGCTAATTCTTTGTGTCAGCTCATAAACCCTGTGTTAGGACACCATGAATTTTATCGACCACTTCTTCAGAAGTAACATCAATTGTGCGCTATGAACGTGCAGGATCTGCAGTGCTCGTATGACGACATTTAAATTCATCTATCCAGTAATGAATGGCTTTGAGTGCTGGTGCGGAGTCCCCATCAATCCTTTAGTTCAACTTCTATGTGGGATGTAATCCACTTTTTGCTCGGCTTTATCTATTTCTACTAAACGTATAACACCGATCACTTACGATAGCTGCCAACAAACAACTGCGAGTTGCATGTGTTTGAAACTTATGATACAACGGTCACAAGAATCATGCTTACCAACAATCATGCCACTTAACAAAATTGCTCGGCATTTTACAAAAATCAATCCACTCTATTGTGAAACTTGCCTATATTGTGAAACTTGCCATGCGTATACCACAATAAAACAACGAAAAGAATCAGACATATCCTAAGCGTTTGATGGACAACATGATCCAAGAACATTAACTATTAGTAATAGATCTTAAGAAATGAAAGAAATATTTTAGAAACAAGTGTCCGGTGAATTCTTTGCGAGCATTTGGAAATGAATAAGGGATGACGGGTTTCAGAACTTCCTTCAGCATTTTATTTTGAGAAATTAGCACAGATATCAAGTTTTGAAATGTAACAAAGAACGATCAGGTTCAAAAAAAGTATCAAAAATATCTATATATACGAAGGCCAAGCGAAGGATCCACAATTAAACAAGAAGTGTCTTAGTATAGAAGAAACTTTTATAGAGGTTTTCTAAGATTGTCAGGAAACATATTGAGTAGATGTTAACTGGTGTAACACCATAGGTAATGTATCTGACCTTTTGAAGCAACGGTGGTGGCCATGGTAATGCACCCATACATACCGCTAGTGTCGAGTAAGTTTCTGGTAAAATTATTTTTTATAACTTGATCATTCATCGTGTAATATGGCCTCTCTAGACTACTATTTCTCACAATAACGGGAAAAGAACCTTGGCTGAAGTGGTCTGACTAAACGACGCAAATGGCGTTCCATTAAAGTAAAAAGGAAAAAACTAAAGGCGGAGCTGCTTCTGGAAGGGGGCGCCAATCGACAAAGGGTTAAAGGACAACGGTGGGGTAAAACCCCATGATAAAAATATACTCCCATACACTGGAAATCTACACACTTATAACCTTAGACATAGAAACGGATGAAATTTCAATTCAAAAAGGGGTTCGTCAGGGCTGCGTCCTGTCTCAACTGTTTAACGTATATTCTCAGTTCGTGTTTCGGAAAGCACTGGATAAAAGATGTAAGGGAGTGAGCATTGGAGGGACATTAATTAACAACATTTGCAGACGATACTGCTATAATGACTGAGAGTGTAGAAGATCTATAAACCCTCGTAGAAAGAATCAACCGAGAGTGCGAAGAAGTAGGACTCACTATAAACATCAAGAAAACCAAATTTATGGTTGTGAGTAAAAACCCAAACATTAACCCTTTACTTACACCGACTGGAAAACAAATAGAACGGGTTCAAAAATACAAGTACCTGCATAAATGCACAACTAGATCCGATGAAGAAATCCAAATTAGACTAGAAACGGGTCGAAAGGCATTTGTGGAGCACTCTTCAATGCTTACTAAAATCTTCGCATCAGACTGAGATTTATGGAGTGGTGAGTGGTGGAAACTTGGACCTTAAAAGCTCAAATTATCAAGAAGCTAGAATCATTCGAAATGTGGCTGTATAGACGCATACTAAAGATATCCTAGACTCATAGAATCACCAACGACGAAGTATTAAGACGTGTTGGGAGCAAAAGAAAACTCCTAACAACCATCAAGATATGAAAAATATCTTACATAGGACACACCCTACGCAACGAAAATTACTTGTTGCTACAAAACATAATGCAGGGAAGAGTGGACGGAAGGAAAAGTATTGACAGGACAAAGAAGTCTTGACTGCGAAACATAAGGGAGTGGACGAATCTCAGCGTTAAAGAACTGTTCCATGTGGCAAGAGACAGAGAAGCATTTAGAGATGTGGTCGCCAATGTTTAATAGAAGACGACATGAGAAGAAGAAGAGGAAATATAACACTAGGCGTTGGGTATTTTTGACAAAAAACAACCCAGTGAAATTTTACACTTAATTTAAAAATTGATGACCAGGAGTGGGAGAGATCTTTCATAAATCTCTTAGAACTGAATTCTAAAAATTAAAAACAGGTGACAGCAGGTGATGGAAAATTTTCTAACAAAAGAGGTCCCTGCCTTTAGTAGAATTTTACCAACTTACACTGAATTTAAAAGTTGATGAGAGGGTAGGTGAACTTTTTTCACAAAGTGATATCACAATAATAAAAACACCGTTTCTAAGTAGCGCTATTTTTAGACTCATAGCGGCGGGAACATATATCTCTAGCTTCCGCCATATATTACAACTAATTACGTATAAAATAGAGAGAGAATATAGAGAAAAGAAAATGTTTACTTTATCTTTTGGCGCTGCGTATTAATAAACTATCTTGGTACACCTTTCCTCGTATCATGACTCATCAGCCGAGCTAAACTTGCTAGACAAAAGAATAGAAAAGTAATTACCCCTGTAAAAGCGAGATATATCAATTATTATTATATTAATCAATAAAAAATAATTTAGTCCAATTCTAACAATAAACTGTTTAATGATATTTAGCGCCTAATTTTTTTTCACGAATTTATATTTACTTACTCTGAAGTTTTAATATGCAATCATCGACATAAATTTATCGTTAAATCTAAAACTTTCTCTAATAAACAAACATATATTATTAAGTATCGGATTTAAGGCACCCCATGAATCTGTAAAAATTATAACAAAATCTCGGAAGATATTCTGTGAAATGGTAGAGATTGTAAAGTAAGTCAACCTAGTGTTTGAATATGTGTTATTCGATATGTATAATTTAATGATGCGGCAATGTGCACAAGCAATTGCAAGTACATACGCGCCAATAACTATCCTATCCTTCATGTTTATTTTAGTAAGTTGTGTTTAAAAAAAAAAATAAAAGATCAAATATACAACTGAAATTTGCATGTATTTCTTGACATGCTCCCCTGGGATACACTTATTCGAATGCCCAGCCTTAACTACTACACGGAATACGTCGGGAAGATTGTCAGAACGCTTGAACAATCCTAGTGCAGAATCCTCCGTGTGTATCTTTTCCAGATAATGGCGGTAAAGAACACGCCTTTAATTGTAGATAATTGTAGTAACAAGAAGTTTTATCATTTTCAACTAGTTAGGAAAAGGCAGTTTTCGCAGTTTGAGCGGCCGCTTTAAGTTAAATATACGTATCATTATTAAGAAGCGCTATTTATCAGTATTTCTGTCCAATTAGTTTTGCTACATTAATATACCAGTTTGACTATATTGAGTGATTGTCCGGCTCGACTGAAGAGCGGAATAACACTAATGATAAATATAAGAAGTTACATAGACTGACAGACAATATCATAAAGCACTTCAAGCCATTAAATAATATAAAAATAGCGAAATACAATACAGCAACGATTGGAAGCCTGTTCACGATAAGCAAAGATAGACTTGCAATGTTGTGTATAATATACCTTGTAACCAATGCGATATATGTTCGTGTGCCCTGACTATTCATTTCCAACAGATGGACCATAATATTGATTTTGAGAAAACGTCTATCTTGAGACCTGAAAACAACTATAAAAAAAACCGGTCAAGTGTAAGTTGAACTTGCACAATTAGTGTTCCGTATGTCGATTGCTTTAAAAATAAAAAATTTTGTTACGGAGGTATAAAATGGTCAGTGACTTCACAAAACACACCCCAAATGAGTTTTCAACAAAGTTTGTTTCCAATCTTTACTGAAAACTGATGACCTTGAAATTTTTTTCTTTTTTTTTTCATATACTAGATAAATTATTAAAAGTAATGCACTCGTGATAATGTTTGTTCAATCTACACCTCGTGGAGAATATTCCAGGATTTTTCAAAATTTTTTGATCAGTACTTTTTGAGATAAGGACAGCGATTTTTCGTGATTTTTTAAAAATTATACAAAGAAAGAAGAAAAGTGTGCGAAAGTATTACATTATATATATTTTTTACCCGTGTTTTCACAAGCTTTCATTTGGCCCCACACGCGATGACCTAGTAATTTTTTTCACTTCCGATTTCACCC
>CM032449.1:43146874-43266874 GCA_019049505.1 Pachyrhynchus sulphureomaculatus
AACACACCAAAAAATACATTGATGGCAAAGAATATTTTCATACTCTTACTTGACAGACGGTATCATTTACGGGTTTCTTGACGTCACAGAATCTAAAAAGTTTAATTTTTTTTGTCATTACTTTCAATTTTTTCAAGAAACGTGGGTAAAATAAATGAAAATCGTTAAATATTGTACAGTCTCCAAAGTATTATGAGAATATTTCTAGGGTTTTGGTTGAGTTTATTCATATTTATCTTCAAAATATAGAAACACTCTAGTTTCAATTTTCAATTTATTTATTTTGTTTTAATAACTTTAATGAGAAATAAAGTAAATGAAACAGTTAAACGAGATATTTTAGAATTACTAACTATCTGTCTTGATCCAAACTAGTTTGAATTCGACAATAAATTTTGTACCTCTAAAGAAAGCTTAATTATGGGTAACCCTTTAAGTCCTTTACTTTAGAACAAAAATGCATCAATATAACTAATAAAAATTTGATTTATTGGTAAAGATATGTCGATGACATCATTTTTTGTTTTACTGGAACGGATAGGCAACTAACTATCTTCCTTAATTTCTTAAATAATTTACATCCCAATATTAAATTTACGTTAGAACTTGAAATCAATAATTCGATCAATTTTTTTAGATCTGTCTATATCAAAAATAAATAATATGCATGATTTTTCTATTTTTCATTAGATGTCACGGACACAGTTATTCACAATAGTTCACCACACCCTTATACTCACAAAATGGCCTTATTCAATTCCTTTATCAATAGATTATTACACATTCACATATAAAAAATTAATTTTAACAAAGAACTAAACGTCATTAAATAAATAGCAGTTAATAACGGATACCACCCTAAGCCCTAGGATAGTTGACAAAAAAGTAAAGCACAATACATTTACTTACACAAGAAAAACCACTAGAAAAATCTTCAAATAATTAAAACAAAATAACAAATAAATAGCATTTAAAACTAATAACACTATAGGGAATATAATACTGAATAACAAATCAAAATCTGACAAAATGAAAAAATCAGGCGTCTATTTATTGAATTGTGAATCTTGTACCAAAAACGATGTTGGACAAACTGGTAGGCCACTTGAAACCCGTATTAAAGAATACAAATACAGTTATTTTAAACAAACAATAGCAACTCACATTATGCAACCCATGTAATTAATGAATCACATATGTTAATTTCAATGATGAATTTGAAAACTTACACATTGAAAATAAATCCAAAAAATTAAATCTCTTAGACAGTCTCGAAATTAATAAACGTAAAAATTCCAACCAGTTATTAAACCAACAGGTAGATTTAAATCATTCTCCCTTACTTAATTTATTTTTTCTTTTCTTTCTTTTCTCAGAAATTCTATCAGATTTATACTTTATAAATATAATATAACTGTACATAATTTAATAAAATAATTAACCCAAATCAAGTATAAATTATACTTTAAGGAACATACTACTTACATTACAATTTAAAAAGCCTGTCCTAAATTATAAGATCCTGATTTTTACCGTTTTAAGTGGGAAATATAAAAATTTTGACCTTTTGTTTATGATAGGTTGCAGAGATGGACTTAAGAATTTTATTCATTAATGCATATAAATAAAATTATAAGTGTTTTCGGAGATACTTTTTTATAGATGCATGTAAAAACAAATGGACAAGAAGTACAAATATACAGGTTGAATGATTGGGGTTTACAAGAGGGGACATATTGTATAAATAAAAATATATTTTAACTTAAGCCTAATTCGGTTTCAGTATCACTGTCATCAGCTGAGGTAATTATCAGTGGTTTTATATTATTTACATAAATATATGAATCTTCAACTTTAACAACGTGCTGAATGGAATTCTTTCAGCTTTCACAAAGTATATCATTTATAACTTTTTTTACTAATTCGACCACTGACCCGCTTAAAGTAGGAGAAACATTTTGTGCTCTTGTTTTTGATTTAACTTGATGCCAAATATGTTTAATTGGATTAAACACACAATAATACGGAGGAAGTCGCAAAATAGTGTGTCCCATTTTGTCAGTCATACTATTACAAATATATTTCTTTTTCAATTTATAGTCTTTCAAAACTTCCAAAAGATCACTTTTTATAACTAAAGTCAAAATAAATGTCATTTTTTAACATATATTCCTGTATTTCCGATTTGGTGTTGGCTGCATAGTAGGCGACTTTGGTAACTTGCATTGTCCATAACTATAACACTCTGTTCGGGAACATCTGGCAAGAAGGAATTTTGAAACCAATTTTCAAAAAGTTCTTCGATCGCGTCTTCGTGATAGTCCAAACTAGAATCTTTTATGTTTTTTGCAGATAATAGTAGACAATTTGAAACCCAGCCCTTTTCAGATCCAGCATGCAAAATGGTTATTAGTTTACCTTTATTTGAAGGTGCGTTAGTCTGACATTTTGTACTGCTATCAACCCTTTTTACACAGTGTCATGGGTATCGATCCATGTTTCGTCGAGGTAAATTATTGGCCAATTCTCTGATCCATACTTTTTAATTTCTTGTAAATAAGTATGTCGCAAGATTCGTATTCTTTGTGACTCCATCACTACTTGCCTTTGTTGATTTTTCTTAAGAGAATTCTGTAAAGGGTTGATCGGCCACAATGTATATTGGTCCCGTCCTGCACCAGTCTTAATTTTATTTTGTCTTGTGTCGCACCAACTGCTCTTCATACATAGAATATATATGATGCATTTGAAAATCTTTGCGTTTTTTCCTGTTCCTGAGTGATGGTTTTCCTACAATACCCTTAATCGTAGAAATTGGAGTTTTTGTTAGTTCACTGTTTTCTTGCAAAGCATTTTGTTTATTCAAATTTCTTTTTACCAAACTGTCGTAAATATTTTTCACTATTTGTTTAGCGTCAAGTGATAAATGTTTTCTCTTGCGATACCCACTATTGCAATTTTCCCACGGATGCCACATAATTAAAATAGAACCGTTACGTTGTAAGTTGTAAGTAAAACTGGAAATAAAAATAATAAAAAGTATCTTTCGAATCTTAACGGGGACCTGTGGTCATTATCAAATACTTAAAGGGCTCCAAACCGGATTGCAGGTGCAAGTGAGGGCGGTATACAAAGCAGGTGAAATAAAAATACGTTTATGGTAATACCTGGCAACTACGCACAAAACCCCAATAGGATCGTTTATTGCCCCATTGAAAAAGCAAGGCAAGATATTATATCTTGGTATCTACTTTACTCTTAATACATTTCTGAAGTGTGTTTGAAAGAATTTTTAAGTTGTTAAAATAATAATTGATTATAATGGATTTCCAACAAGTATCGGCTAATACAAAAACATATTTATCTTGTTCTTTTCAAGTTTTTGAGCAAAGAGACCGTAATAATATATTATTTTGTAATTATTTCCGATTTTAACAGGGGTAGGGGGTAATAATAGTGATATTAGTAATTTTTCTTGATTCTGGTAGATATAATTGACAAATTTGAAGCAGAACTTCGTTTCGTAAAATAAATAAGGCGTTAAAAGGGCGAAGAGGGGTATCTTCCTTTATAAGTGGGGTATCTTCCATTTCTATTCAGGATTCTGGGACTCCAAGAATCTCCAAGTTTTATAATTTTTTTATTATTTCTAATTCTAACATCTGAAGGATGTGTGGTCGTTAAATATTATTAATATAGTATTAAGACAGTTTTTTCTGGTTTGTTGGTTATGTCGGAAAATTTTTAGCCAAATTATTTATACTAAAATATGTGTGAACCTAAAGAGATGGGCGGTAGGGATTAAAAAGGTAGCTACTTATATCGCAATAACTGTCCATTTCAGGGTTATTAGAGTTGAGAAAATCAAAATTAAATTATTTTCTCAAGATTTCGAAATCCGCTTAAGTTTTCTTTTCATGTCATCATAATATGCCTATTGTGTAAAATACCGTGTTGCTATACTTGAATTAAATTATTCTTTAGTGTTAGAAAGATAAACTCAGTGTTTATTTATGAAACTACGCCAGGAGAGTACTGGGTAAATCATTTTACCATTTCTGTTTCAGGTACTTATGTGGTCTACAATGTACGTTTGTTCGTTACTAAAAGCAGAAGTGAAAAAATTGGGAGATTCTTGCAATGTGTTACGGGACCTCAGTAACGAAGAGGAGGTTAAGCAAGAATTAGAAGACTTTTACCAGCAGATTCAATCAAATAATGTAAAATTCACCGCAGCAAGATTTTACGAAATTAATCAGAGCACTTTAATTCAGCACATTAAGGTTATATTTTCATATTTTATTGTAATGGTACAGTTCGAAAACTCAGGAAAGGAAGTAAATGATTAGTATTTTTGATCACGTATTTTTGAAAATAATTATTTGTGAATGTAAGATTGAAGATAAAACATTTTTAGCAAAATATTCTTTATTAATAACTTTATTCATTGTTATAAAAGCTACCAAATATATTTTTTAGCTTCTTAGTTTGTTTAGAACGAGCTTTGGGTGCACTAAACGAGAAGTGTTTAGCACAATCAAAAATTACTTTATAGTATTATAGAACCTAGAAATAACATTGTGTATTAATGTTTAAGGAGCACAAAACTTTTTTCTGGTGACCTGGCACACGGTATATATTTACCAATAGGAGGATCCATTGTTAGATTCAAGATATATTTAATCTAATATTCCCTTTATTGAAATTGAAAAACTTTTTGATTTATTAATATTTAAAAGTATAGGGTTTTAGTAACTCTAAAAGAAAGTAAACGATTTACATATGCTTGTTACAGTTTTTTTTATTTTTTATCCAAAAATATTATTTTTAGTAAGGGGTTAAGAATAAAAACAAATGTATTAAAAATATTTATTTTATATTATGATAAAAAATGATAAATAAATAAAAGTTGCCAAATCTTATATTACTTAAATATAAATGACTACATAATTTAATTAAATAAATACCTAATAAAAAATAGATCCTGTAATATCATTTTCAAAAACTAAATAAACAACTCAGTTATTAAAACCATATATATAATTTATGAATATTACGAAATTTGTGGTTTAATTAAGCTTATTACATACATGGGCGCTTGCACAATTTTTTTCAAAAGAGCCAGGTTATTTTAATTTACTTTACTACTCAAAGTAATCTAGTGAATTTTTAATGATCTGATATCTTTGTAATTCAAGAAATTTACATTTATAAATTTAAAGGGAACCTTTCATATTTATAATAAATTAATTCGAGAAGGATTGGTAAACAGAATTTTAAGGAAGTAACTGTGTATGTTGAGATCTTTAGATAATTCTTGGAAATTAAAAGATAAATCAAAATAACCGGACTTGCGCAATTAGTGTTCCGTATGTTGATTGCTTTTAATATAAATTTTTTTTGTTACAGAGGTATAAAATGATCAATGACTTCACAAAAACATACCCCAAATGAGTTTTCGACAAAGTTTTTTTCCGATCATTACTGAAAACTGATGACCATGAAATTTTTATTTTTTCTTATTTTTATCTTATGTACCATATAAATTATTAAAGGTAATGCACTCGTGAAAAATTTTCGTTCAATTTACATCATGTGGATAATATTCTAGAATTTTTTCAAAATTTTTTGTTGAGTATTTTTCGAGATTTTTTAAAAATAATACAAAGAAAAGCGTGAGCAAGTATTACATTATATATATTTTTGAACTGATGTTTTTAAAAGCTTTCATTTGACACTCTACTCAATGACCTGGTAAAAGTTTTTTTTCACTTCCGATTTCACCCCCCAAAACTAACCCTTTCAGTGAAAATTTAGCTTTCAAAACTACACGGCTCTGATGAGGTCATCAATTCCTATGTTAGTGCCAAATTTCAACTTTCTATGTCAAATAGTTTCCGAGAAATTGGGGTGTGACCGACACACGGACAAACACCGAAGTGATCTTAGAAGTATTCCGTACGGAACTCTAAAACCAAGTTTAAATCGTATATATTTTATAGGTCATTCGCAATTATATTTTTCGCTGTATTGCTTATTTGTTATTTGTACAGGGAAACAAGTTGTCATTTATAGTATTATGTAAACATTATATTAACATATGCGTATGTTCATATATTGGTTGTATATCTTCGATTTTCGATTTGTATATGATAATTTTTGAGAGTTGACAACTGTCCTCCGTCTCAAACTTGGCGAGAACCCATGTTTACATCCTAATCTAATCAACAAATTTTGCAATATTTTTTTAAGAATCGATAGTAACATAATTCGTTAAAAATATCCAAATATTTAATCCATTAGACGAAAATTGTCTTAACTTGAGAATAACTCTTCCATTCTTAATCTAAAATGATTTTAGTCTAACATGCTGTTTAAGGAAGAATAGGAAACACTACATCTTATAATAAAATTTATAATATCATATGTATTAAAAAAAATAAATAAATTAAGAAATAAGTATTGGAGACAGGTAACAATTGTAAGAAGTATCAAATGTATTTCTTAATAATGTGACCATCTGCTAATTTATGTGTAAGATATTTGCATACAAACAACCCTATGTTTTTGGTGTTAATTCAGAGGGTTAATTTCTTAAGAAATCTCTACGGGTATACTTTTATCGGTAAAATAAGTTTTCTGTTGAGAATGACGTGTATAACTTTAATTTTGAAAAAATATAAAAGAAGAGGGCCTTTTATCTACCCAACAAAATAGATTTTGGCTCAAAAAAATCTACAATCAGAGCAGTTTATCAGACTCATATCTTGAGCTGCGCAGTGTAGGAAAATCGACAGTTGCTAAGTAACTAAAGTCTGCAGTATTTTCATTTGATTCAAACGAAAGATAGTGTGAAACAATGTTTAATGGTATTAGTACTCTTAAAAACTGAATCCTTTTTAAATAACTTGTTTATTTAAGATAAAAAAATAATTCAGTTTAACAGTCAATGCTCAAATTGAACATCACAATGATATAAGAGCTTTTAAAAGGGTTAACTTACCCAATTAATCATAAGCCCTTATACACCCAAGAAAATTTTAATAATTAATATTTTATTAGTTTCTTATCATAAAAAAATTCAAGGCCACATCTGTTAAAATCTATTAAACTAAAACCGAAAGCTCAGGCAGAAAAATTTGATTTTTATTACAATTGTCAACACAATTAACTGGAAGTACTCCAGTTATAACTTAAATTTAAACGTATTAAGGCTGTTGATTTCGTAGAAAGGGAAATGAAGCATATTCTATACAATTTAGGTAAACATTCGAGTTTTTAAGTCAGTAATATCATAACTAGACTTGTGGATGTTTTAAGAACTGCCACGTCATTCTTTGTCACTAATTTGGAAAACAAAAAAACAAATTTTAAATGATCTTTAGAAATTCAAATCCTTTAAAGATTTTTAAATGTAATGAAATTGGTATTACCGGTTTCCATATGCAAGTTTTAAAATTGTATAGAATATTGCATTATGAGCTTTTTCCTTGCGGAACCAGAAGCTTTAATTTTCTGATAAACTCTATGTAGTGAACTTATTCGTAGAACTAACACACTTATTACTAAAAGCGTTTTATTTTAAGCGTTTTATTCCAAAAATACTACCTACCTTAATATAATAGCTCTGTCTGTTTATTTAAATGATTATTTGTACAATATTTTTTAGCTACAATTTTAAATATTCTAAGTATCACAGGCTTTTTTGGAATATATATTTTACAGCCGACAATTTTTATTTTAGATTACGCAATAGTTATTGTGAATACTAAAAATTGGTGCAATAAATTATATTATTAAAAATATACACAACAGTTATTTTTACTAACCTGAACTAATGCATGTCATGCGTGACTAGACATTTTTATGCGAGAACTCTCTATACAATTTTTTTTTCTAACTCTGATACAAAAGTGAAGTTTTTAAAAGTAAAACAGTTTGAAATGTTTTGTTTCTGATAACGGGTAATGACATGAAAGACAATTTTTTACTGAAGATAAGATATTGAATATTAATTGACATAAATAATAAGGTCATTTCTTATTAAACTTTTTGACATAAAATATAAAATAATTGTAAATTTGTTACCATTTTTATTAAAATTAGAAAAAATCTTTGTTTGAACAAGCCAAACCATGCAATTTCGTTTAAATCTATTCTACAATTGCTTTTTAGCTATAAATTTTCCTTTGTAGATTTTACTTCTAAGAAACAGTTTATCAATGTGGACTTAACACTAACAGTTAGTATATAATGATTATATTAAGTTAGTGACTAACTCAAAGATAATCATTATAGCAACATCAATAAGCAGTACTTATTCTGTTATTATCTGTATCTATATATCTTGAAGTTTTAGGCTTTAACACGACTTTGATAAATCTCTCCTAAGAGCTTTCACGCACTGTGATTATGCGTGTTAGAAAAATTGTTATAGTACATTGCAATCATAATTACTATAATATGTAGGTACACACATTAAAACACAACCACTGCTGCCATTTTTATCTGTAAAAATAATCATTTTTATTTAATTGGGTTACTTGCTGATGAACAATGGCAGCTAAGATGATTTTCGGCTATTACATGAAGATAACCACTATAGTCATCAAAATATTCAAGTGTCAAGTTGACTCTTTCGATTTCTTTTGCTGTACATGTCTCCTGATCTGTTAAACAACATCCTGCACGGTCACATCTGTTTAGAACCACAAAGCTATCTACAAACTAAAAATAAAACAATGTTTTAGATAGAATTCTTGCTTTAATGATATTGATGGATTTAGCAAGTTTATTAATGTACATTCATAGATTCATAAATAAATATTAGTTTATATTGAAGAAAAAGTATATTTTTCAAAAATTGATAGATTTTCGAGAAAATTTGGCAAAATTTTATAATTTTTAGAGGGTCTTGACGAACATACAAAAAAATGTAATCAAGAACGCGTATTTAGTTCATGTAATTCATATATTAAAGATAACTTAAATTCTCAAGAACCTTAAAATTGTATTTACTTGTTTTATATGGATGCGATTACTGTGATAATATCTACTATATTGCAATATTAAACTAAATCTACACAAATTTCACATAATAATTGTTGGCTTTCCAATATTCAAGACCACATAACTGGCGAGAAGTCCAAAATCGTACATGTAGTACACAGTCTTAGCGCCAAATTATGTTAAAAACCTCTAAAAGTACGTCCAGACTGTGAACCAAAAATATAATTTCTTTAACACAATTTAGAAATAATTTTTATAAACTTTGAGAAATCAATATACTATAGAAATAATTATTATTATTATGCATCTAGCTGAGACATAAAATTCATCACGCAAAATGACTAATTGTTAATAATAAATAACGTTATTAAAATATTTCTACTTTCAATTTAGTTCAGTTTATTTTATTAAGCACTTTATGTCATGATTTGATAACTATTAGTAAATTATTTGTTTTTTTTTATGGGTCTAGCACACGTGCTGCAGGGACGTCCCTAAAGTGCTATAGAAGCGATACGTGTGCGGAAAAAAGCCATTCACGTTGTTCTTGAATCGCTGTAAATTGTACTCGGTGGGAAACACAGCCCTGAGCAAATTATTCCAAAGGGATGATGTTCTCCATATAAAAGACTGCTTGAAGAGCGTTGTACGAGGAGTAACAAGCTGAACCTCATACAGATGTGAAGTATTAGCGCGACGTGTATCTCTAACATGCACCGCTCTGAGAGGAATTAAACGGGCTACATCCTTCGAACACTTTGCTCAAATCGCCAACCGTTCTTCGATGTTCCAGCGAATCCAGGCCGCCGGTCAGTTCCAGGTCTCCAATCAGACGAACTGCTCTTCTCTGAATAAAATCCAATAAATGCAATGTACGTTTGGGAGCAGAGCCTTAAATATGGGAACAGTATACCATAGCTGGTCGAATTTGAGCTTTGTAAAGAATTAACAGTAGTTGTGGAGTGTAAAGCTTTCTGGTTCGAAATAATATTTCCAACTTTTGAGAAGCTATCCTTGCTATGCCTGCGAGATGTTCATGCCAGGACATATTTGCTCCCAAATTAACACCCAACAAATTGAGTGACGATGTTAGAGGAATGGAATGCCCCGCCATAACTATGCCGGGTTCAGCAATGTTAACTTTTTTAGAAAAAACTACCTCCTGGGTTTTTGTAGCGTTAAATTCCACTTGGTTACTGTCATCCTAAGATAGAATTTCTTCCAGTTCTTTGCGGATATTCGTCTCAGTAGCCGATGCCCAAGCGTTCAAAGTGAATGAAGTGATAAACGTACTGTCATCTGCAAAGCTGTAGATTGGGTTTCCGGTCTTTTCCAGCAGATCGTTAATGTAAATGAGAAAGAGAGTAGAAGATAGTATGGAGCATTGGGGCACACCGGCGTTGATAGTGAAAGAAATCCCTCGACTGTCACTCGTAAAGAAAGCTCTCTGAGGAAACATGAGAGCCACAAACAGAACTTTTCAGACATACCATAAAAGCGTAGCGTCTGTTGATCTATGTTTAAGAAAGCCATATTGGTGATCGCTAATTATGTCTAGAAGATGCTGATTGATAGCCTTTTCCATGACTTTCGATATTATTGAAAGCATTGCGACTGGTCGGTAGTTATTTGGCAAGGTCTTCTTGCCTTTTTTAGGTATCGGCTGAACTGTGGCACATTTCCAACAGAAAGGAAATATTCCCTTTCTGTAGGATAGGTTGAAAAGTCTACAGAAAACTGGTGTTAGTTCCCTCGCACAGTTTTTGGGAACTATGGTAGGTATTCCGTCAGCGCCAGAAGCTTTTTTGATGTCTAGCTTCATTAAAATACGTTTAATGATACGCTGACTGAAGACAATATCGGGCATCCTTGACTACACTATGGGAATGGTAGGTTGTGTTTTTCCTTGGAAATCGACAGTAGAATGTAAAGCAAAGAGTTCAGCCAACAAGTTCGCTTTTTCAACAGGTGTGTTTCCAATAAAATTATCTGGCCGTGTGAGTAGTGGTATGGTAGATTTGGTGAAATTTTGACTAACTGCCTTAGCGACTGACCAAAAGGACCTGGAATTGTTGGTACAAGCGAGAAGTTTGTTTCTATTGCGTTGATTGTGTGCCTCCTTTGTTTGGTCGATAATTTTTTTGCATCTGTTCCGGGCACGAACAAAGGTGTTACGATTTATGGTGTTAGGATTTACACGCCATTGTCGGCAGGCAAGATGTTTAGAAGCAACAGCTTTTTTGCGTTTTCGGTCAAACCAAGGCTTGCCGTTGGA
This sequence comes from Pachyrhynchus sulphureomaculatus, assembly GCA_019049505.1. NCBI lineage: Eukaryota > Metazoa > Arthropoda > Insecta > Coleoptera > Curculionidae > Pachyrhynchus > Pachyrhynchus sulphureomaculatus. Next base: position 43,158,159 of record CM032449.1, read on the forward strand.
AGGGTATTTTTTCGAAAAAGGAATGTAAGCTTCCATACCAGACAAAATAACATCGAAAACGTTCCTGGCGCAGTCAGGTAGGTCGTCAGATCGAAAACAAACGTCTAACCAAGGAAAAGTTCGAAAATATTCCATGACACCTTCCGATTTAGCAAATCTGTAGTGCCAAATCTTGCGCGGTTTGGGCTCCTCTCTGTCACTGATTGGTAGGATACTCGATGTCGAAAGCAGTTTATGGTCGGAAGAACCTAACGGCGGATTTACGGTGACATGTAAATCTCGGGATTGGTATTTAAAAACAGATCAAGAAGACTAGCGAACTCCCCGTCTCGATCAGGAATCCGTGTTAGTTCGTCAATAAGCTGAGTTAAGCCACAACTGATTGAGTTTTCACGACCTTGTTTGTCGGTAGTATTTGTATATATATATATATATATATATATATATATATATATATATATATATATATATATATATATATATATATATATATATATATACATACTGAGTAGTAGTAGGTTGCTTTCTTTTAATTTTTTTTACTCCACATGAAAATGCGGATTTGCGCATTTAGTGTTTAGTTTTAAAATAAAAATTTTTGTTGCGGAGGTTTCAATGATCAATGACTTCACAAAATACACCCCAAATGAGTTTTTAACCAAGTTTTTTTTTCCAATCTTCAATGAAAACTGATGACGTTAAAATTTTTGTTATTTTATATATCAGATAAATTATGACTCGTGGTAATTTTCGTTCATTCTATACCATACCCTGTGGAGAACATTCAAAAATTTTTTCAAAAATTTTTAATCAGTGATTTTCGAGATAAGAGAGGGACAGGGATTTTTCGCATTTTTTAAAAAATAATACAAAGAAAAGTGTGCTTTATATATATTTTTAAACTCGTGTTTTCACCAGCTTTCATTTGACATCCCACTCAGTGATCTGATAATAAAAAAATTTTTTCACTTCCGATTTCACCTCTCAAAACTAACCCCTTAAGTCAAATTTTAACTTTGAAAACTACACAGCTCTAATGGGGCCATCAATTCCTATATTAGTGACAAAAATTCAATTTTCTACGTCAAATAGTTTCAGAGAAAATCGGGTGTGACAGACGGACAGACGAACAGACGGCCCTACAGACACCGAAGTGATCTTATAAGTGTTCCGTACGGAACACTAAAAATGACGTCATATAAAAAATTTCATGCTTATTAAAATACGGTTGCTAGTCTAAGCACTTTGAGCTGATTACGTTTTGCAGTTCTTACGGTTGTTTTCTTCCAAAAAATAAGTGAGTAATATAAAGCTTCGTACGGTGATAAAATTTTTCATTAGAAGGGACATGGGCCAAAAATTACAGTTTCAATGGGGTCGAGACTCAGATTCAGGATGAACCACAGATCAGGACGACCGGCAAGAACTGAAACAATTAGATTTGTTGAGTGATTCCTAATGAAATTGGTATCCGACACTACAGTTTTATAGATTGTGCAACGAAGATCTAGGAATGCTAGTAGTTTCTGTACTATAGACGCCCAAACGTCTTACTCCAAACTCACAAGGAAAGAAATTTCTCAAGGATATTTAGTCGCTTTCGAGAAAAATAACAGTTATTTTTTGTAGATTGTTAAAGCCAACTAGCCTTGGGTATAGCAATTCCCTGAGACAGGGGTCGATTGAATGGGTTTGAAACAAGGCGATAACTAAGTCGTTTTTTAAAAAGTGGGATGGAAAAAAATCACAATTAGTAGAAAACTTGATGTATATCATTAAAGAGAAATGTCCGCATTCATCGAGAGTGGAAAAATTTTGCTATTGCCCAGTTCAAGTCATTACCGAAAGCTGAGAATTTACCAAGTTAACACATCTACCCTGAATTATTGCCATGCAACTCTCCTTTTTTTTGAACAATGGCAGAAAACCGTCAGCGATGAGTTGAAAGCTGGTGTAGCGTCATTATTTAAGGCGAAAACTAAAGATTTTGTTAGAAGAAATAAAACCGCCTGTAAATTATTAAGGAGCTAGGAGCTGAGAAATTAAGCCAATACAATTTTCTCTTCTCATATCAATTCTAACTAAGGGGTTACATACACTTGGGCGCTGCAAAAAAGTATGTATATTAAAAAAAATATATATATGTATATTAAAATATATATATATATATATATATATATATATATATATATATATATATATATATATATATATATATATATATGTATATATATATATATATATATATATATATATATATATATATATATATATATATATATATATATATATTAAAGGTTATTAAGTGAATAATACAAAAGAATGGCGATTATATAGTTTTAGGGTACTTTAAATTATAAGATTTTTTTTAAAAATATAATTTAAAGTTAAAATTATTTTTTATTAGGTTAAATGGACGACTGATGAAAACTATGGTGCCTCCTGGTCTGAAGGATAACTTCACATAAAATAATCCAATGTGCAAACATAAAAATTAACCTTATAAACTAATGTAATAGTTAAAAGTTTTTGACGGTTTTTTTTTTTCAAAAATAAAAAACTTACGGTGTTTCAAACTTTAGTATGCAATTTTCGACCAAAAAATTTATGTTTAATTAAACATAAAAAATTGTCTATTAGAAAAATTTAAAAACATCTCAGACATTTTGTAGAAAAATTTATTATTAAGAATTAAAAAAAAAAGTTTAAAAATATTAAAAATTGACTGAGTAATATTGCAGATATTACACTGAGAGAGGTAGCGGTCTCAATCCGACGTCAGGTCAAATTTAATGCCATAACTTTGTAATAGATTGGAATTTTCTTATTATTTTTCAAATATTTCTTGGAAGTATAGAAAATGAAAAACAAAAACGAATTTTTGAAAATTCGAAGTTTGTGTAACCCGTTATCTTACTACGGGAAATACAAAGAGAAATAATAAAATTAAGCAGAAAACACTTACTTCTAAAACTTCATTAGTTAGTTCCGAAATCTTAAAAGCTCTAGGTTGTGGTTCTCCACAAGGCAACTTTTCTATTTTCTCTGATAATTCATTATAATCGATTAAACGAATACACCACACACTATAAACTGTCACCATCATAACTAATCCCACAACTACTATTGATGCCATTACTTGTTTCTATTAATCCTCGTTAAACAGTGTATAAAATAAATTGATAAAAATTGCTTGAGGTGGAACTGACTCGTTTGTCAGAAAGCAAATAAATGGCAATCAATTTACAAAGGTGCTAATATATACGATATTTTGCGACAAGTTTCATTACTTCCCCAAAGAATGAATCACTATCGAGCGGGATTCCAGACTTAGCATCTAGGTGAGAACACTATCTTCATAAAACCCTATTAATTGTATGTGGATGATGATTCATTCTAAAATGTTAACTTCTGTTGCACGACATATTGTCTTTTAATTTTTTGAATGCTTGATTCTTAAGTCTGTAATATTTTTTAGGACATTTAAAAGATAATAAACATGCAGCAGTGTGAAAGTTCTAAGTAAAAATCTATACCAGGAAAAAAATTAAAATCAGTGGAAAGATATAAAGAGTATTAACTTTGTTAGTTCACTCTCGGTACATTTTTTAATTTCCTTTCTAAAGAAAAGTATTGTATTCGTAAAAAAAGTCACCTCCAGAGATTTTTACTTTCCTTTAGTTTGTAGAATTTTCCCATGTCCATCCCTCTGTCTATTTGTTTATCTGAAGGTCTATCGACCTATCGACATTATAACTTCCGATTAATATCAGTCTCAACTTTGGTACACATATAATACCTAAAGTAAGGGTGAAACTTACAATTTTTGAGCAATAATTTAAAAATTAAGTTATCTTTTCATTGTTTTTCAATTTTTACGGAGAAAAAGGGTGAAAGAGGTGAAGATTGTTAAATATTGTATGGTTTTGAAAATCAAGTGGCAATTGCTTTTTGGTTGGAATATAGACAAATTTTAAGTATAATTTTTTTATAGTAAAACGTATAAGGGGTTCAAGAAAAGAAGAAGGAAGCTAGGAAGGTGCCTTCGAATTTATCGTGATATCTTTTCAGTTTTTAAAATAAATAATAGGTTGGAGTTCTTTGTGGTGAAAAATCTTCCTTATCTTCGGCCACGATTTTTAAATTCGGTGTAGAGGTTCTGTTATATGGAAAAAAGTCTCTACTGAAGAGTACCCTCTTTTCCTTAAAAAAATGCCTCTTGTATACATACGAGTATACTTCCCGCTCCTTGATTCGTCACTGATATTTAAGACATTTAAGGCAAACTGAATTGTTCTTTACTGGCCTCCACAGACCTAATTATGGTTATCATTCACCACTGCTGAGGGCTATGAGATTGATGAACCAGTGCCGTGAGCTGAACATGTAAGCCGTTTTTGTGTTTCATTCACATTTTCGGCCGTTCTGTTATTGATATGGTTATATTGTAGTATTACATTGTGAAAAGGGGTGTACCCGTTGGTACTTCCTAAAAATCAAATGTATTTTTTTGAAAAGGGCAACATCTATGTATCAGGCCAAAAACCTCCCAGCCTACTTGTCATATATATATATATATATATATATATATATATATATATATATATATATATATATATATATATACATATATATATATATATATATATATATATATATATATATATATATATATATATATATATTATATTTATATATATATATATATATATATATATATATATATATATATATATATATATATATATATATATATATATATATATATATATATATATTATATATATATATATATATATATATATATATATATATATATATATATATATATATAATATATATATATATATATATATATATATATATATATATATATATATATATATAATATATATATATAAATACATATATAAATACATATATAATATATATATATATATATATATATATATATATATATATATATATATATATATATATATATATGACAAGTAGGCTGGGAGGTTTCTGGCCTGATACATAGATGTTGCCCTTTTCAAAAAAAAATACATTTGATTTTTAGGAAGTACCAACCTTCGGACGATACGTGTCAAAATTTCATGACATTTCAACGATTAGTTTACAAGTTACAGTGGTTATAGTGACGCTACTTTTGATATTTTCAAAATAATTGAAAAAATTGAATTTCGGGTGTTGATTAAACACTGTTTTTTGATGGGAAAAAATACCGTTCAAGCAAACCAATGGCTTGACAAGTGTTACGGGGACTCTACTCCTGGAAAATCACTCATCATTTAGTGTTATGTTGAATTTAAACGCGTTCGTACAGATACAAATGATGCTGAACTCTCTGGTCGCCCAAATGAGGTGGAAAACATCAAAAAATCCACGAAATTGTTTTGGATGAACATAAAGTGAAATTGCGTAAGATAGCTGACACCTTAAGAATATCAAAAGAACATGTTGGTCATATTTTGCATGAAAATTTGAGAATGAGAAAGCTCTGTTCGAAATGGGTACCGCTTTTGCTCACAGTGGACCAAAAACAACAACGTGTTGATGATTATGAGCGCTGTTTGGATTTGTTTAAGGGCAATAAAAGGATTTTTTCATGCGATATGAGACAATTTTTTTTATGGGTCTAGCACATGTGATGCAAGGAAGTCCGTGAAGCGCTCCAGGAGTGGCATGTGTGCGGAAAAAGCGATTCACGTTGTTCTTGAATCGCTGTAAATTATTCCAAAGGAATGCTGTTCTCCATATAAAAAACTGCTTGAACGCGTAGTAACAAGCTGAACCTCATACTGATGTGAAGCGTTAGCGCGACATGCACCGCTTTGGGAGGAATTAAGCGGGCCACATCCTCCGAACACTTTCCATGAAAATGTTTGTAGACCAGACTCAAGTCGGCAACCGTTCTTCGATGTTCCAGCGAATCAAGGCCGCCGGTCAGTTCCGGGTCTCCAGTCAGACGAACGGCTCTTCTCTGAACAGAATCCAACAAATGCAGTGTGTGTTTGGGGACATGACTATGTCGGGTTCAGTAACGTTAACTTTTTTAGAAAAAACTGTCGCCTAGGTTTTTGTAGCGTTTAAATTCCACTGTAACCCCAAGATAGAATTTCTTCCAGGTCTTTGTTAAGTTGAACGACCTCCTGCTGTCTGCGGAGATTCGCCTGAGTAGGCGATGTCCGAGCGTTCAAAGTGAATAAAGAGATAAGCGTACTATCATCTGCAAAGCTGTAGATTGGGTTGTCGGTCTTTTCCAGCATGTCGTTAATGTAAATGAGAAAGAGAGTAAGATACAGTATGGAACCTTGGGGCACACCGGCGTTGATAGTGAAGGTGTTTAAAAAAAAATCCGTCGACTGCCACTCGTAAAGAACGCTCCCTGAGGAAACATGAGAGCCACAAACAGAACTTTTCAGACATACCATAAGAGCGTAACTTAGCCAAGAGTCCATCGTGCCAAACCCGGTCGAATGCCTTGGATATGTCAAAGTTATTGGTGCGTTTGAAGGCAGAAATCGCAAAGAAACGGTCCCAAATGAGCAAGAAAAAAGTGCTCTTTCATCAAGACAATGCACCGTATCACAAGTCAGTGGTTACGATGGCAAAATTGCATGAATTGAAGCGATTATTATCTATTGGCAGACCTCAAAAAAATGCTCGAGGGAAACAGATTTGGCTCCAGTGAAGAAGTTATTGCCGAAACCAAGACCTATTTTCAAGGCAACCACAAATCCTTCTACAAGAAAGGTACACAAATGTTAGACAAGCGTTGGACTGGTTGTATTGCTCTTGAAGGAGACTATATTGATGAATAAAGTCGAATTTGCTAAAAAAATGTGTTTTAAGTAGCTAGATCAGCCTGTGTGTTATTTAGTATAATATTCCCCTTATTCAAATTGAAAAACTTCTGTACTATCAACATTGAAAAGTACAGGGTTTTAGTAACTCCAAAAAAACGTAAATGACTTACATATTCTTGTTTCAGTTTTTTTATTCTTTATCCAAAAATACTACTTTTAATGAAAGGTTAAGAATAAAACAAATGTTTTGAATATAATTATTTTATATTATGGGAAAAAATGACATAATCTAATAATAAATATAAGTTGTCGAAGTCTTATTTTACTTAAATATAAATGACTACATAATTTAATTAAATAAATACCTAATATAAAATACATTCTGTAATATCATTTTCAAAAACTAAATAAATAAATCAATTATTAAAAACTTATATATAATTTATGAATATTACAGAAATTGTGATTTAAATAAGCTCTTTACATATATGGGCGCTTGCACAAATTTTTCAAAACAGCCAGGTTATTTTACTTTACTTTTTAAAGATCTTCCTTTTATATTTAAAATAAATTAATTCAAGAAATTAATATTTTATCGGTAATAACTCATTTTCTGATTGGTTAACAGAATTTTAAGAAGATCACTGTATATTTTGAGATATTTAGATAATTCTTGGCAATTAAAAGATAAATCAAAATAACTGGTCAAGGGCAAGTCGGACTTGCGCAATTAGTGTTCCGTACGTTGATTGCTTTTAATACAAAAATTTTTGTTACAGATGTATAAAATGATCAATGACTCCACAAAACACACTCCAAATGAGTTTTCAACAAAGTTTTTCCGATCTTTACTGAACACTGATAACCTTGAAATTTTTTATGTACCAGGTAAATTATTAAAGGTAATGCCCTCGTGATTTTCATTCAATCTTTTTTTTTTTTTTTTATTGGTCTAGCACACGTGCTGCAGGGAAGTCCCTAAAGCGCTCCAAGAGCGGCACGAGTGCGCAAAAAGCGATTCACGTTGTTCTTGAATCGCTGTAAATTGTACTCGGTGGGAAACACAGCGCTGGGCAAATTATTCCAAAGGAATGACGTTCTCCATATAAAAGATTGCTTGAAAAGCATTGTACGCGGAGTAACAAGCTGAACCTCATACGGATGCGAAGCACCAGCGCGACGTGTATTTCTAACATGCACCGCTTTGGGAGGAATTAAGCGGGCTACATCCTTCGAACACTTTCCATGAAAAATACTTGTAGAACAGACTCAATTCGCCAACCGTTCTTCGATGTTCCAGCGAATCAAGGCCGCCGGTCAATTCCGGGTCCCCAATCAGACGGACCGCTCTTCTCTGAACAGAATCCAACAAATGCAGTGTATGTTTGGGAGCGGAGCCCAAACGTGGGAGCAGTATTCCATAGTTGGTCGAATTTGGGCTTTGTAAAGAATTAACAGTTCTTGTGGGGTGTAAAGCTTTCTGGTTCTAAATAATATTCCCAATTTTTGAGAAGCTCTCCTTGCTATGCCTGCAACATGTTCATGCCAAGACATATTTGCTCCCAAACTAACGCCCAACAAATTGAGCGACGATGCTAGGGGAATGGAGTGCCCCGACATAACTATGTCGGGTTCAGCAACGTTAACTTTTTTAGAAAAAACTGCCGCTTGGGTTTTTGTAGCATTAAATTCCACTTGGTTACTGTCACCCCAAGATAGAATTTCTTCCAGGTCTTTGTTAAGTTGAACGACCTCCTGCTGTCTGCGGATATTCGCCTGGGCAGCCGATGTCCGAGCGTTCAAGGTGAATGAAGAGACAAGCGTGCTGTCATCTGCAAAGCTATAGATTGGATTCCCGGTCTTTTCCAGCAGATCGTTAATGTAAATGAGAAAGAGAGTAGGAGACAGTATGGAGCCCTGGGGCACACCAGCGTTGATAGTGAGGGTGTTAGAAAGAAATCCGTCGACCGCCACTCGTAAAGAACGCTCTCTGAGGAAACATGAGAGCCACAAACAGAACCTTTCCGACATACCATAAGAGCGCAACTTAGCCAACAGTCCATCGTGCCAAACACGGTCGAATGCCTTGGATATGTCAAGAGCAACCGCTCGAGATTCTCCAAAGTGTTCAATTGCGTTGTTCCAAACATGTGTTACATAAGTCAGAAGATCTCCTGTTGATCTATGTTTACGAAAACCATATTGGTGATCGCTAATAATATTGAATCGTTCAAGATATTTTAGAAGATGCTCATTAATAACCTTTTCCATGACTTTCGATATTATTGAAAGCAGTGCAACTGGTCGGTAGTTATTTGGCAAGGTCTTCTTACCTTTTTTAGGTATCGGCTAAACCGTGACACACACAGCAGGACGGAAATATTCCCTTTCTGTAGGATAGGTTAAAAAAGTCTACAGAAAACTGGTGTTAGTTCCCTTGCACAGTTTTTGAGAAACTATGGCAGGTATTCCGTCAGCGCCAGAAGCCTTCTTGGTGTCTAGCTTCATTAAAATACGCTTTATGATGCGCTGTCTGAAGACAACATCGGGCATCCTTGACTGCAATATGGGAATAGTAGGTGGTGTTTTTCCTTGGAAATCGACAGTAGAATGTGAAGCAAAGAGTTCAGCCAACAAGTTCGCTCTCTCAACAGGTGTGGTTGCAATGGAATTATCTGGCCGTGTGAGTGGTGGTATGGTGGATTTGGTAAAATTTTGACTAACTGCCTTAGCGACTGCCCAAAAGGACCTGGAATTGTTGGGACAAGCGAGAAGTTTGTTTCTAATTCGTTGATTCTGTGCCTCCTTGGTTTTGTCGATAATTCCCTTGCATCTGTTCCGGGCATGAACAAAGATGTTTCGATTTACGGTGTTAGGATTTTTCACGCCATTGTCTGTAGGCAATATGTTTAGAAGCAACAGCTTCTTTGCATTTTCGGTCGAACCAAGGCTTGCCGTTGGAGGAGCATTTCTTCGAAAAAGGGATGTAAGCTTCCATACCAGCCAAAATAACATCGGAGACCTCCCTGGCGCAGTCAGATGGGTTATCGAATCGAAAACAAACGTCCATCCAAGGGAAAGTTCGAAAGTATTCCATGAGATCTTCCCATTTAGCAGATTTGTAGTGCCAAATCTTGCGCGGCCTAGGCGCCTCTCTGTCACTGATTGGCAGGATACTCGATGTCGAAAGCAGTTTATGGTCGGAAGAACCTAACGGCGGATTTACGGTGACCGTGTAAATCTCCGGATTGGTGGTTAAAAAACAGATCAAGAAGACTGGCGAACTCCTCGTCTCGATCAGGGATCCGTGTTGGTTCGTCAATAAGCTGAGTTAAGCCACAACTGATTGAGAATGATTCAGCTACATCTGCAGTGAATCTACAACCTGCAGAGAATATTTCAGAATTTTTTAAAAATAAATATATATATATATATATATATATATATATATATATATATATATATATATATATATATATATATATGTATATATATGACACGTAGGCTGAAAAGTTTTTGGTCTAATACATAGATGTCGCCCTTTTCAAAAAATTGATAAAATTTTTAGGAAGTACCAACCTTCAAACGATACGCATCAAAATTTTATGACGATAGGTTTACAAGTTACAGTGGTTTTAGTGACGCAGCTTTTGATATTTTCAAAATAATGGAAAACAATCAAATTTCGGTGTTGACTAAACACTGTTTTTTGATGGGAAAAAATACCGTTCAAACAAATCATTGGGTTGATAAGTGTTACGGGGACTCAGCCCCTAAAAAATCACTCATCATTTACTGGTATACTGCATTTAAAAGCGGTTGTACAGGTACAAATGTTACTGAACATTCTGGACGACCCAATAAAAATCCATGATGACCATAAAGTGAAATTGCGTGAAATAGTTGACACCCTAAAGATACCAAAAGAACCTGTTGGTCATATTTTGCATGAACATTCGGGAATCAGAAATTGGTACCGCTTTTGCTCACAGTGGACCAAAAACAACAACGAGTTGATGATTCTGAGCGCTGTTTGGACCTGTTTAAGCGCAATAAAAAGGATTTTTTCATGCGATATGTAACAATAGATGAAATATGGATCCACAACTATACACCGGAATCAAATCGGTCGTCAGCTGAGTGGATAGCAGCTGGCGAAAGCTGCCCGAAGCGACCTAAGACACAACAGTTGGCTGGGAAGGTTTTAGCCTCTGTATTTTGGGATGCGCATGAAATAATTTTCATCGATTAAACTGAGGAGGGAAAAACAATCAATAGCGAATTTTATATAAAGTTATTGATGCGTTTGAGGGCACAAATCGTGTCGCAAGTCAATGGTTACGATGGAAACATTGCATGAATTGGCGTTCGAATTGCTTTCTCATCCATACGTATTCTTCAAATTTAGCCCCCAGCGGCTATTATCTATTTACAGACCTGAAAAAAATACTCGCGGGAAACAGATTTGGTCCCAATGAAGAAGTTATCGCTGAAACCGAGGCCTATTTTCAAGGCAAAGACGAATCCTTCTACCAGAAAGATATATAAATGTTAGAAAAGCGTTGGGCTGATTGTATCGCTCTTGAAGGAGACTATATTGATGAATAAAGTCGAATTTTGCAAAAAAAATGTGTTCTAAGTAGCTAGACTAGCCTACGTGTTATTTAGTATAATATTCTCCTTATTTAAATTGAAAAACTTCTGAACTATCAACATTAAAAAGTACAGGGTTTTAGTAACTCCAAAAGAACGTAAATCACTTACATATTCTTGTTTCGTTTTTTTTTATTCTTTTTCCAAAAATATTACTTTTAATGAAAGGTTAAGAATAAAACAAATGTTTTGAAAATAATTATTTTATATTATGGGAAAAATGACATAATATAATAATAAATAAAAGTTGTCAAAGTCTTATTTTACTTAAGTATAAATGACTACATAATTTAATTAAATAAATACCTAATATACAATACATTCTGTAATATCATTTTCAAAAACTAAATGAACAAATCAATTATTAAAACCTTATATATAATTTATGAATACTACGGAAATTGTGATTTAAATAAGTTCTTTACATACATGGGCGCTTGCACAAATTTTTCAAACGAGCCAGGTTATTTTACTTTACTACTGGTAATCTAGTAAATTTTTAATGACCTGATACCTTCGTAATTCAAAAAATTTACATTTAAAAATTTAAAGGGATCCTTTCATATTTAAAATAAATTAATCCAAAAAATCAATATTGTATCGGTAATAACTCATTTTCTGATTGATTAACGGAATTTTAAGAAGATAACTGTATATTTTGAGATTTTTGGATAATTCTTGGCAATTAAAAGATAAATCAAAATAACTGCTCAAGTGCAAGTTGGACCTGCGCAATTAGTGTTCCGTACGTTGATTGCTTTTAATATAAAAATTTTTGTTACAGAGGTATAAAATGATCAATGACTTCACAAAACACACAGTTTTCAACAAAGTTTTTTCTGATCTTTACTGAAAACGGATGATCTTAAAATTTTTTATGTACCAGATAAATTATTAAAGGTAATGCACTCTATACAATCTACAACCTGTAGAGCATATTTTAGAATTTTTTAAAAAATTTTTGATCAGTACTTTTTGAGATAAGCGATTTTTCGAGATTTTTTAAAAATGATACAAAGAAAAATGTGCGCAAGTATTACATTATATATATTTTTGTACTTGTGTTTTCACAAGCTTTCACTTGACACCCCACTCGATGACCTGGAATTTTTTTTTTTTATTTCCGATTTCACCCACCAAAACTAACCCTTTAAGTCAAAATTTAACTTCCGTAACTTCACAGCTCTGATAAGTCCATCAATTCATATACTAGTGCCAAATTTCAACTTTCTATGTCAAATTGTTTCGGAGAAAATTGACTGTGACAGATAGACGGACAGATAGACACTGAAGTGATCTTATAAGTGTTCCGTACGGAACACTAGAACAAGTTTAAATCGCACATATAATAATATTTCATAGGTCATTCAAAATGATCTTCTTCAAATCAAAAATCTTCGATTTTGTATATGATAATTTTTGAGAGGTGGCAACTATTCTCCGACACAAACTTGGAGAGAGCCCATGTTTACATCATAATCTAATCAACAAATCCTGCAATATTTCCTTAAGATTCGATAGATATTTAATATATTAGACTTACTAGACTATTCTTAAGCTAAAATGATTTTAGTCTAACATGCTGTTTAAAAAAGGCTAGGAAACACATCTTATATAAGAATAAAATTTATAATATCATATGTATTAAAAAATAAATAAATAAATTAAGAAAAAGGTGATAGAGACTGGTAACAATTGTAAGAAGTATCAAATGTATTTCTTGATATGATGTGGCCATCTGATAATTTGCTTAGGATCAACCCTATTTTTTTTATGTTAATTCAGAGGGTTAGTTTCTTAAGAAATCTCTACGGGTACACTTTTATTGGTAAAATAAGTTTTCTGTTCAGAATGATCTGTATATTTTTAATTTTGCAGAAATATAAAGGAAGAGGGCCTCTTGTTTACCTAACAAAATAGATTTTGGCTCAAAAAATCTACAATTAGAGCAGTTTATCAGACTCATGGCGCAATGTAGAGAAATCGACAGTTGGTACGTAACTAAACTCTGCTATATTTTCACTTGATTTAAAAAAAAAAAAAAACCGGTCAAGTGCAAGTTGAACTTGCACAATTAGTGTTCCGTACGTTGATTGTTTTTAAAATAAAAATTTGTGTTAGGGTGGTATAAAGTGATCAGTGACTTCACAAAACACACCCCAAATGAATTTTCAACAAAGTTTGTTTCCAATCTTTACTGAAAACTGGTGACCTTGAAATTTTGTTTTTTTTTTATACACCAAATAAATTATTAAAGGTAATGCACTCGTGATAATTTTCGTTCAATCTATACCCCGTGGAGAATTTTCCAGAATTTTTTCAAAATTTTTTGATCAGTATTTTTCGAGATAAGGTAGGGGACAGCGATTTTTTAAAAGTAATACGAAGAAAAGTGTGCGCAAGTATTACATTATATATATATATATATATATATATATATATATATATATATATATATATATATATATATATATATATACATATATATATATATATATATATATATATATATATATATATATATATATATATATATATATATATATATATTTTACTCCTGTTTTCACAAGCTTTCATTTGACACAACACTCGATGACCTAGTAAAAAAAAAATTTTTTTTCACTTCCGATTTCACCCCTCAAAACGAACCTCTTAAGTCAAAATTTATGTTACGGTGGTATAAAATGATCAGTGACTTCACAAAACACACCCCAAATGAGTTTTCAACAAAGTTTGTGTCCAATCTTTACTGAAATCTGATGACCTTGAAATTTTTGTTTTTTTTACATACCATATAAATTATTAAAGGTAATGCGCTCGTGATAATTTTCGTTCAATCTACACCCCGTGGAGAATATTCCAGAATTTTTTCGAAATTTTTTGATAAGTACTTTTCGAGATAAGGCCCGGGACAGCGATTTTTCGCGAATTTTTAAAAATAATACAAAGAAAAGTGCGCGCAAGTATAATATTATATATATATTTTTTACTCGTGTTTTCACAAGCTTTCATTTGACACCACACTCGATGACCTAGTAAAAAAATTTTTTTTTCACTTCCGACTTCACCCCCCAAAACTAACCCCTTAAGTCAAAATTTAATTCTCAAAACTACATGGCTCTGATGAGGCCATCAATTCCTATATTATTACCAAATTTCACCTGTCTATGTCAAACAGTTTCCGAGAAAATCGGGTGTGACAGACAGACAGACAGACAGACAGACAGACAGACAGACAGACAGACAGACAGACAGACAGACAGACAGACAGACAGACAGACAGACAGACAGACAGACAGACAGACAGACAGACAGACAGACAGACAGACAGACAGACAGACAGACAGACAGACAGACAGACAGACAGACAGACAGACAGACAGACAGACAGACAGACAGACAGACAGACAGACAGACAGACAGACAGACAGACAGACAGACAGACAGACAGACAGACAGACAGACAGACAGACAGACAGACAGACAGACAGACAGACAGACAGACAGACAGACAGACAGACAGACAGACAGACAGACAGACAGACAGACAGACAGACAGACAGACAGACAGACAGACAGACAGACAGACAGACAGACAGACAGACAGACAGACAGACAGACAGACAGACAGACAGACAGACAGACAGACAGACAGACAGACAGACAGACAGACAGACAGACACCGAAGTGATCTTATAAGTGTTCCGTACGGAACACTAAAAACGAGTGTAAAACAATGTTTAATGGTATAAGTACTGTTAAACACTGGTTCTTTTTAAACAACTTGTTTAATTGAGATAAAAAAATAATTAAATTTAACGATCAGTTTAATAACGCTAAAATCAGAATAATACTAGGATAAGATCTTTTAAAATGGTTAAATTAACCAATTAATCATTAGCCATTCTACACCCAAGAAAATTTTAATAATTAATATTTTATTAATTCCTTGATATAAGAAAAATCCAAGGCCACATCTATTAAATTAAAACCGATAGCTAAGGCAGGAAACTTGATTTTTATTACAATTATTAACAAAACTAACTGGAACTTATCTAATTATAACTTAAATTTAACATGTCATTAGCACGTTGGTGCAATGTTTTGTAAAACATATTAAGGCTCTTGATTTCGAGAACAGAAAAATGAAGCATATTTTATACAATTTAGGTAACGATTCGAGTTTTTTAAGTCAATAATATCATAACTGTGGGACGTTTTAAGAACTGCCACATCATTCTTCGTCACTAATTTGGAAAACCAAAAACCAGTTTAAAATGATCTTTAGAAATTCCAATCCTGCAACGATTTTTAAATGTAAGGAAGTTGATACTACTGTTTTCCATATACAAAAATTGTATAGAATATTGCATTATGAGCTTTTCCTTGCGGAACTATAAGCTTTAATTTTCCAATAAACTCTATGTAGTGAACTTATTTGTAGAACGAGCAAACTTATTACTAAAAGCGTTTTATTTTAAGCGTCTTGTTTACAAAATACTACCTACCTTATTGTAATAGTTTTATCTATTTATTTAAATGATTATTTGTACAATACTTTTTAGCTACAATTTTAAGTATTCTAAGTATCACAGATTTTTTTGGAATATATACTTTACAGCCGACAATTTTTATTGTAGATTAAGCAATAGTTATTATGAATACTAAAAACTGGTGCAAAGAAATTATGTTATTAAAAATATACACAACAGTTATTTTTACAACTAATGCATGTGACTAGACATTTTTATGCGAGAACTCTCCATACATTTTTTTTTAATTCTGATATAAAGGTGAAGTTTTTAAAAATAAAAAAGTTTCAAATGTTTCGATTCTGATAACGGGTGATGAAATGAAAGACAATTCTTTACTGAAGATAAGATAATGAATATTAACTGATATATCTAATAAGAGCATTTCCTATTAAACTCTTTGAAATAAAATATAAAAAAACTGTAAATTTGTTCCCATTTTTATCAAAATTAGAAAAAATCTTTGTTTGAGCAAGTCAAACTATGCAATTTCGTTTAATTCTATTCTACAATTTCTTTTTAGCTATTAATTTTCCTTTGAAGATTTTACTTCTAAGAAACAGTTAATCAATGTGGAGTTAACACTGACTCAAAGATAATCATTATAGCAACATCAATAAGCAGTACTTATTTTGTTATTATTTATAGTTGCCACTTGAAGTTTTAGGCTTTAACGCGACTTTGAAAAATCTCTCCTTAAAAGCTTTCATGCACTAAAATTGTGCATGTAAGAAAAATCGTTATAGTACATTACACCCTTAAGTACTATATGTAGGTACACACATTAAAACAACACCATTGCTGCCATTTTTTTTCTGCAAAAATAACCATTTTTATTTAATTGGGCTACTTGCTGATGAACAATGGCAGCTAACATGATTTTCTGCTATTACATGAAGATAATTACTATAGTCATCAAAATATTCAAGTGTCAGATTGACTCTTTCGATTTCTTTTGCTGTACATGTCTCCTGTTCTGTTAAACAGCATCCTGCACGGTCACATCTGTTTAGAACCACGAAGCTATCTACAAACTAAAAGTAAAATAATGTGTGAGATATAATTCTTGTTTTAATGATATCGTTGGATTTAACAAATTTATTGAATTCACAAATTCAAATGTAAATAATAGTTTATATTTAAAAAAAAAAGTATATTCAAAAATTGACAGATTTTCGAGAAAATTTTATTTAAAATTGGCAAAATTTTATAATTTTTAGAGGGTTTCGACGAACATATAAAAAATATAGTCAAGAACACCTATTTAAATCATGTTAATTCATATACCAGGTGTACAAGTATGAAATGCGGATTTCAGACAACAGATGATGCACCAATGCAGTTTGTGCTTTAAAGATTTGACACTGTGCCATTTTATTGTGCCACCAACAAGTGTCAGACGCGCATGAGTAATAAATTGGAAAACTGTGTGCAAAGTGTTGTGTTGTGTTCAATATGTTGAAATTTATACCGAACAAAGAGCATTCGCGGACAGCATTAATTTTTTGTTTTCATTTGAAGAAAACTGCTGTTAAATCATACCGATTACTTCGAGAAGCTTATGGTGAACATGCTCCATCCCAAGATACGTGTGAACGATGGTTTCGGTGTTTCAAAAGTGGTTGACATCGATGTTGCAGACAAGGAACGTGGAAAACCGCCAAAAAAAAATATGGAATTGCAAGTATTGTTGGACGAAGATGATTTGCAAATACAAAAACAACTCGCCGAGCAATTGGGCTTTAGTCAACAAGCTGTTTCCAATCGGCTACGAGAGATGGGAAAGATTCGGAAGACCGGTAGATGGGTACTACATGAGTTGAACGACAGGCAAATGGAAAAGCGCAAAAACACGTGTGACATTTTGCTCGCTCGGTACACAAGGAATTCGTTTTTGCATCGTAAAGTTACAGGGGATGAAAAGTGGATTGATTTTGAGAATCCCAAGCACAAAAAATCATGGTTAGACCCAGGCACACCATCCACATCGACCGCTTTGGCAGACAGACGATGCTCTGTGTTTGGTGGGACCAGAGGGGTGTGGTCTATTATGAGCGGTTAAAACCTGGAGAAACGGTTAATACTAAACGTTGCATACAACAATTGACCGATTTGAACCTTTCGCTGCTTCAAAAAAGCCCAGAATATCGAAAGAGGCAACACAAAGTCATTTTTCTTCATGACGATGCTCCATCACATACGGCAAAACCTTCGCGACACGTTGGAAGCGTGGAAAGTTCTACCCCATACTTGGCTCCTTCCGATTACCATTTGTTTGCATCGATGGGTCACGCACTTGCTGAGCAGCGCTTTGGGTCGTATGAAGGTGTGAAAAAATGGCTCGATGAATGGTTCGCAGCAAAAGGGGAATATTTTTACTGGCGTGGTATTCACAAATAGCCCGAAAGAGGGGAAAAATGTATAACAAGCGATGGAGCATACTTTGAATAAAACACTTTTTATCATTCTTCTGAATTTAACATGTTTTTTTTTGAAAAAAAAATCCTTTTACACCTGGTAATATCAGAGAAAATTTAAATTCTAAAGAACTTTAAAATTGTATATACTTGTTTTTATTTTTTGTTTGGTGGATGCGATTATTGCGATAATAAACAAAAACTACAAATTTCACAAAATAATTGTTGGTTTTCCAACAGGACTTAAAAAATAGTATCATAAGTCATAAACATTCAAGACCACCTAACTGGCGAGCTGTCCAAAATCGTACATGTAGTACACAGTCGTTGATGCAAATTATGTTACAAATCTATAAAAGTACGGCCAGACTGTGAACCAAATATATAATTTCTTTAACAGGATTAAATTTAGAAATAATTTTTTATGATCTTAGAGAAATCGAGAAAATATAGAAATAATTATTATTATTATGCATCTAGCTGAGACTGAAAATTCTTCATCCAAAATGACTAATTGTTAATAATAAATAACGTTATTAAAATATTTCTACTTTCAATAAAATGAAACTATTTATATATCGGTAATTATTTTTTAAAATTTTATTAATTTAACATCCGAATATTCTTTTATTTTATTAAGCACCTTATGTCATGATTCCGTATTTTATCTTATCTGCAATAACATATTAACTTTGATAATTGTTAGGAATTTATATTAATTTATAAATACTATTAAAACGGAACTCTGCTTCAGCTTAGGTTAGGTCACTTCCATTACCACAAACTTATACGTAATGAATGTAAACAAGTTAGATTTAAAATTGTGATAATTTTAATATAGAAATGATGAAATATCCTCAACTTAGACAGGTTTTAATAGGATTGTTAACATTTTATCAGTTTGCATAATTTAAAGTTAATTCTTAGTTCTATATGAAAATGCGAATAAAAAAAAGGAATATAATATATGAGTCCACTACGAGCGTTTTTTTTCTTTAAAACTATCTACCTAGCAATAAAAATATAGTCATATAAAAAATTCATGATTATCAAAGCACCGTCGATGGTCTAAGCACTTTAAGGAAATTTTGTACGAGTTGATTACGTTTTACAGTTTTTACGGTTTTTTTTTTCTAAAAGCGCTTCACCCAGTGATAAAATTTTTTATTAAGAAAGGACATGGGCCAAGAATTACAGTTTCAATGGGGTCGAGATTCCGATTCAGAATGACTTACAGATCAGGGAGACCGGCAAGAATCGAGGAAATCATTAAACTTGTTGAGGATTTGCTGCTATCTGATCGACTAGACTCGAAGATTTCAATGCTCATTAAAGAAGCTGGTATCTGAATCTAAATTTTTATAGATTTTACACGAAGATCTAGGAAAGCAAATAGTTTCTGTACTTTAGATGCCCAAAAGCCTTACTCCAAATTCGCAAGGAAAGAAATGTTTCAAGAACATTTATCCGCTTTCGAGAACAATAACAGTTATTTTTCGTGAGTTCTTACAGGCAACCAGCCTTGGGTATAGTAATTTCCTGAAACAGGAGTTGATTGAATGAGTTTAAAAGGACTCTTCACTTAAAAGACGGTGAAAACTAAGTCGTTTTTTAAAAAGTTGGTGGAGACAGTTTTTTGCGACTACGAAGAAATTTTGTTTTTTAAATATATGGAAAAAAAAGTTCACAATTAGTGGAGAAGTTTACACCAAAGCGATAGAAACCTTAAAGCACACTATGGAGAGCAGAAAAATTTTGCTATTGCACAGTTCAAGTCATTACCAAAAGTTGAGAATTTAGCAAATTAAAACATCTACCCTGAATTATTGCCATACGACTTGTTTTTGTTTAAATATCTGCAGAAATACGTCAGCGATGGGTTGAAATCTGGTGTAGCGATATTATTTAAGGCGAAGACAAAAGATTTTGTTAAAAAGAATAAAACAACTCGAGAAATGTAAGACTAAGTGTATTAGTGTAGGTGACAGTTCTGCATATATATATATATATATATATATATATATATATATATATATATATATATATATATATATATATAAACATGAGCGTAAATTATTAAGAAGCTGAGAAAAATTAAGCCAGTTCAATTTTCTCTGCTCAAATTAATTCTTTAATCTGACTATCCATGCAAAATACAAAAATAAATAATAAAATCAAACAAAAAATACTTACTTCTAAAGCTTCGTTAGTTAGTTCCGAAATCCTAAAAGCTCTAGGTTGTGGTTCGCCACAAGGTAACTTTTCTACTTTCTCTGATAATTCATTATGATCGATTAAACGAATACACCACACACTATAAACTGTCACCAGCATAACTAAACCCACAACTACAATTGATGCCATGACTTATTTCTATTAATCCTTATTAAAGAGTGTATAAAATAAATTGATAAAAATTGCTCAAGTTGGAAGTGACTCGTTTGTCAGAAAGCAAATAAATGGTAATCAATTTACAAAGGTGCTAATATATACGATATTTTGCAACAAGTTTCATTACTTCCCCAAAGAATGAATCACTATCGAGCGGGATTCCAGACCTAGCATCTCGGTGAGAACTTGTCTTCATAAAACACTATTAATTGTATGTGGATGATGATTCATTCTAAAATGTTAACTTCTGTTGCATGACACACTGTCTTTTTATTTTTTGAGTGCTTGATTCTTAAGCCTGTAATATTTTTTCGGACATTTAAAAGATAATAAACATGCAGCAGTGTGAAAGTTTTAAGTAAAAATCTATACCATGAAAAAAATTAGAGCCTGTTAGTTCAGGTTACATTATTTACTTTCCTTGCTAAACATAAGTATCGTATTAGTAATAAAAGTCACTTCTAGAGATTTTTTCTTTCCTTTACTTTGCAGAATTCTCCCATGTCTGTCCTCTGTCTGTCTGTCTATCTGTAGGTCTATCGACCTATCAACACACATACAATACCTAAAATAAGGATGAATCTTATACGAGGCTGGTTTGAAAAGTCCGTGCAAAGTCCGAGAGATGGCACCACCGGCGCGTATCGAGGTCATGTTTAGTTAGTAGCATCTCTTGAATGAACGCACACCAAGTTTCAGCCATATTGGTCTATTTCTTTGTGTTTGGCATTCGTGTGAATCAAGGAAGTCGAGTGATTTTCAAGAAATGGACGAAAAAGAATTTCGTGTGGTGATTAAACATTACTTTATGAAAGGCAAAACGCCTCAGGAAACTAAAGAGAAGCTTGATAAACATTATGGTAACTCTGCACCTTCGATTAGAACAGTTTATAAGTGGTTTCAAAATTTTTGGACTGACCATATGGGCACAAGTGACGCTGAACGTTCTAGACGGCCTGTGGAGGTTACGACTCCAGAAATCATTGATCAAATCCATGATATGGTAATGGATGACAGAAGAGTTAAGGTGCGTGAGATTGCTAGTGCTGTGGGCATCTCGACTGAACGGGTACATAATATTTTGCATAAACATTTGGACATGAGAAAGCTATCCGCAAGATGGGTGCCGCGATTGCTCACGCTTGACCAAAAACGGAATCGTGTGAAGTGTTGCAAGGATAGTTTGCAGCTGTTCCAGAAGAATCCGGAGGACTTTAAGCGTCGTTTCGTCACTGTGGATGAAACATGGATACATTACTATACTCCTGAGACCAAACAACAATCTAAACAATGGGTTACCAAGGGGGAATCTGCACTAAAAAAGCCGAAGACCATTCCTTCGGCCGGAAAGGTTATGGCGACTGTCTTTTGGGATTCGCAAGGGATAATCCTCATCGACTATCTGGAAAAGGGTAAAACTATTACAGGTGAATATTATTCATCGTTATTGGACCGTTTGAAAACCGAGCTGCAAGAAAAACGCCCACGATTGGACCACAAGAAAGTCCTTTTCCATCACGACAACGCATCAGCACACACCTCAGCAGTTGTGGTCGCAAAATTAATGGAAATAGGATTCCAACTCGTTTCACATCCCCCCTATTCTCCAGACTTGGCTCCCTCGGACTACTATTTGTTCCCCAATTTGAAGAAATGGCTGGCGGGACAAAGATTTTATTCAAACGAGGAGGTGATTGCAGACACTAATGGATATTTTGCAGACTTGGACAAATCCTATTATTCGGAAGGGATCAACAAACTAGAACATCGTTGGACGAAGTGTATAAGCCTAAAAGGAGACTATGTCGAAAAATAAAAAAGGTTTACCCCAAACACATAAGTAGTTTTTATTTTTGCACGGACTTTTCAAACCAGCCTCATAGTTTTTGAGCAACATTTTAAGTGATAATTTGAAAATTAAGTTACAATTTCATTGTTTTCAATTTTCAGAGGGAACAGGGGTGAAAAACGTGGAGATTATTATTTCTTTTTATGGATATAGCACATGTGCTACAGGGAAGTCCCTAAAGCGCTCCAGGAGCGGCATGTGTGCAGAAAAAGCGATTGACGTTGTTCTTGAATCGCTGTAAATTGTACTCGGTGGGAAACACAGCCCCAGGCAAATTATTCCAAAGGAATGATGTTCTCCATGTAAAAGACTGCTTGTAAAGCGTTGTACGCGGAGTAACAAACTAAACCTCATACGGAGTGGGAGGAATTAAGCGGGCTACATCCTTCGAACACTTTGCATGAAACTACTTGTAGAACAGACTCAAGTCGCCAACCGTTCTTCGATGTTCCAGCGAATCAAGGCCGCCGGTCAGTTTCGGGTCTCCAATCAGACGAACAGCTCTTCTCTGAACAGAATCCAACAAATACAGTGTGTGTTTGAGCCCTAAACATGGGAGCAGTTTTCCATAGTTGGTCGAATTTAAGTTTGTATAGTTATTGTATAGTATAGTATATTCTATAGTATATTGTATAGTTTTAGAAATCAAGTTGCAATTGGCATAATAGACAAATTTTGAGTAGAATTTTTTACAGTAAAACGTACAAGGGGTTAAAGGAAAAGAAAAGGGAGCTAGAAAGGTGACTTCGTATTTATCGTTATATAAGTCCTTTTCGGGTTTTTAAAAATAAATAATTGGTTGGAGTTCCTTGTGTTGAAAAATCTTCTTTATCACCGGCCACAATTTTTAAATTGGGAGTAAGCTGGAGTTCTGTTGTAGGTAGAAGTTCTGTTTTATGAAAAGAGCGGTAGAGTTCCTTCTTTTCCTTAATAAAATGCCTTTTGTATGCATACGCTTTCCGCTCCTTGAACCTGAATACGTTACTAATATATATATATATATATATATATATATATATATATATATATATATATATATATATATATATATATATATATATATATATATATATAACAATGAATTTGTGCAACGTTTTGCCAAAATCTCATTTCGCATTTTCAAGTGCTCTTGCTGCTGCTGCTACTCGATACTGTAATTTTGTTGCTGCTGCCGCTCGAAGCTAGTTAGCTTCAAGCTGCAGCAGCAGCAAGATCACAGTATCGAGAAGTAGTAGCAGCAGCAAGAGCGCTTGAAAATGCCAAATGATATTTTGGCGAAAAGTCGTGCAAATTCATTGTACACGAACAGATTGAAACCCGGAATTTTATTGTATTAGATTCCACCATCCGTGGAAACATCTACTGCGATATATATATATGGTATATATATATATATATATATATATATATATATATATATATATATATATATATATATATGACTGCGTATATATATATATATATATATATATATATATATATATATATATATATATATATATATATATATATATTATATATATATATATATATATATATATATATATATATATATATATATATATATATATATGAAAAAGGTAGATCCGACTGACTAGAAAGAAAAAGGAGCTAAATTGTTGGGGATGGAGTCGGAACAGGTCAATTAAAAACTCAATTTGCTTATTTGTCAAGCTTTCGAAATCAATATATTTGTTCCTTTATCAAGACATAAACTGGTGAGACTAATTTTTGGAAGAAACATGTAGATTAGTGTCTTAAACCAAGCCAAATTACAGGACAATCAAAGAAATTTACCCAAAATCACGATTTAAAACTAATATACGATTGCTGGTAACATTTTAATTAAAATTGTTGTGAAAATTTCTTGGAAAACCCGGGAAAATCCCGAAGGAAAGTAGTCAGGGCACATATGCCGATATTTAGCGGTGAAACACGCAATATTACCAGCAATTGTATATTAAATTTAAGTAGCGCTCTTAGGTAAATATCTTTGATTGTCTTGTGATTTGGCTTGATTTAAGACATTGATTTACATGTTTCTTCCAAAAATTTGTCACACCAATGTATGTCTTGATAAGGGAATAAATATATTGGTTTCGAAAGCTTGACAAATAATTGGCCTCTTCTGACTGCGTATATATATATATATATATATATATATATATATATATATATATATATATATGTATATATATATATATATATATATATATATATATATATATATATATATATACATATGCCGTACGATAAGAGATGTGTTTTAGGTGCTGGTATCCGTCTGTATATTTTGATAAATAATTATTTATTTGTTATTTCTTATAATATTTTATACGAATAAATAATACAATTTTGTACACGTCATGTGCTTAAAATGATGGGTTGTAGTAGAACAAGTAAACTTACTCGTCCTGCAAAATACTACTTTCCGAATTTGAAAAGTAAATAACACTTTTCAAATAAAAATAATTTTCACAAACGCGGAAATTCATGTAGTCATTCAACGGTCGGCAACCATTAATTAATTTAATAAAAATAAGTTATCTTTATTGAGTTATATAAAATACATAATATATAAAATGGAGGTGTGCCTCAGTAGGGAACAAGATCTTTGTGAATATTGAAAAGGATTTGTCTAACAAAATCGCGCTTCTGAGCAGTGTCAGCTGGCTTTAGCACTTGCCCCAGCAAAATCTTGTAAAGAAGTAAAAAAACAAGTTAAGAAGAATGCGTTATTGTGGACTCTTAGTTACATTTAAGGTATTTCATCATTTGCGTATTGAGAGGTTGAGATTCTTACGAACCAATAATATAACGCACTACACGTTTGCATAGCTTCCTCAATCTATTAGCTGCCCTGCTCAAGGTTTACTTTAAGTTCTTATGATCTGAAAATTGGCAGTTTTTATAATAGAGGCGTATTTTATTATAATGTATGTTAAGTTAGGAATAAACACGTGTAGGTAGAAAAACTTACTTAATAATCAGTATCATGAAATTATAACAAATATTTGCCTACTGATGTAAATTATTTACACGATATGTTAAATACGGATCTGATAAGGCAAGTATGTCTTTTTAACTGACTAACAATTAAGAAATAAAAATAAAATTTGAGACTTTATGATTTTTGAAATTGGATTTTCTTAAATTTTTATTCTTCAAGATTAGAACACTGAATAAGCCTCTAGCCAAGTATTTTAGTTGATCCTCTAGTTCTTTTTTTAAAGAAACTAGTGATTTTTTGTCATTCATTTCCCCGCCTTAATAGGAATTGAAGCAAAACCTTGTTCTCTTTTTTAGATTGTTCTGTAGGATAATATTGAGCTACAGCTGATTGTACAGACACATTATTTACTTAATTTTCTATTTTCGTATTCCACATACCAAGAAAATTCTTAGTTTTTTAGGAAGAAGCCAAGTATGATAACAAACAATTTGTCGTTTGTCAAATTTGATAGTTTACAATGACAAAACTTTTTTAAATACCACCCTCCACAGCTGAGTACACTATTCAAGAGAATTTTCGAGTCCATCTACGAGAAACCGACCAAGTGCAAGTCGGACTTGCGTAATTAATGTTCTGTACGTTGATTGCTTTTAAAATAAAAATCACATCACAAATCAAGAAAGTTATTTTCCTATCTTTACTGATAACTGATGACCTTGAAATTGTTGTTTCTTTTTATATACCAGATAACTTATTAAAGGAAATTCACACGTGATAATTTTCACTGCGGAGAATATTCGAGAATTTTTTCAAAATTTTTTGAACAGTAGTTATCAAGATAAGGGAAGGAAATGTTTTCGCAATAATTTGAAGAAAAGTATCAGCAAAGATTACATTATATATGTATACTGGCCGTGCCCGCGGCTCTGCTCGCGTAGTCTTGATTCGCTATTATCGTCACTGCTTATTCCTTATGTTACTTAACGTAATAAAATATATCCTATAAACTAGCTAAAGGACATATGTATTTATAAAAAAAAAACACGTAAGTCAGATAAGTAGTTCTTGAGTGCTAAGCGCACTAACGGACAGACAGACAGACAGAGAGACGTTGCATTTTATATATATTATAGATAAATGGTATATGTATGTTTAGAAAAAAACAAGTAAATCAGATAAGTGGTTATGCAGTGATAAGCGCACTAACGGACAGACAGACAGAGAGACGTTGCATTGTATACATATTATAGAAGATTATAGGTAACCTGGACAGAGAACAAATGTATGGATTTAAAAAAAAAACACGTAAATCGGATAAGTGGTTCCCAAGTGATAAGCGCACTAAAGGACAGGCAGACGGACAGAAAGACGTTGTATTTTATATAATAATGTTCCATATTTAATGGAACGCGCTAGCGGCAAACATTTTTCCGACTTGATTCACTGTTATCGTCACTGCTTATTCTTTATGTTACCTAACGTATTAAAATATAGCCTACAACCTGGCAGAGAACATATGTATCTTTTTTTAAAAAAAAAAGCACGTAAATCGGATAAGTGGTTCTCCCACTAACGGATAAACAGACAAACAGGCAGACAGAGAGACGTTGAATTTTATATATATATATATATATATATATATATATATATATATATATATATATATATATATAATAGATATTTTTTGCTACATGATATGGTTTCATATTTAATGGTTTAGCCGGTGTATTGCAAGAGAACGGGCTAGCGGCAAACTTTTTCTCCGACTTGATTCACTATTATCGTCAATGTTTATTCTTTATGTTACCTAACCTAATAAAATATAGGCTATAACCTGGCCAGAGGATATATGTATGTTTAAAAAAAAAGCACGTAAATCGGTTAAGTGGTTCTCAAGTGATAAGCACACTAACGGACAGATAGACAGACAGATAGACAGATAGACAGATAGACAGACAGACAGACAAAGAGACATTGCATTTTATATATTTTATAGAATATTATAGATAACCTGACCAGAGAACAAATATATGAATTAAAAAAAAAGCACGTAAATTGGATAAGTGGTTCTCGAGTGATAAGCACGCTAACGGACAGACAGACAGAAAGACGTTGCATTTTATATATATTATAGGTATTCTTTGCTACATGATATTGTTTCATATTTAATGGTTTAGGCAGTGTATTGCAAGAGAACGCACTAGCGGCAAACTTTTTTTTTCGACTTGATTCACTATTACCGTCACTGCTTATCCTTTATGTTACCTAACGTAATAAAATATAGGCTCTAACCTGGCCAGAGAACATATGTATGTTTTAAAAACATAAGCGCACTAACGAACAGACAGACAGACAGATAGACGTTGCATTATATATATATATATATATATATATATATATATATATATATATATATATATATATATATATATATATACGAGGCTGGTTTGAAAAGTCCGTGCAAAATTAAAAACTACTTATGTGTTTGGGGTAAACCTTTTTTATTTTTCGACATAGTCTCCTTTTAGGCTTATACACTTCGTCCAACGATGTTCTAGTTTGTTGATCCCTTCCGAATAATAGGATTTGTCCAAGTCTGCAAAATATACATTAGTGTCTGCAATCACCTCCTCGTTTGAATAAAATCTTTGTCCCGCCAGCCATTTCTTCAAATTGGGGAACAAATAGTAGTCCGAGGGAGCCAAGTCTGGAGAATAGGGGGGATGTGAAACGAGTTGGAATCCTATTTCCATTAATTTTGCGACCTCAACTGCTGAGGTGTGTGTGCTGGTGCGTTGTCGTGATGGAAAAGGACTTTCTTGTGGG
This sequence comes from Pachyrhynchus sulphureomaculatus, assembly GCA_019049505.1. Lineage (NCBI taxonomy): Eukaryota > Metazoa > Arthropoda > Insecta > Coleoptera > Curculionidae > Pachyrhynchus > Pachyrhynchus sulphureomaculatus. The sequence continues at coordinate 43,186,592 of CM032449.1, forward strand.
CCAATCGCGGGCGTTTTTCTTGCAGTTCGGTTTTCAAACGGTCCAATAACGATGAATAATATTCACCTGTAATAGTTTTTACCCTTTTTCCAGATAGTCGATGAGGATTATCCCTTGCGAATCCCAGAAGACATTCGCCATAACCTTTCCGGCCGAAGGAACGGTCTTCGCCTTTTTTTGGTGCAGATTCCCCCTTGGTAACCCATTGTTTAGATTGTTGTTTGGTCTCAGGAGTATAGTAATGTATCTATGTTTCATCCACAGTGACGAAAAGACGCTTAAAGTCCTCCGGATTCTTCTGGAACAGCTGCAAACCATCCTTGCAACACTTCACACGATTCCGTTTTTGGTCAAGGGTGAGCAATCGCGGCACCCATCTTGCCGATAGCTTTCTCATGTCCAAATGTTTATGCAAAATATTATGTACCCGTTCTGTCATCCATCACCATATCATGGATTTGATCAATGATTTCTGGAGTCGTAACCTCCACAGGCCGTCCAGAACATTCAGAGTCACTTGTGCCCATATGGCCAGTCCGAAAATTTTGAAACCACTTATAAACTGTTCTAATCGAAGGTGCAGAGTCACCATAATGTTTATCAAGCTTCTCTTTAGTCTCCCGAGGCATTTTGTCTTTCATAAAGTAATGTTTAATCACCACACGAAATTCTTTTTCGTCCATTTCTTGAAAATCACTCGACTTCCTTGATTCACACGAATGCCAAACACAAAGAAATAGACCAATATGGCTGAAACTTGGTGTGTGTTCATTCAGGAGATGCTACTAACTAAACATGACCTCGATACGCGCCGGTGGTGCCATCTCTCGGACTTTGCACGGACTTTTCAAACCAGCCCTCGTATATATATATATATATATATATATATATATTATATATATATATATATATATATATATATATATATATATATATGTATATGTATATATATTATATATATATATATATATATATATATATATATATATATATATATTATATATATATATATATTATATATATATATATATATATATATATATATATATATATATATATATATATATATATATATATATATATATATTATATATATATATATATATATATATATATATATATATATATATATATATATATATATATATATATATATATATATATATACATGTATATAATGTATATATATATATATATATATATATATATATATATATATATATATATATATATATATATATATATATATATATATATACATGTATATATATATATATATATATATATATATATATATATATATATATATACATATATATATATATATATATATATATATATATATATATATGTATATATATATATATATATATATATATATATATATATTTGAACTCGTGTTTTTACAAGCTTTCATTTAATACCCCACTCAATGACCTGGTAAATTTTTTTTTCACTTCCGATTTCACCCCCTAAAACTAACCCTTTAAGTCAAAATTTTACTTTCAAAACTACACGGCTCTGAAGAAGCCATCAATTCCTATATAAGTGCCATATTCCAACTTTCTATGTCAAATAGGTTCGGAGAAAATCGGGTGTGACAGAGGGACAGACACTGAAGTGATTTTATAAATGTTCCGTAGGGAACACTAAAAATATATGGCACTTGATATTTATTTTTGGTCGTTACCGATACACAGGGCATTCAAGTTATTGAACCTAATTCTAACTCACTCAATTTACATATTTTTGCAAACGGGACGGAAAAATGCTGTTTAATGGTGTGCTCATATGTAAAAGGGGCCATTTAAAAACATCGTTTTAGTAGTATTGAAATCTGTCAATCTTGACAAGTAATTGTTTTGTTGTTATCTTATAAAAAACTAAGTTTAGTAGTGAAAGAAATGTTTTAATATGCTAAAAAGGAAAGTAGTAAATCAGGTAAGCCACATAAAAGTTAAAATCATTTCAATATTCAATGCCTTGTATATCCGTAACGACTGTCATAGAAAGTTGAAATTTGGTAGTAATATAGGAATTGATGGCCTCATCAGAGCCATGTAGTTTTGAAAGTTAAATTTTGACTTAAGGGGTTAGTTTTGGGGGGTGAAATCGGAAGTGAAAAAAAAAGTTTTTTACTAGATAATCGAGTGTGGTGTCAAACGAAAGCTTGTGAAAATACGAGTAAAAAATATATATATAATGTAATACTTGCGCGCACTTTTCTTTGTATTATTTTTAAAAAATCGCGAAAAATCGCTGTCTCTCGGAAAGTACTTATCAAAAAATTTTGAAAAAATTCTGGAATATTCTTTACGGGGTGTAGATTGAACGAAAATTATCACGAGTGCATTACCTGTAATAATTTATCTGGTATATAAAAAAACAGAAATTTCAAGGTCATCAATTTTCAATAAAGATTGGAAATAAACTTTGTTGAAAACTTATTTGGGGTGTCTTTTGTGAAGTCACTGATCATTTTATTTCACCGTAACATAAATTTTGACTTAAGGGATTCGTTTTGAGGGGTGAAAAAAAAAATTTTACTAGGTCATCGAGTGTGGTGTCAAATGAAAGCTTGTGAAAACACGAGTAAAAAAATATATATAATGTAATACTTGCGCACACTTTTCTTCGTATTACTTTTAAAAAATCGTGAAAAATCGCTGTCCCCTACCTTATCTCGAAAAGTACTGATCAAAAAATTTTGAAAAAATTCTGGAATATTCTCCACGGGGTATAGATTGAACGAAAAATATTATTAGCTTTAATAATTTATCTGGTATATAAAAAAAAACAAAATTTCAAGGTCACCAGTTTTCAGTAAAGATTGGAAACAAACTTCGTGGAAAACTCATTTGGGGTGTGTTTTGTGAAGTCACTGATCATTTTATACCACCCTAACAAAAATTTTTATTTTAAAAACAATCAACGTACGGAACACTAATTGTGCAAGTTCAACTTGCACTTGACCGGTTTTATATTTCTGTAAACAGACTGAAAAATGCTATTTAACGGTGTGCTTATATGTATAAGGTGCCATTTAAAAATCGTACTCTTTTGTTATTATATTTGACTTCCGCATAAAAAACTAAGTTTAGAACTAAAAATAAAATTCTTGGTATGTAAAATAGGAAAATAGTGAATTAGGTGACACACTTTATAAAATGTGGTTGTAAAATTTGTTTCTTTCTTTCTAATTAAGAGAACTTATTTCTAGTGATTCATGAACTTCCACGACTTCAGTTTGTAAATAAATGAAGGCACTTGGTGATCTGAATAATTTTCCAAAGCGTTTTTTGGTTTTTTTTTTTAGAGTATCGTGTATATATGGCAAAACCACTCTATTTACAGGTGGACCCTAATTATTATTTTCCATGAGAGTTGAGTTTTTAACACAATTAATAGAGCATCTAATACTTCCATTACGTGTCAAAACTCTATTGCTTTTTAGGGTACTAGTCAGTTCTTTGTTTCTGATCAGATCAAATTTTCATCATGTTTCAGAGAAGGAGAATAATTTGCGAGAGATGATGGTGCGAGCTACCATTAATTTTGTATTTGTACGATTTAATTTTCGATAATAAATAATAAAAATATAATGATTTTAGTCATCGAGCACGACAGAGCAATACTGTGTTCAAATGTGTTCATTTTTTTTGTAAGCATTTTTTACTACATTTTATATGCGTAATGATGGCATTTGAGAGAGGATATTTGAAATACGATTTCCGTAATATTCGAAAAATGCCTGTCTAGATAAAGAATTAAAATTTTTTTTTTGTTAGTCAGAGTGTAGTATTGCTAGTGACTAATCGGTGATCATAAAATAAGAACTTTATTCCAATTTAACATCCTCTGTTTTGGGTATATTTTAGGGATTCTATTTATGAATTTTATAGCGATTTCTTTTTTTTTATGGGTCTAACACACGTGCTGCAGGGAAATCCCTAAAGCGCTCCAGGAGCGGCATGTGTGCGGAAAAAGCGATTCACTTTGTTCTTGAATCGCTGTAAATTGTACGCTGTGGGAAACACAGCGCTGGGCAAATTATTCCAAAGGGATGGTGTTCTCCATATAAAAGACTGCTTGAAAAGCTCTGTACGCGGAGTAACAAGCTGAACCACATACGAATGTGAAGCACCAGCGCGCCGTGTATTTCTGACATGCACCGCTTTGGGAGGAATTAAGTGGGCTACATCCTTCGAACACTTTCCATGAAAATACTTGTAGAACAGACTCAAGTCGCCAACCGTTCTTCGATGTACCAGCAAATGAAGGCCGTCGGTCAGTTCTGGGTCTCCAATCAGACGAACAGCTCTTCTCTGAACAGAAGTAGTGAATAAAATTAAAGAAAAAATGTACTAGCATAGTCCAGACTTAGGTAACACCAAGCTACTAATACTGAGCCATAACTTATTCACCCCAAATAGATAAATGTAATGTGTATGAGGGTTGTATGATAAGTACCTGGTTGGCCAGAGATGGCGCTACTACTATTTAAAAAATCATATTTTTCATAAACGTAACCTTTCACAAGAATCCTGTCCAATTGTCAAGTCGCTCGTTGATTTAGTTTGTGAGTGGTAGCGACCAGAGAGATAAAATATTTGTTTTTGAAAAAGAAGACGAATGATGAGATAAAAGCAGAACTCAGCGAACTTTATGGGGACTCCTTAGTTCTCGACAGTAAAATATTAGACAGCTGAATTTAAATTTTTAATTCAGCTGTCTAATATTTTACGTACAAGCATTTTTGATGACGTCCAGGTCGTCCAAATGAGGTGACCACATCAGAAATAATTAAAAAATCCACAATATGGTGATAAATGATCAGAGAAAGTGTATGAGATTGCTGAGACTGTGGGCATCTCAATTGAACGGGTGCAGAACCTTTTAACAACTCATTTGGATATGAGAACGCTTTCCGCAAAATGAGTGCCGCGATTGTTCACAGTTAAAACTAAATACATAAATATGTTAATGTTAAAGCGCCATCGGAATGATTTTTGGCGGAAATTCATAACTGTTGACGAAATTTGGATTCATCACAGTACACTAGAGACTAAAGAACAGTCCAAACAGTGAGGTTTTCGTGGCGAACTGGCGCCAAAATAGGCCAAAGCAACTTTATTGGCCGACAAAGTCATATCCAAAGTATCTTGGGATGCACGAGGCATAATCCACTTCGATGACCTTGAAAAGAACAAAATGATTACTGGAGAGTATTATGTCAACTTATTGAATCGTTTTAATCATGCTCTGAAAGAAAAACGTCCGCATTTGGCGAAGAAAAAAATTCTCTTTCATCAAGACAATGCAGGCGTGCACACTTGTGTCATCTCCATGGCAAAATTTCACGAGTTAGGATACGAATTGCTTCCGCACCTACCATATTCGACAGATTTAGCTCCCACTGATTATTTCTTATTTTCAATTATGAAAAAATGGCTCGGAGGAAAAAAATTTGGCTCAAGCGATGAGGTGATTGCTGAAACAAACGCCTATTCTGGAGGATCGGGAAAATCATACTTTCGAGATGGGATACAGAAGACAAAAAAATAAAAAATGTTGGACTAAGTATATCGAGCTAAAAGGCTATGTCGAAAAATAAAATAATTTCTTTTTTTCTTGTCAAGGCCAGGTACTTATAATACAACCTCGTATTATACTAGTATAGTAATAGTAAAACCCAATTTTAAATAGAAAAACAATCGACAATCACTTTCGGTTTCCTAGTCGCTTGGTTTATTCCTTATGTTAAATATAAAATTGTTTATTAGATAATGTCTTATAAAAATAGTAATATTTTTGACAATAACCCTAAAAAAAGCATTTTTAGCAAATTTTACAGTTTTAAATTCCTAGAATTTCAAACTCTGAATACATACAACACTGTTCAATGAATTATTCTTTTAGAAACAAAGGCATACATATAAGAGTTGCTTTAGAAATAAATGGAATATAACTATTATTTAGATTTGGGATAAGCCACAATAAAAGTGGTTAATATGCACCTGGGGGTTGGTTAGTAAAATGATGAAACACTTTTCTTTTATATTATAATTAATTTGTTGTTACTATATATATATATATATTATATATATATATATATATATATATATATATATATATATGTATATATATATATATATATATATATATATATATATATATATATATATATATATATATATATATATATATATATATATATATATATATATATGTATATATATATATATATATATATATATATATATATATATATGTATATATATATATATATATATATATATATATATATATATATAATATATATATAAAACATATACAGTGCCATTCATAAAGTTTGCACCATATGGGAAAAATTTTTATTATAAGAGTCTTTGAAAACTGAACTTCGAAATGTGTTACCAGGTGTACAAGTATGAAATGCGGATTTTTTTTTCAAAAAAACGTGTTAAATTCGGAAGAATGATAAAAAATGCTTTATTCAAAGTATGCTCCATCGCTTGTTATACATTTTTCCCATCTTTCGGGCAATTTGTGAATACCACGCCAGTAAAAATCTTCCCCTTTTGCTGCGAACCATTCATCGAGCCATTTTTTCACATCTTCGTACAAACCAAAACGCTGCTCAAAAAGGGCGTGACCCATCGATGCAAACAAGTGGTAATCGGAAGGAGCCAAGTCTGGTGAGTAAGCCGCATGGGGTAGAACTTCCCAGCTGAGTGCTTCTAACCTGTCGCGAACTGGATTTGCCGCATGTGATTGGAGCATTGTCATGAAGAAAAATGACAATCGGTCAATTGTTGTTGGTAACATTTGGTATTAACCGTTTCCCCAGGTTTTAACAGCTCATAATAGACCACGCCCCTCTGGTCCCACCAAACACAGAGCATCGTCTTTCTGCCAAAACGATTCGGTCTTGCGGTCGATGTGGATGGTGCGCCTGGGTTTACCCATGATTTTTTGCTCTTGGGATTCTCAAAATAAATCCACTTTTTATCCCCTGTAACTATACGATGCAAAAACGACTTCCTTTTGTACCGAGCGAGCAAAATGTCACAAGTGTTTTTGCGCTTTTCCATCTCTCGTAGCCGATTGAAAACAGCTTATTGACTAACGCCCAATTGCTCGGCGAGTTGTTTTTTGTGTTTGCGAATCATCTTCGTCCAACAATGCTTGTAATTCCACATCTTCGTATTTTTTTAGCGGTTTTCCACGTTCCTTGTCTGCAACATCGCAGTCACCACTTTTGAAACGCCGAAACCATCGTTCACACGTATCTTGCGACGGAGCATGTCCGCCATAAGCTTCTCGAAGTAATCGGTATGATTCAACAGCAGTTTTCTTCAAATGAAAACAAAAAATTAATGCTGTCCGCGAATGCTCTTTGTTCGGTTTAAATTTCGACATTTGGAACACAACAACACAACACTATACACACACTTTTCCAATTTATCACTCGTGCGCGTCTCACATTTGTTGATGACACAACAGAATGGTGCAGTGTCAAATCTTTATAGCATAAACTGCATTGGTGCTCCAACTGGTGTCTGAAATCCGCATTTCATACTTGTACACCTGGTATGTTTAGGATTATATCTAAATTAGGTCATGACGTCACATGCCTTGCCTGTCAAATTTGACATTTAATTTTAAAATGTCAAAAAATAGTATTTTTATTGAAAATATCGAACAAAGTTATAAAGAAAAAATGATTGTATTGCAGTTTTACATTTATGTACCAATGTTCGAAAAGATTTGATGAAATTGAGTTTTTTTAATTATTTTCCCCTAAAATTACAATCAACAGTTTTTTTCCACATAAATTATCTTATGTACTTATTTATTAGTTGATGTTTCACTAAGTGTTAAGAAAAAAAAAATTAGGGCTTAAAATTAAGCTGAAAAACGAGTTCTGCCAAAAAGTCGTAGTTTTACAATGTAATCTTGGTACAAAGCTGCATAATTTTTATGCCAGCTCAACATCTAAGGGCTAAATATAATAAATATTAATGTTATATAATAAATTTGGGCAAATTTATAGTTTTTTAAGTTTCTTAATTCCTTCTTCAATGCACAAAATAGTAATTTTATAAATTATATTGCGAGCAGGTTTTGGGGATAGTTTATTCCAAATATTTTTTAACATATTTTCAAAAGGTCATAAACAAGATTTTTAGAAATTGTTACAACATTTTGCACCGCAATATTAGTGGAAAGAATATACATTCATGTTTTGCTATTAAGTCAAACAAAATTATAATATGATAGGCTTTCACGTATCTTTGTCGCACTTGCCATGAATTTCGTGTTTTGTTCCTTTGTCACATAAAAGATCAAACTGACATTACTTTGTTCACTATTATTAATGCAATAATAACAGTTTTCTTAATTTTCTCCTTTAATAAAAATGCTAATTAAATTGACTAAACAAGATAAAATAGAAATAGTTTTGATCGTGGGTGATAACTACAAAACTCAAAGGGAAGCTGCCGTCATTTTTAACCAGCGACATCCGGAAAAAGTTATAACGCAGAAGGAAGAATTCTTACCAACTTTAAAAATACTGGATGTATGGAGAATAATTTTAAACGTCAACATGAACATTGGGTTAATAATGAGGATGCTAAGTTTGCAGTTACGCAGAATGTGATTGAAACGCCTAGAACTTCAATTGTCAAAATATCGCGCAATGTAGGTTTATCTTATAATTCAGTTCAAAGAGTGCTTAAGAAAAATAAGTTTAAACCTTATAAACCAAAGTTTGTCCACACTCTCAAAGAACAAGATTATGATAGGCGCATGTATTTTTCTTTCTAGCTGAAAAATAAACCTGGAGAAGACCCGTCATTTACAAAGTATATTTTGTTTAGTGATGAATGTACTTTTAATTCTAATGGTTTTGTCTCGTCGCAAAATTGTAGATGGTGGGCGGATAGCAATCCAAATTTTACAATAGATACAAGAGATCAATATTCCTTTAAAACTAGAGATCAATATTCCTTTAAAACTAACGTTTGGTGCGGTATTTTTAATAACAGAATTATTGGCCCGTTTTTTTTTAGAAAAAAATCTGACAGCTGCGAAGTACTTACAGTTTCTAAACAACAAACTTTCCAATGAACTGGAAGAGTTTAGTTTGGAGGAAACAATGAAAATGTACTTCCAACAAGATGGAGCACCTAGTTACAGCACCTCGGAAATTGGAAATTGGCTGGACGAAAACTTTTCTGGGAAGTGGATTGGTAGGTTTTCCGATGAAGTACCTTGGCCGCCGCGGTCACCCGATCTTACGCCCTGTGACTTCTTTTGTGGGGGAATTTAAAAAATTTATTTTATGCTCAGAGACCTTTTGAAAATATCGCACACTTAGAAGAAACTATTCGCCAGACTGTAAATGAAATTAAGCCGGAGTTCTATGCGAATGTTCGTCATGAAATTTATAATAGAACTATTGTGTGCATTGAAAATGAAGGAAGAAGCGTAGAAACTTAAGATGGTTTTTTTATTTAGTAAATAGCATTAATTTTTTATAACAGTAATCCTTAAAAATTGACGTATAATAAATATTAAACAGCTTTGCACCAATATTGCATTGTTAAATGACAACTTTTTGTAAAAAAAATAAATTTTCAGCCGAATTTTACGGCCTAATTAATTTTTTTTCGTAACATTTGGTAAAACATTAACCACTAAGAAAGTATATAATATAATTTATTTTCGGGAGACATAATCGAGAAAAGTCAATTTTGTCAAATTTTTTTGAAAATTGGCATACAGACGTAACAGTAAAATACAATCTTTTTTTCTTTATAACTTTTTTCGATATTTTAAAAAAAAAAAAACTGTTTTTCCTAGCTTTAAATTTTAGATGTCAAATGTGACAGACAGGGCTTGTGACGTCATGATCTTATTTAGGTGTAATCCTAAACGTAAAACATGCACTAACACATTTCGAAGTTAAATTTTCAAAAACTCTTGTAATAAAAATTTTTCCTATATGGTGCAAACTTTATGAATGGCACTGTATATATATATATATATATATATATATATATATATATATATATATATATATATATATATTATATATATATATATATATATATATATATATATATATATATATATATATATACATATATATATATATATATATATATATATATATATATATATATATATATATATATATATATATATATACATATATATATATATATATATATATATATATATATATATATATATATATATATATATGTATACATATACATATTCCTAGCTGCTATCAGTAGTTGAAGTTTCCCACATTAGTGTTTTCTAAGAAAAATAACAACAGGTTATTTTTATTGCTGGAAAAATATCAGTAAGAAAAATGAATCTAATATTATAATTTTTCTAACAGGAACATGCCATATTCATTATTTATCGAACAATGAATACAATACTATGAAAATTAATAGGGGAAATGGGGGTAAGGTACAATAGATAATGTCGGTAAAATCTTTTAGTGCACATTCATCCAGTGAATTTTTTTCGGACATGCATTACTCGACAGAAAACATATATTCCAAAAAAATTTACATTATGTGTACTCAAGATATAATTTTAAAATATAGATGGCTTACTCAGTATGTACAGTAATATTTTCATACTGCCTAGCAAGATGGTGATGAAGTCATTGTCTAATTCACTCATTGTTTTGTGACCTGTTTAAAATCTACTGGTTAAGCTGTGATTAGCATAAACTCCTAATATGCCTTACATTTCTTTTGTAGTACATATACACGTGAATGAAAATGATGGAAATATCTAGTTAATTATCCGCACTAGAATCAGTTAAAAAATTGGATATAATTTATTTTACACTATTTCCTCTCGTGTTAAAATAAAGTCACATTGCCATTTTTCGACTGATTATATGTTTAAATGAAATTTCAAGAAAATAATATTAGAGGTGTAATAAAATGCTACTAATGGAATACTAATGGACGGTGAACGATTAAATAACTTGAGGTTTGCAGATAATGTCACACTAATCGCCAACACAAAAGAAGAATTACAAGAAATGTTGATGGAATTAAATAACAAGTCTCCAGAAATAGGTCTAAAAATAAACTTCACCAAAATCAAATATTTAAACAACAAAAGTGAAAGTAACAGCCAGGTTCTATTAATATAAGGTGAAAGAATAGGGAAGGTACAAGCATTAATATATTTAGGACAAAAAATCGAAATATCAAAAAATAATTTAAAGGCTGACTTGGATAGAAGACTCTCGTTATCTTGGTCTGCGTTCGGAAGGTTACAATCTACATTTAAATTGGACATCCCAAATACAATAAAAGCCATATGACATTGAAACGTGGGCTTTAATTAAAAGTATAATAAATAAACTCAAGGTAATGGAGAGGAGAATGCTAAATATTAGACTCCAGGATCATATTTCTAACATCAAGATATGAAGAAGATCAAAAGCGGCAGATGGAATTCAACGAATATGTATGTTAAGGTAGAATTGGGCGGGACATATCACAAGGAAGAATGATAACAGATGGACACGCCGTATAGTTGAATGGAGGCCTAGAAAACACCAAAAATGCAGGGGTAGATCACAGACAAGATGGACGAACGACATAAAAAGATTATCGAGACACGATTGAATGCAAAAATCAAACAACAGAGCTCATTGGAGACAACTTGGGGCGGCTTATATCCGAATATGGATGGAATAATCTAATGATGATGATGATGATGAATAAAATGCATTTGAATGATTTACTGTGTAAGAACGTAAGCTTAATGTAAAATAACCAGTTAAGCGGTATGTACAAGGAATGTGTAAAAGTAAACGTTTTCTAAGGATGATGATCGGAAGTTCCGTCATAGAGTTTCCTGTTTTTTTTTTTTTCAATTTCATTCTTGTCGGAAACTACATCTGATGTAAGGATCTGTTTTTGTAAAAAATCGTTTCAACTATTACTCTAACTGTCATCTGCGTAATTAGTAGAGCTTTTCTTTGTTCTTGTGTATCTCAGATTAACGTAACTTAGTAATATTTTGCAAAGTTATTTACACATGACTTCCTGTACAAATAAAAGTGGGAAAGTCAATATATTTTTTTGGGCTCACTCTGTAATTATATATCTTCAAAATTTTGTTTATAATAGGAAATAATGAAAAGAATAATAGGATTTTTAGATTCTTTGACATCAGAAATAACGAAAAGTCTAATGCGATCTATTTGAAGGAACCCTACAACGAGCTCCGCTACTGTTATTGCTGACTTGTCCTTCACAAAAAGCGATATTGCTCAAAAATGATAGGTTCTGTTCTTACTTGGAGTAGTGTAAGAATATCTCTTCCCCTTCTATACGACAAATGGCTCGTATGGAAGGACCAAGTGACAGCGGCCATGCGTAAGGCAAATCAGCTCCTAGGGAAGTTGTACCAGCTTCTGAACCATCGAGGTAAAATATCAATTTAATAAGTTGCTAATTTACAAAATAATTTTCGGGGCCGAGCTTACGTACGGCTGCCAGACATGGTACCAGATGTCTGGAAAGCATCGAGCCAAGTCCAGACAGTTCAAAACCAAACCCTACGCATCATAGCAGGAGCTACCTGATTTGTCAGCAACAGCCAGTTGCACAGAGAGTTCCAAATTCCCACAATAAAATAATTCACCCGAAATATCCAGCTTTACTTTCTTGAGAAAGCGACAGCTCACCCTAATTCTGAGATAGCTGACGCCTTCAGAGACAACGCAAACATCGGTAATCGCTACTTACGACTCTCAGACATACTACAAGTAGATATAACTAAAACTTAGCTACCAAGATAGACTATATTACGTACTCAGTATATAGGGATAAGGTCGTAGTGTAGTTGAGCTACTTCTTTCCAAAAAATAAGCTAAACATCACACACCACTAACACTATTGTAACACAATATTCCTGAAATAGCCGGGAACTTAGCTTTTAGTTTTTAATTGGATTTAGTTAGGTTGACATAGCATTGATCTACACATTAGAAACTAACCCGCAAGTTTTTAAAAGTCGCACCACCCCCTACATAAAAGATAATCATCACATAGTAAAAGGAGTGAAGGGTTGCAGACCCAGCTCACAAGGAGGTTTAGTGGGTATGCCAACCACTCCAGCTGGAGAACCACCACATAACTGGAGCATTTTGGGGTACCCACAAGGTGATGCAAACTGCTTCATTATCCATAAGGCGGAGTCCTCCGTGTAAAAAGAATCTCTTTCTTGGAAACTTATCAGACAGATATACCGTCAGAGTATAATAAAAAAATAATCTTTCACATTTGGCGATTCTAAGAATCCTTGGTGATGTAAAAATAACACTCAATCGAAGGTTATAGTCCACCACAGTACCCAAGAACACCCGTCAAGCACTATAAACAGTGGGTTCAGGAACAAATCTGCCTGTGCGCTTCTAAAGTCTCCGAAGTGTCTTCCTTATCATTATTTTTTTTATAAGGGCACTATCAAAGGATCTCGTTAAAAAACTGCCTATTAATTGTTGAGTGGAACTATTTTTTGTTAGCCCGATTACGCAATTCTCACAAAAAATGCGGACATACGGCCCAACATGTTCAACCACCTACTCAAATTACATAACCTGAAATCGACGTTATAAGAGTCGAACGGAAGTTTAAAAGGTAAAGGTATGAAATTTTGTTGCCAAGCACACTAAAATAGGTGACGTTATCTAATTAGTAGTTTTTCAGTAATAATAAAATCGATATGGTACAAATCTCGTTTTAGATAAGTGCGCATAATCATCATTTGTTAAGTACATTTTTTCTAAAAATGAACTATAGTTAAATCACATAGTTTTCTATTGTTTCAATTTTAATAATGCTGTGAACTAAATCGGCTGTGCCAGAACACACAAATGCTTCTCTACTCGGTTGTCAAATGTGTATATGTGTATAAATAGACCCGTCCATTCTTCGCCTTCTCTTAGATTAACGTAAGTTATCACTGCGACGTAAATATTCTTAGAGAGAACGTATATAACGTATAACTTCTGTCTACTTACTTCAACTTCTCTTATTACTTTATTTTTATTCAGATATATTTTACTTGTCATTTAAAATGAAAAATTGATTGATGAGGTTTTATTTTATTATCAGCGACTTATTAATTTCTAACCTCGTCATTAATATTAATAATATCTTATCTAATAAGTTCGTTTTACGTGTAATGACTTAATTAGGAGTGGTCAAGTATAATGATTATAAAGTAGTTTTGCCCAGTTTATTTATATTATTTACATATCGGATTCCGCAGATTTACAAAACAGCGGGTATATTACATCACGATTAAAGGATAAACAAAATAGGATTTGCCAAATATTACACGAAATATTTGGCTCCATTTTGATGCTCGTCAACCCTTGTGACTATTGCGACGTAGCTGATGAGCTCTAACTTGTCATCTTCACCTACGTTAGCTGACGAGCTCTAAAATGAACATCATCTCTTAGTTTGATGATTCCTGGACGGTACGACCGATATTGATTATGACAAAAATATTGTTATTATCAAACAATATAACAGAAGCCTAAAAGAGATAAGACTGACTTTACTGTAAAAGCCCCCATCGTGATCATTTTAAAGCATGAAAATTTGCGAATGTTACAGATGCGCTATTTAAAAATCATAAATCTTTCCCAATGATATTTGACTTATTTACCAATCTATTTCTGAGGTCATATTTCTAAAATTCATTATCTTGCAATTGGAATGAGTTTCTAAAAAATAAACGATCAATATTAATTTTCCTTAAACCTTAAATGTGTCTGCAAATATTCTAAATTATTTTGATTTCACAGCATCAGCTCTAACTAGTAGCTTGTTCTAAAACTAAGATATTTTCAGCTTTATGCTTTCCACAAGTTTCCCGGAGAAATTTCAAATATTCGTACTTTGAACTAAAAATCGAAACACCGAAAATTAAGGTGTATCTTACAGATGGCACTATAAGTTTTACTTCAATATATTATTGTTATGTTTCAATTTTTCTTAATCTTTTAAAAAATCAGCGTGCTATTTCTGTATAATAAGGTTTCTTTAGGTTGGTAGAACTATTATCAACCTTAAATCAAAATTCTCCTAAGATTTGCTTTATTAGGCGTCTTTTATAATTGTCAGTAAGTTTAGGGAGCAAATAACTTGAATTAAATTTTGTCTTGCAAATAACATTTTTATACCTAAACGAGGGTCGTTCCAAAAATTCTCGGCCTAATAAAGGAAACGCGAGATTGAAGAAATTTTTTAGACTTTTTCTACATAACCACATCACAAATCATATTATATATATATTTAGTCCAACGATTTTGGAATTCTTTAATACTCTCCTTATAATAAGATTTATCCAACAACAAAATAAGCCTTCTTCTAAACTTTAGCTTCATCATTCAAAGTAAATCTTCAACTAGCCAGCCATTTTTTCCAGGTTTAGGATCAATAAGCAATCGCTGGAGGATAAATGTGGCGAATACAGTGGATGTGGAAACACTTCGAAGTCACGGTCAGGCAGTTTTGCAGCAACAATCCAAGAAGTGTCGTGATGAAGAAGTACTTTTTTGCGAGATGTAGACTTTCCGCTTAAATAGTACCCTTCAATCGCTCTAGTAGTAAAGCCCCGGTGATGGTTCTACCTTTCAGGTAGTTACAACACCATGAGAATCCTAGAAAGCTACAGTTATGACTTTTCCTGCAGATGGAATGGTCTTTGTGTCCTTGGATGCACTTTCACCTACTCCTACCTACTATTTCAACTACTCCTTCATTTCTGACGGGTAATGATGAATCCATGTTGCCTCCACAATTATTAAACGTCGCGGAATTATGTTTAGACAAACGCAGTATTCTTGGAGCGAAAAGCTTTCTCATATGAACACGTCGTGTAAAATATAGAGAACATGACCTATCGAGGTGTTTACAATGTCAATTAGCTCACGTATTTTCAGTCGATGATCAGTTAGTACGCTCTTGTGATTTTTGTCACAATCTCGTCGATCGTAGAGGTTTTTAGGCATTCTGAACGTTTATCATCTTGAGTGGATGTACGACGACGTTTAAAGGTAGCCGGCCAATTTTTAATCGTCGAAAACGAAGGGTAAGAATAATTTAACGTGACAATTAACTTTTTTTTTAGATATCTATAGAAGTTAAACCTTTTAAAACGAAGTATTTTATAACAGCTGCAAATATCTTGAAGGTTTCAACATTATTAGTGATCACCAATATGGCTTTTGTAAACATAGATCAACAGGAAGTCTTCTGACTTATGTAACACGTGTTTGGAACAACGCAATTGAACACTTTGGAAGATCTCGAGCGATTGCTCTTGACATATCCAAAGCATTGAACCGTGTTTGGCATGATAGACTGTTAGCTAAGCTACACTCTTATGGTATGTCTGAAAAGTTCTGTTTGTGGCTGGTATATTTCTTCAGAGAGCGTTCTTTACAGTGGCAGTCGACGGATTTCTTTCTAACACCTTCACTATCAACGCCGGTGTACCTCAAGGCTCCATACTATCTCCTACTCTCTTTTTCATTTACATTATCGATCTGCTGGAAAAGCACAGCTTTGCAGATGACAGTACGCCACTCAGACGAATATCCGCAGACAGCGAGAAGTCGTTCAACTTAACAAAGACCTTGAGGAAATTCTATCTTGGGGGTGACAGTAACCAAGTGGAATTTAACGCTACAAAAACCATGGCGGGGCACTCCATTCCTCTAACATCGTCACTCAATTTTTTGGGCGTTAGTTTGGGAGCAAATATGTCCTGGCATGAACATGTCGCAGGCTTAGCAAGGAGAGCTTCTCAAAAGTTGGGAATATTATTTCGAACCAGAAAGCTTTACACTCCATAACCGTTAATTTTTTACAAGGCTCGGATTCGACCAACTATGAAATACTGCTCCCATGTTTGGGGCTCCGCTCCCAAATATATACTGCATTTGTTGGCTTCTATTCAGAGAAGAGCTGTTCGTCTGATTGGAGACCCGGAACTGACTGGCGGCCTTGATTCGCTGGAATATCGAAGAACGGTTGGCGACTTGAGCCTATTCTACAAGTATTTTCATGGAAAGTGTACGAAGGATGTGGCCCTCTTAATTCCTCCCAGAGCGGTGCTTGTTAGAAATACACGTCGCTCTAATATTTTACATCCGTACGAGGTTCAGCTTGTACAACGCTTTTCAGGCAATCTTTTACATGGAGAACATCATCCCTTTGTAATAATTTGCCCAGGACTGTGTTTCCCACCGAGTACAATTTACAGCGATTCAAGAACAACGTGAATCGCTTTTTGCGTACACGTGTCGCTCCTCTAGCGCTTTAATGACTTTCCTGCAGCACGTGTGCTAGACCCATAAAAAAGAAAAAAGCTCGCTCGCAATCTTACTCATTTTTTTAAAAATGTTAAAATTTGTTTATTTACATTATGGCTACAAAAAGACAAGTAAACGTACTTGTCTGAAACTTCACAGCACGCTATCTAGTAGATAACACTTAACAAATATAATAATTTGGTCATCATGGCAACATATCTTTGTTAGGCCGAGAGTTTTTGGAATAACCTTCGTATTAGAAAAGTCTTATGGTGTTGAATTTGTCACCTGTTCAGCAGGTTTCAAGTGGTACAAATCGTTTTGGAATCAAATTGGTAACTCAACCGATATAATTATTATCGAGGGTATGAATACAAGAATATGATAGAAAATTGGACGTCAGATATTTGGAGGATATGAAGAGAAAATTCTAAAACAACGATAAACAAACACTTATGTGAACAAAATGAACGTCCTATAATGAACGGGTACTTCCAACTTAAAGAAATAAAAGGGATACCTTTCAAGTTTTTACAAAAACAATGAAAAAAAAAAAAAGATTTTGGTACATCATTTTATTTTTTCTCAAAATATTCGCCTTTAAGATTTATACACTTTTGCATGGGTTCGAACCAATTCTCAAAACATTTCTTCCGCTCTGAAATTGGTACCTTAAAAACATAGTTTTGTAAGGATTCAACAGCTTCTTTAGGTGATGAAAATCGCTGTTCACGCATATTTTTTTTTTGACATTCGGGAACAAAAAGAAGTCGTTTGGAGGTAAATCAGGCGAATACGGGCAATGAGAAATTAATTCTATATTTTTCTCCGTCAAATAATCAATTGTTTGACGTGCTGTGTGAGAGCTGGCATTGTCAAAAAGAAGAATGATGCGAAGTTTTCGGTTGTTTTTCCTGATTTCATCAACGACTTCTGGCAAATGAATTACTGTATACCATTCAGCATTAATTGTTCTTCGATCCTCTAAAGCAATGGTTGCGACATGTCTAGTATAGCCAAAGAAACAAGTGATCATTTTCTTGGCAGTGCTTCGCGAACTTTTATTGGATTCGGTTCATCTTGGAACACTCAAACAGTTGATTGTTGCTAAGTTTTCGATTCAAACGAATATATCCAGGTTTCGTCTCTTGTTACAAAGTTGAATGCGGATTTTACATATCGTCGGTTTAATTTTTTGCGTAATTTCCTTACACTAATTCACAAGACGGACGGTGAGTTTCGGTCAAATTATGCGGTATCTATCGAGAACAGCTCTTTTTCAAGCTAAATGTTCATGCAAAAGCGAATGTACTGCAGTCTTCGATATGCCTAAGGATGCCTCTATCTCACGTTAAGTCCCATGCCGCTCCTCTCCATTGATATTGCTCACAGCTTCGATGTTTTTTAGAACAACAACCGATTTTGGTGAACTTTCACGAAATTCATCGCTGACAAAACCATGACGAAATTGTACAAACCAATTGTAAACAGTCTTTCCTGATGATGATTCATTATCAAAAGTTTAACGAAACGATTCGAGGCATTGTTGTTGAGTTAGGCCTTTAATAAAATCATAAAAAAATCACCTGACGAAAACCTTCACATGAAATTTCCATTTGTTCACAATTTTTTTTTTTAACGCTCACTCTAAACAAACTACTCGGCCAAGTTCTGAGTTGCTACAGTTTTAACAATAACAAATGACAAATTTTACAACAGTGGCAATTTCACATCTCAATAGCGCCATCTCGTGGTCGTCTATAAAAACTTAAAAGGCGGCCCACGTACATAAATTCACCTGGTGAGAAAAAACAAGAAACTTAAAATTAGTGATTGATGTGATGTGAGTAAAACAAAAATCAAATATAACAATATTACAGTTCTTAAAGGTCCAGAGATAGCTAGTTACTAATACCTTGTTACGACAGAAATCAACCTAGAACCTAGGAATGCGTTAATTTGCAGGCGTACGCCCTACACGGAACAATTGTAAATCAAATACGAAAGAAATTATAATTTCAAATATCACGTATGTGGACATTGCGTTGCAAGGGATTAGATTAAGAGCCAAATATGAATTGCATTATACAACTAACATTATCACACCAAAGATGCGATGCTTTACGCTGCATATGAATCATTTGAAAACTGACAAAGAAGAAGGACCATACATTTTTGGTGAAATGATAAATTACAGCAAATGAAGGAAGAAACACGGATACTATATCACAAATATTTTAATACAAAAAAATGATAGAGGCCACAACTGATAACAATAAGCACAACTTACATTAAACAAAAATATTAAGAGAATAGAGCAAAAAGCGGTAGCAAGATACATAGGAGTGGCTAACTATATGGGAACGGAAACTGCCTTGATTAGAGAAGAAATTGTGTATCTTGGGATTAGACCGTGTTAAATTGGAGCGATTTCTCAGCCATATTGTAAGTAAAAGGACAACAAAGAAATGCAGATTCATAAGAAATATTGGATCTAAAACACAAAAAATGATAAAATTAACCAATATTAAACTCACCGAACAGAAGGAATACTTTGAACCCATGCTTACTGAGACCAGACCAGAATTCTTACCGGAAAATAATTCCGTACCGTACCAGAAGAAGTAATAGCCGCAATGAATAAAGAGACTCTGGTATCATTGTTTAAAACAGCTTAGTAGAGCTTCGTAATCAGGAGAAATTCCTGCGGAATCTTTAAAAAAAATAGGTCACATAGACTCTGTGAAATGTTAAAGAGCCTATATAAGAAATGTTTAAAGGGCGAACCAGTTTCCTCAGAATGGAAACTGGAATCATTTCCATTTATAAAGAAGTTGTCGACGACAAATGGACAGGTTTTAATTAATTGAATTATGAGACGATTATGTAATGGTCTAGATAGTAAAACAGTCTGTATTATTAGCTGGAAGATCAATAGCAAATAAGATAATCGCAACTTATCGAAAAGAGTCTTGCGGTGTCAAGAGAAGTCCGTTATATACTTTTTGACTTACTTAAAGCCTAAGATAGCATATCTCTTATAAAGTTAAACATTTTCCTGCTTCTGCATTTTTGAAGGAGAAAGTGCAAATGAATGGGCACATCTGTAAGAGATATCACAGAAACAACATAGATAACCAAGTCGTATTCTAGCAAGACCATAATGATGTGAACTACAGCATGAGAAAGCTGTAAGCAGAGTACGGAAAGTGAGATTTAACTTATAACCTGAGGAAAGAGAGAATATACCAAAATACTTATATATAAAAACCGGTTAGTGTCTACTGAAATTGAATTTCTGAGACGGTTTGCCTTATCATCGAGACTGTACTGGGAAAAACAGTTTTTTTTTACAGGAAGAAATCCGTCTTATGGATTCTGGAGCAGTCTGCGTCACCTTATGGGTGCCCTAAAGTGCTCCAATTATGTGGGGCTCTCCAGCCTGAGGGGCTGGCATACCCACTAAAACTCCTTGTGAGCTGGGACAACCCTTCACTCCTTTTCCATACATTTTTAATGTCTAGGTGTTTATATGTTTTTAACTCTAAGGTTAATTTTCTAATGGCTTGAGCTAATGTACCTTATCCTAACTTAATACTAAACCTAAATCTAAATGTCTCTAGTTACAGGGGCGTGTAAAGTTATAATGATGTTAGTAGTGTGTAATGTTTACACTTTTCTTTTTCTTTTTCCGATAGGAGCTGCTCAACTATACTCCGGCCTTAAATAGGTGGTAGTCTTTAGTCGAGTCTAAAGTCAGTCTAATTGTAAAATATCCAAAAAAAAACTGCAACATTACACAACTAGAACACAAAGAACATACAGTAATGAAGGAAACACGCCAGAAACAGTTAATATGGTTCAGTCATGTGAACAGAATGACCGAAGAACGGCTATTAAAGAAAATTATAAAATTGACCCGCCTACCTTAGACAGTGGAGACTAAGAGGCGAAAGGCAACCAGAGAATAACCGCATTTTGAAACATCTTTTACCGCAACCAAAGTGATGCAAAACATAAACAATTCATAATCACAAGATGAGATCACAAGATGGATTGATATGTATTTGTTATTTGATGATATATTCTCAGAATTCGTAAAGAATTTTATATACATATCAAACATTATTTAGGATGCATGTGGGTTGTAAAAAACAAATAATATTTTTCTTTTTCTTCAGGTTGTTATCAAATATTGCAAATCTTTGAAAGGATATTAAATATACGAATAAATATTTATCTACGTAAACCTAAATTATCTAACGGCATAAGATGCATAATGATATAAGAGTAATAAGAAAGTCCATGCCGCTATACTCTACTCTTTAATAATTGGCAGCACAAAACCCTCATTATAAATGTAATTAAGATTTTATTACACAGGGTAAGTCTAGCTTTTTTATAATTATCAACATTCAGAGGTAATTTGAAATACCCACCTAGTACTTTACGGATAACCATGAAAATATGTGGTGCGTAAAAATAGATGAATAGGTTATTTATCAGTCTGGAGTTCGACAGTGTTGGGTAGGACTTAACCAGCTTTCAGCTTTTTTCTATAGGCAGAAATCCACCTTACGCATAATGAAGTAGTCTGCGTCACCTTAAGGGTGCCACAGACTGCTCCAGTAATGTGATAGTTTTCCAGCCGGAGTGGCTGGCATACCCACTAAACCTCCTTGTGAGCTGGGTCTGCGACCCTTCACTCCTCTTATAATGTGACGATTATTCTTTATATAGGGGGTGTGAAGTTTAAAAACTTGTTAGTTAGTTTCTAATGTGTACATCTATGCTACCTTAACCTAACTAAGTTTAATTAAAAAAAAAACCGGTCAAGTGCAAGTTGAACTTGCACAATTAGTGTTCCGTACGTTGATTGTTCTTAAAATAAAAAATTTTGTTAGGGTGGTATAAAATGATCAGTGACTTCACAAAACACACCTCAAAGGAGTTTTCAACAAAGGTTGTTTCCAATCTTTACTGAAAACTGGTGACCTTGAAATTTTGTACACCAAATAAATTATTAAAGGTAATGCACTCGTGATAATTTTCGTTCAATCTATACCCCGTGGAGAATATTCCAGAATTTTTTCAAAATTTTTTGATCAGTACTTTTCGAGATAAGGTAGGGGACAGCGATTTTTTAAAAGTAATACGAAGAAAAGTGTGCGCAAGTATTACATTATATACGAGTATATATATATATAATATATATATATATATATATATATATATATATATATATATATATATATATATATATATATATGTACATATATATATATATATATATATATATATATATATATATATATATATATATATATATATATATATATGTATACATATATATATATATATATATATATATATATATATATATATATATATATATATATATATATATATATATATGTATATATATATATATATATATATATATATATACATATATATATATATATATATATATATATAATATATATATATATATATATATATATATATATATATATATATATTTACTCGTGTTTTCACAAGCTTTCATTGGACATCACACTCGATGACCTAGTAAAAAAAAATTTTTTTCACTTCCGATTTCACCCCTCAAAACGAACCCCTTAAGTCAAAATTTATGTTACGGTGGTATAAAATGATCAGTGACTTCACAAAACACACCCCAAATGAGTTTTCAACAAAGTTTGTTTCTAATCTTTACTGAAATCTGATGACCTTGAAATTTTTGTTTTTTTTATATACCATATAAATTATTAAAGGTAATGCACTCGTGATAATTTTCGTTCAATCTACACCCTGTGGAGAATATTCCAGAATTTTTTCGAAATTTTTTGATAAGTACTTTTCGAGATAAGGCCCGGGACAGCGATTTTTCGCGAATTTTTAAAAATAATTCAAAGAAAAATGCGCGCAAGTATAATATTATATATATATATCTTTTACTCGTGTTTTCACAAGCTTTCATTTGACACCACACTCGATGACCTAGTAAAAAAAATTTTTTTTTCGCTTCCGACTTCACCCCCCAAAACTAACCCCTTAAGTCAAAATTTAATTCTCAAAACTACATGGCTCTGATGAGGCCAGCAATTCCTATATTATTACCAAATTTCACCTTTCTATGTCAAATAGTTTCGGAGAAAATCGGGTGTGACAGACAGACAGACAGACAGACAGACAGACAGACAGACAGACAGACAGACAGGCAGACAGACAGACAGACAGACACCGAAGTGATCTTATAAGTGTTCCGTACGGAACACTAATAAGAGCTAAGTTCGCGGCTATTTCGGGAGTGTTGTGTTACAATAGTGTTAGTGGTGTGTAATGTTTACATGTTTATCTTATTTTTTGGAGAAGCGTAGCTCAAATACACTACGATCTTATCCCTATATACTAATTACGTAATATAGTCCGTCTTGATAGTCGAGTTTTTAGTTATGTCTATTATTAGTCTATTTTTAATATGTCTGAGGATCGTAAGTAGTGATTACCGACATTTGCGTTGTGTCTGAAGGTGTTAGCTATCTCCGGGTTAAGGTGGGCTGTCGCTTTCTCAACTGAAGCTCGGTATTTCGGGTAAACAGCTTTCACCATATAATTTATAAGAAGAGAGAAGCTAACAATTAATTACACATGTGATTTAATATCAATAAGTCAAAGTTATCGATATAGATACATACATGTATTCTAAATCAAAAATAAAAAAATCAATAGATATAAATTTACTTAGAAATTATCTTCATAAAATCAAAGGAGTCGTCAGAATTCGCATCAGTTGAAATGATAAAGGGTTCTACAGTTTGTTCCAAGAGGTTATTGAGGTCGCATATTTTTCGTTCTTTTTGAATAATATAACTTATCGGGTATACACAATCTTCGCGGCTAATTTTCGTCACGATACATTGAGAAGTCAATGTAGTTTTGTT
This sequence comes from Pachyrhynchus sulphureomaculatus, assembly GCA_019049505.1. Classification (NCBI taxonomy): domain Eukaryota; kingdom Metazoa; phylum Arthropoda; class Insecta; order Coleoptera; family Curculionidae; genus Pachyrhynchus; species Pachyrhynchus sulphureomaculatus. The sequence goes on from CM032449.1 coordinate 43,210,931, forward strand.
AGTGTAAATCTTGAATTTTTCTGAGCTACGAATCCTTTTAGTAGTTCGATGTTATTTAATTCAATACCACCCTAGTTGAATCAGAATTATTCCACGTTGTTTAGCCATTTCGTCAATGACAAGTATCAGCATTAATTTTCGCTCTCTAACCCCATTTTCACCCCTCAAAATAATCAAAATGACCCCGAAAATAGATTCAGCAACCCCAAAAGCCCCCGAGAAACCAGTTTTTGAATGCGATTCAGGTGAATATCGGGCTTCCTTTCCCTCCAACTCCCATTTTTACTCCTCAAAAGGATGCATATAATCAAAGTGACCCTGAAAATAGATTCAGCGACCGCAGAGACCCTCGAGGAACCAGCTGGGAACTCGTAAGCTTGAAATAACATGAACTTCGAAATTTCATCTCCCAATGCCTTGTTGCTTTTTGAAATTTTAAAAATTTTGAGGTTATGTTTTACAAATCGGCTTCCTTACGTTTGTCAGATTCCTGACCCACTGGGAGTCGTTTTGTTCCACGTATTTGTCTTTCTACAGCGACAGCTATATTTCTGTGCCTTAAGACTGCCACGTTTTGATATGACGCCATCTGTTATGCAGAACCGGGACACTTTGAAGAGCCCTTTAATTATTTATTCATTTTTTACAATATGACAATTTACAAATCTCTTTGAACTTCTGGTTACTTTATTTGATTATTTCGAGCGAAGCGTGTTTAAATAGAAATTGACTGACTCATAGTCATAAGACTATAAGACTGACTTAAATTATACCCTTTCATTGATGAGAAAGAACCGAAAAATACGTTAAGCAAAGAGATGTGATTAACTTCAGTTTTAAACTTGGTAATAATTATTTCGTATCTAAGAATACGAACGGTTCAAGCGATTTCAAAATAGTCGTGAGATTCTTATGGACTGCCAAACGCTAGGTCAGCGAAAGGATAACATTAAAAAAGTGCGGAATTTCATAAAATGACGCAAATCGTTTGTGGGATTGACCAAAGATGATGGAAATAATAAAACTAGAGTCTCGGCCTAGTGTATCTAGTTGGCCATTTATTTCCTACAAGTCACAGAGCCTGATTTACTTATTGAATTACTCGCCATATCTACCTGATCTAGCACCTTTTAACTTTTTGTTCTTCTACACTGTATTTGCTAATTAAGAGGAGAAAGTGATATAATACCACTGAAAATATCCAAGCTGCATTCGCTTAATAGTATCGTAAAAATCAGTATAAAAAAATTCATGCATAAAATTAACTTTGACCATGAAAAACACAGTTATAATTGTTCTGTGCTTAAACTTATAAAAATTCAACAGGTATGTCTTCAATGTAATTTCAGGTAGTTTTAAAATTTTTAGGAATACCGACCCAGTTCTTTCCAGAGGATAATTAAAATAGTTGGTCCGTAAGAATGGAGGCTTGCTTTTGTTAAGAAAAGAGAAGCAATCAATTAATTGTACATGTGATTTAATATCAACAAGCCAAAAGTACCAATACAGATATATAGCAAATATTCTGAATCACTATTGGCTCTCATGTTTCCTCAAAGAGCGTCCTTTATAAGTGGCAGTCGATGGAATTCTTTCTAACACCTTCACTATCAACGCAGGTTCGCCTCAGGGTTCCATACTCTTTCTTACTCTTTTCTACTCTCCTTTCTCATTTACATTAACGATCTGCTGGAAAAGACCAGGAATCCAATCTACAGTTTTGCAGATGACAGTACGCTTATCTCTTCATTCACTTTGAACGCTGCAACATCGGCTACTCATGCAAATTTCCACAGACAACACTTAACAAAAACCTGGAAGAAATTCTATCTGCACCCATGTTTGGGCCTCTGTTCCCAAATATACACTGTATTTGTTGGGTTCTATTCAGAAGAGAGCTGTTCGCCTGATTGGAAACCCGAAACTGGCCAACAACCTTGATTCATTAGAACATCGAAGAATGGTTGGCGATTTGAGTCTATTCTACATACCTATACCTACCTACCATAGGTAGTAGTTGTTTTCAGAAATGCAATAACGTCCGTGGCAGCACTACCGAGTTATCTAAAAGGTGCTGTGAAAACAAAAATGTATGTTTCTGCACTTAGACAACATTGATGGGTATTACGACATCCCCGCCTATATCCTCAGGATATGGAAAAGGGTAAAATCCCAACTCAACAAGTATTTTCATTTAAAGTGTTCGATGGATGTAGCCCGCTTAATTCCTCCCAGAGCGGTGCATGCTGGAAATATACGTAGCGCTAATACCTCACATCCGTATCAGGTTCAGCTCGTTACCCCGTACAACCCTTTTTAAGCAGTCCTTTATATGGAGAACCTCATCCCTTTGGAATAATTTGTCCAGAATTGTATTTCCGACCGAGTACAATTTACAGCGATTCAAGCTCAACGTGAGTTGCTTTTTTCGTATGCTTGGAGCATTTTAACGATTTCCCTGCAGTACGTGTGCTCGGTCCATAAAAAAAATCTTAATCAAAAATTAAAAAAACCGGTCAACTACAAGTTGAACTTGCGCGATTAATGTTCCATATGTTGATTGCTTCTAAAATAAAAAAAAAATTATAACGGAGGTATAAAATGATCAGTGACTTCACAAAACACACCTCAAATGAGTTTTCAACAAAGTTTGTTTCCAATCTTTAATGAAAACTGGTGACCTTGAAATTTTTGTTTTTTTTTATATATCAAATAAATCATTAAAGGTAATGCACTAGTGATAATTTTCATTCAATCTACACCCCGTCGAGAATATTCCAGAACTTTTTCAAAATTTTTGATCAGTACTTTTCGAGATAAACGGGGGGACAGCGATTTCTCGCGATTTTTTAAAAATAATACAAAGAAAAGTGCGCGCAAGTATTACATTATATATACGTTTGAACTTGTGTTTTTACAGGCTTTCATTTGACAGCCCACTCGATGACCTAGTAAAAAAAATTTTTTTCACTTCCGATTTCAGCCCCCAATACTAACCCCATAAGTCAAAATTTAACTTTCAAAACTACAGGGCTCTGATGAGGCCATCAATTCCTATATTAGTACCAAATTTCAACTTTTTATGTCAAATAGTTTCGCAGAAAATCGGGTGTGACAGACGGACAGACACTGAAGTGATCTTATAAGCGCTCCGTACGGAACACTAAAAAAAAGTCAATAAATATAAATTTACTTAAAAATGATCTTCAGTAAAATCAAAACTGTCGTCAGAATGCCCATCAGTTGAAATAATAAAATGCTTTACAGTTCGTTCCAAAATTTATCGAGGCCCCACATTTTTTTGTTTTTCTTTAATAATGTGAGTTATTGCATATACCCAATTTTCACTGCAAATTTTTGTTGACGATCGGTTCGTGTACTTTCTTTAGTTTAAATGTTGAATCCTTTCGAGCTACGAATTCTTTTACTTGGGCCCATATAAGTCCAATGGAACTTAATGCATAGAAGTATACTGATAATTGAAGTCAAATTATTCCACATTCTTTAGCCATTTCGACATATTTCTTTATTGTCCCTATTTCCTTATAAACAATTTTGGGAAGTTCCTTATTTAGTAGATTGTTCAGAAAAATATTTTATTTTTTATATATTTCCAACGACCAACTCATAGTACGAGTACAACCTTTTTCAACAAAAACCGAATTTACTTGTTAAATTACTCGTCATATTTATCTGATTAGCATCTTGTGACTTCTTGTTCTTCAATACTATTTTGCCAATGAAAGGAAAGTGATACAATACCTCTGAAAATATCCAAACGGTAGTAAGCAAGATTCTTAAGAGTATCGCCAAAATGGGTATAAAAAAATTCATTCATAAAATTAGCTGGGAGACGATGTATATCCAGTCCAGCGCTATATTCTCAGTATTTTAATTATTTCTTTGTATTTTTTCCTAGTCTTAGGTTATGTTCGTGAGTATGGCAGGATCCCTTAATAATTGCGATCCCCTTTTAGAGGGTGATTTTGATTGACTATACGGTATTGAGTAGAGAATATGTAAATATTTAAAGTGAGTTTTCATGAATCATAAATATTATTTTTATTTTCTGGTAAAAACTCAAAATAGCGGATAGTTACCCTTAAATAAAAAATGGGGAAACATATCCTTCTGGATTTTTTTAGCTTTAATTTAAGACCTTGTATGTTAAGTTTGCTTTTTAGTGTTCCGTACGGAACACTTATAAGATCATTTCGGTGTCTGTCCGTCTGTCCGTCCGTCATGCCCTATTTTCTCCGAAAATATTTGTCAAAGAAAGTTGAAATTTGGTACTAATATAGGAATTGATGGCCTCATCAGAGCCGTGTAGTTTTGAAAGTTAAATTTTGACTTAAGGGGTTAGTTTTTGGGGGTGAAATCGGAAGTGAAAAAAAAAATTACTAGGTCATCGAGCATGGTGTCAAATGAAAGCTTTTGAAAACACGAGTAAAAAATATATATAATTTAATAGTTGCGCACACTTTTCGTTGTATTACTTTAAAAAAAAAGCGAAAAATCGTTGTCCCCTCCCCCCCCCCTATCTCGAAAAGTACTGATCAAAAAAATTTTGAAAAAATCCGATATACTCCACGGTGTGTAGATTGAACGAAAATTATTACGAGTGCATTCCCTTTAATAATTTATCTAGTATATATAAAAAAAAACAAAATTTCAAGGTCAACAATCAAACTTTGTTGAAAATTCATTTGGAGTGTGTTTTGTGAAGTCACTGATCATTTTATACCTCCGTAACAAAATTTTTAATTTTAAAAGCAATCAACGTACGGAACACTTATTGTGCAAGTTCAACTTGCACTTGACCGGCTATTTTATCTTAAAGTTACGTAGGCTGCAAAAATGGGCTAATTTTGCGATCACTCTTTAGACAAATATAATTGTTTTGTGCTTCCTTTTCTATTAAATTCGGTCTCTTTGCGAACAGAGGGTGTATATTTAATTTAAAATAGTAAATATTTTACAACAGATTAGCATCAAGGAGACATTTGTCAAATTCCTATTATTAATGTTACGAATTTGTTTTATCTAAAAATAAGATTCAAATCTGACGTACTACGTTGAGTAATTCAAAAATTTTAAAAGAAAATTTCAAAAATAGTTCAATCAAAAATGATGCAAAACACAAACGATTAATAATCACAGGATGAGAGATTAAAACCAGATTGATCTTTATTTGTTATATGATCATGATGATACATCCTCAGAATAGATAAAAAATTATATATACACATTTTATTTTTCAAAAAAAAATAACAACTTCAAAGCCAAAATAATGTTTAAAATTAATTATGAAGTCATTCTGGATTTCAGTTTTATGTTTAATATAACAAAGTTACGTTTTGTTTTAGATGCATATTAAAATATGCACCTGTTTGAGTCTTTTATGTTGATTTAATGTTTTAACATTGTAAAGCTTGTTACTAGGGCTTCGTCCAAAATTATGGTTGGGATTACTTTAAACTGTTACACTAAAAAAAAATGATAAAGTGATTTACTTGGAAGCATGCAGTTCTAAAATACACAGTAAATTGGACCATCTCAGTTTTATGATAAAATTTTAATAAAAAAATTAGGAATTTACCTTGATTATAAAATCAAAAAAAATTTAATGTCTAAAAAATTAGAATCCTCCCTTTTAAAATTATATTAAATAAACTACTTGCTCTCCAACATATATTAAAGAATAAAATAACCGGTCAAGTCCAAGTTGGATTTGCGCAATTAGTATTCCGTACGTGGAATGCTTTTAAAATAAAATTTTTTGTTATAGCGGTGTAAAATGATCAATGACTTCACAAAACACACCCCAATTGAGATTTCAATAAAGTTATCCACAGATCTTTACTGAAAACTGTTGACCTTGAAATTTTTGTTTTTTTTATATGCCAAATAAATTATTAAAGGAAATGCACTCGTGACAATTTTCATCCAATCTACACTCTGTGGAGAATATTTCAGAATTTTTAAAACATTTTTTGATCAGTACTTTTTGAGATAAGGGAGGCACTTCCGATTTCATCCCCCAAAACTAACCTCTTAAGTCAAAATTTAACTCTCATGAGGCCATCGATTCCTATGTATTTTAACTTTCTATGTCAAATAGTCAGATGAACAGGCACCGAGTGATCTTATAAGTGTTCCGTACGGAATACTAAAAATTCAAATGTGGCTGATACAAATAAAATAAAGAAGAAAAAGAAAAACAAAATAAGGCTGAAATTAATACTACTTTCAAAATAAAGATGCTTTTTGAAAATAAAGGTTTTACATAAAGCTTTGAATTTTTTTACATTTCGACAATTCCTCGCTTGTTTTGGAAGCAAATTGCACAATTTAAGACAATAATAATTCTGAGAAAACAAGAGGAAAATAAAACAATAAAATTTTTATTACTGACATCACTAGCAAAAAATTGAAAGGAGGAAAACTTATTTAGCGTGTGTTTTTTGAAATTATTGATTATTTTATAACTGCATAATAAACATTTTTATTTTAAAAGCAATCAACTTACGGACCATTAATTGCGCAAGTCCAACTTGCACTTGAGCGTTTTTATTATTCCATTTTATAACTGGATGAGATACTTTTTATTTTAAAATTGCATTAAAACGTAGTATAAAAACCGGTCAAGTGCAAGTTGAACTTGCGCAATTAGTGTTCCATACGTTGATTGCTTTAAAATAAAAAATGTTGTAACGGAAGTATAAAATGATCAGTGACTTCACAAAACACACCCCAAATCAATTTTCAACAAAGTTTGTTTCCAATCTTTACTGAAAATTGATGATCTTGAAATTTCTGTTTTTTTATATACCAGATAAATTATTACAGGTAATGCACTCATGATAATTTTCGTTCAATCTACACCCCGTGGAGAATATTCCAGAATTTTTTCAAAATTTTTTGATAACGCGGGTGGACAGAGATTTTTCGCGACTTTTTAAAAATAGTGCGCGCAAGTATTACATTATATATATATTTTTTACTCGTGTTTTCACAAGCTTTCATTTGACACTACACTCGATTACCTAGTAAAAATTTTTTTTTTCACTTCCGATTTCACCCCCAAAACTAACCCCTTAAGTCAAAATTTAACTTTCAAAACTACATGGTTCTGATGAGGCCATCAATTCCTATATTATTACCAAATTTCAACTTTCTATGACAAATAGTTTCGGAGAAAATCGGGTGTAACAGACGGACAGACAGACACCGAAGTGATCTTATAAGTGTTCCGTACGGAATACTAAAAATTGTCAGTTATGCCAAAAATAACTCTTAATATGTAAATGAAAATAAACCCTACTGTGATGTGTTGCTAGATTATTATTTGTTATGAAATTAGAAGTTAAAATAATATGTTTCTCGTTATCTAAAAATCGTAAGACCTTTTTCACAAATACAATACCCTGTTAGCAGAGAAAGTAGATATAATAATTTACCTGTCCTTCCGTAAATACATTTCCACCAGCTTAATCGCTCGTACATATTTCTAAACCTTGTGCTATCTGCAACTCAATATTTTTTAGACTACTCTGTAATCGGATCTCAATACTACCTATATAGTTTTTAGTGTTCCGTACGGAACACTTATAAGATCACTTCGGTGTCTATTTGTCTGTCCATCTATCACACTCAATTTTCTCCGAAACTATTTGACGTAGCAAGTCGAAATTTAGTACTAGTATAGGAATTGATGACCTCATCAGAGCCGTGTAGTTTTGAAAGACAAATTTTGACTCAAGGAGTTAGTTTTGGGGGGTGAAATCGGAAGTGAAAAAAAAAATTTTACTAGGTCATCGAGTGGGGTGTCAAATCAAAGCTTGTAAAAACACGAGTTCAAAAATATATAAAATGTCTTACATGCGCACACTTTTCTTTGTATTATTTTGAAAAAATCGCGAAAAATCACTGTCCTACCCCTTTATCTCGAAAAGTATTGATTCAAAAATTTTGAAAAAAACTCTGAAATATTCTCCACGGGGTGTAGATTGAACGAAAATTATCGCGAATGCATTACCTTTAAAAATTTATCTGGTATATAAGAAAACCAAAATTTCAACTTGTTGAAAACACATTTGGGGTGTGTTTTGTGAAGTCACTGATCATTTTATAATTCCATAACAAAAATTTTTATTTCAGAAGCACTCAACGTACGGAACACTAATTGCGCAAGTTCCACTTGCACTTGACCGGTTTTTTTTTGTTAGAATTACAAACAATAGAACCACAAGAAAACTGGAATAGAAGTATATTATGATATACAAGCCACCACCATAGAAAAATAATTTTATATTAAATATCCAATATCTCAACAAAAAACCTCAAAAAAATTCTAATAATACTATTAAAAAAATACAATGACCCCCCACTTCTGCCAATTTCTTCCCAAGTTAATAATGAAAATAATGTAATGAAAATGTAATATTTCAATTCCTTGACTGTCTGTAACAAGACAAATATGAAGTCCCTCTTCTATCTCCTTTTCCACCTTATATGTTTTATTACGAATGATTATGCTTAAGATTTGCCCATTTACTCATTAAAAAATCTTGGAAATGTCTCATTATACTATTGAAACTATACAATATTCTCTCATCTTTTTCGCTCTTTTTCCCAATTCAAATTGATACCATTAAAAAAATAACTGAATTTTAATATTCCTACAGTCTAAGAACCCTGAAAAGGGCATATAGCACGATATATACATAGCAACCCTCTAACACCTTACGCCATCATATTAATGCCTTATATATTTTATTATAAATAATAAGCTTAAAATATGTCTATTAAATAAACCAAAAAACCAGAAAATTTTTTAAAATACTATTAAAACTATACAATATCTATACAGTCCCACTCCCTTTTACTCCCTGTTTGTGTTAAAATTGAAAGTACTTTAAAAAGTAACCTAACTTTTGAGTTTTCCGACTCTAGAAATCTTGAAAAGGAGATATAACGAAACAACCCTTCTAATCTCCCCGCCTCCCTTGTTATTCTTTTCATGTCTTACTATAAATATTTATACAAAATATTTGTTTATTATCTCCACAAGAAACAGGAAATATTACTATTTAAACCATAAACTATAGAGTTCATTCCCACATTAGGAATTATATACATACCAAGTTTTAAATTGATATCTCATTTCGTTTGATAGTGATCACGCCAAGAGACCGACAGACAGAGCGACGGAAATGAGTGAATATGTTTTTCGTGGTCTAGAAACCTTAAAATGTGAGGAAAAGCAAAAATCCCGGAATGTAATTTTTTCACGAATACAATGCTTTTCTTTAGCAAGCAAAGTCAAAAATTGTTAAGTGATTTACAGTTCTAAAATAGATACTAACTTTACCTGTCTCATGCTCAAGAAAAACTTAATTCAAGCATTAGAAGTTAATGTTTTAAATTATGGGTGCTTTATACTAAGTTATTCATGAAAAGAATAAGTTAAGCACATACCCTTTTTCAAAATATGGAAAAAATAACATAATTGGCAGATTGCTCAACTCCAAAAAAGCTGAAAATAACATATAACATAAATAATTATGCTTGAAACATGTCCAAAATCACACAAAAAAAAATAAAAAAAATCAATTACACTATAGAAAACATAAAAAATTTTGTGATTTTTCATCTTTCACCCTTTTTCTGAAATACATAGGTCTCTTAAAAACCCTAGTTTTTTTTCCTACTTCAGGTATTATATATCTATCAAATTTATGTTGGGAATGTGGAATCTTTGGCACAATGACACAACTCAGTACATATCACTACTACACCAAACACTTTATATTTGCACTTGACGCGCGTTTCGCTAACCATGTTAACTTCGTCAGGAGCGATGATTGTCAATCATATCTACCAAATTTCATACATTTAATTTCATTTCAGTAAGAATATCGTGCCAACGACGAAAAACCGATGTAAATTGGACACTACATTTTTCCTAATGTACATACTAACCTTGAAACCTGAAGAAATACATAAAAATCTTGGGAAAGGTGTTTTTACAAATACAAATCTTTCTTTTACCATGGAAGTACAACTTAGCAAAGTTATACCATAGTACGTTGCTAATTTAAATTTCTAAAAATTTTAAACAGTAAAATGACACTTTGTATTGAGATATTAAATTATAAATAATAAAACCGACCAAGTGCAAGTCAGACTTGCGCAATTAGTGTTCCGTACGTTGATTGCCTAAAAAATAAAAGTTTTTGTTACAGAGGTATAAAATGATCAGTAACTTCACAAAACACAGTCCAAATGAGTTTTCAGCAAAGTTTTTTTCCTATCCATACTGAAAACTGACGTTCTTAAATATTTGTTTTTTTTTTATATATACCAGATAAATTACTAAAGATAATGCACTCGTGATAATTTTATTTCAATCTATACCCTGTGGAGAATAATCCATATTTTTTTCAAAATTATTTTAACAGTACTATTCGAGAAAGGGGGGGGGGGGGGGGAGGTAGAGATTCATCGCCATTTTTAAGAAATAATAGAAAACAAAGTTAGTATGCTAAGTTAAATGACAATATTAATACTTCATATTCGTGTGAAATTCAGCTTGCGACACCTCGTTCAACCCATTTCAAGCAGTCTTTTATATGAACAAGCTCATTTTCTTGTAATGATTTGCCGAGGACTGTGTTTCTCGTCGAATACGATTTACGGTGATGCAAGACCAACGTGAATCGTTTTTTTTTTTCCGCTCACGCGTCGCTCCAGTAGCACGTGCGCTGTGTCTATAAAAAAAACGATACTAGCGTTCGGTTAGCTAATACTTAGACATAATGGTATTAGAGATTTAATATTGCTAATATTGTTTGCTTATTGTTCATTGCTGAAATTTTTCATACACTTTTGTGTCATTTGAAAATATAGATTGACTTTACCTTGTAAGTATACAAAGGAAATAACTGAAATAGATAAAATATGTTGAAAGTAGATTTTAATTTATTCATTTTCTGTAGATTTTCTATAAATCACTGTTTACACACGTCAAATTAATAAAGTTTATTACTTTATCTACTATGTAATTAAATAAACAAAATTTGTTATTAATTATGTGATTATTATTATACAATCAAATGAGTAAGATATTTTCTATATTATCATGATTTATTGCCGAAAAAATAAGGATTATCAATATTTGTAAAATACTGTTTGCTGGCATAAGCTTAGTGTACTACTCAGGCCTGCAAATGATGTGTTCATGAAAAATATGTTAGGCCATTTAAATTCCATTGTAATGAATAACCTCTTTACAATATTACTTTTTCTAAATGTAAGTATATAATGACTTTTTTAATGAAAGCAAACATATCACATTCAAATTCTGCTAGAGTTCACGTAAACTTGACATATCAAAAATTAACTCTATAAATCAAATTGAATTCACTTTTTCAGCAACTTGATATCAGATTATCAAAATTAAACAAGTTGTACAAATTAAAAATGTGAACTAATCACTATAATTTTATTATAATTATGGAAATTTAACAAAGAAATTAATTTTCTTTGTAAAACTTTTCTGTTTTTTTTTTTTCTGTTTTATAAGTTAACAGTTCCTCAGCCAGTCTGTTGCCTGGACGATCCTGGGTAAAACAAGAGGTATCTCTTCCTCAAAAAGAGTGATAAAATTGAATATGAACAAGACTCTTGAAAAAAGGGTTGGAAACCCGAGAGTTACTTCAAAGAGTGACTATCGATACAGGCCTTTTTTCTGAGCATAGCACACGTGCTGAAGTGAAATCCTTAAAGCTCTACAGGAGCGACGCGTGTGCGGAGAAAACAATTCACGTTGGTCTTGAATCACTGTAAATTGTACTCGCTGGAAAACACAATCCTGGGCAAATCATTTCAAAGGGATGAGCTTCTTCTTATAAAAGACTAGTTGAAAAGTGTTGTACGAGGACTAACAAGCTGAACCTTATATGGATGTGAAGTACTAGCGAGACGTATATTCCTAGCATGGATCGCTTTGGGAGGAATTCAGCAGGCTACATCTATCAAACTCTTTCCATGAAAATACTTGTAGAATAGACTTAAGTCGCCAACCGTTCTTCGATGTACCAAAAAATCAAGGTTGGTGGTATATTCTGGGTCTTCAATCAAGCGAATAGCTCTCTTTTGAATAGAATCCAACAAATGCAGTGAATGTTTGGTAGCAGAACTCCAGAGATGGGAACAATATAGACAGTCGACGACATGACTCTACACAACAAAGAAAAAATTTAATAAGGGCAGGCCGAATTTAACAATTTGTTATCAAAACGTTAGAGGTACTAAAACAAAATGAAAAATTTAGCACTCAGTATATCAGATTGTGATTTTGACGTATTTTCAGAAACCTGGCTTAGTGAAGATGTCTGTAATGCTGAGATTGTTATGTCTGAGTATGTATTATATCGAAAAGATCAGTCCAATCAGGCTAGTAATAAAAAACGTGGAGGTGGGGTGCTTACTGCAGTACGTAACTGTTATCAGTCCTGTGTAGTGCCAAATAACTTCAATAGTGTAGAACACTTGTTTGTTTTAATTCGAAGTGGTACGTCGAGACTTGTTGTAGATGCTGTGTACTTGCCGCCACCCATTAAAGTAGACACTGTTCAGGCTCACTGCTGCCCAGCGATAATATATGTATCCTAGGAGACTATAACCTGCCACATGTAGAATGGACTAGTGACAGTTTTGGAAGTTCAGCTATTGGGGGGGACGTTGTGAGGCTACTTAGTGACTGTTTTTCTTATAATCAGCTATTCCAAGTGAATGAAATCAGTAATGCGAATGGTGGAAAATTGGATTTAGTGGTAACACGAGATAGTATAACATCTGTTCACATGGCACTGGAGACTCTGCTGCCCTGCGACCAGCACCATCCGGCCCTTACAGTTGATGTGTTGGTTAATGACTGTCCTGAGAGTTTGCAATATAATTTCAGTTTCTATGACTTTAAGCGTGCGGACTATGATATGTTAAAATAATTATATTCACTCAGTGGACTGGGAATATGTCATGGGTGGTTAGTCTGTATGTCCCTGTGGCTTGTTCAAAGAATCCGAAGTTTCCAAGGCAGTTTTCTAATGAACTTAAAAATCGTATGTCACTAAGAATACAAAAGAACCCGTCAGTGGAAACCTTATCCGAAGTTTTCAGAGTTAAGTTCTTGTCACCATAGGATAGAATTTTTTCCAGGTTTTTTTAAAATTGAAAGATTTTCCGCTGGTTTAATGAAATTTTAACTAATGTCCTTGGTGACTGACCAAAAGGCCTAGAATTGTTGGGACAGGAAGACATTTATTTCTAATTCTTTGATTGTGTAACTCCCTGGTTTCGACGATAATTTATTTGGATCTGTCCGAGATAGGAGCAAAGATATTTCGACTTATGATGTTAGGATTTTCATGCAATTGTCAGTAGGCAAGAAGTTTAGCAGTAACAGCTTCGTTGTATTTTTGGTGGAACCAGGGCTTGTCGTCGAAAGACATTTCCTAGAAAAAAAGGAGCTACCATATCAGCTGAAATGATATCGGAAACCTCCTTAGCTTAGTCACATAGGTCGTCGGATCTAAAACAAACGTCTAACCAAGAAAAAGTTCGAAATTATTCTATAAATTCTTCTCACTTAGCATGGACTCTTCTGGTCCATGAACTCACCTTGGTTTCACAGAGAATAAGTTCGAAGGAGGACTCAAAAGTAAGGGAAATCTATTTTTAAAAAAAGTTTTATTAAATTTTTCTACAAACATCTATTAATCTCCTTCAAAATACTCTTCATTGAAGCTAATTCACGTATCTTATCTTTTATTCTATTGTTCAAAACTTTTTTGAAATTCATCTAATCCAATGTCCGTTAGAGCCTGGGTAGTTTTTTTGCTTCACTTCTTCTATGTCAGCAAAACATCCTCTTCTGAGGTCCCTTTTCATCCTGGAAAACAAAAAGAAGTCGCATGGAGCCAAATCCGGCTAGTAAGGAGGATGGAGCAAAGGGGTCATGCTGTTTTTAGTTAGAAATTGGCACATAGTGAGAGCCGTGTGGACTGGCGCGTTGTCGTGATGGAAGAACCAATCGTCCGACTGCTACAAATCACGGCGTTTCCTTCACACGTTTTGGAAAAAAATAGTCGATCTTCAAAAATTAATTCTCGAATTTTGTTGGCATTTTCGTCAGTTCGAGAACTTAAAAAAATCGCCCGGAGCATGGTTGGTCTTTAATAGATATTTTACTTTTCTTGAAGCGATTAAACCACTAGTAGCATCCTAGTTGAAAACAGTTTTAACACAACAACAGTTTCTGCGGCACAGTAGAAAACAAAATTTCACAGTCGCGCGTGGTTCTCGAAAATAGGCCATCCTAAAAAACGACGAGTACATAAAACAACTTTTACAAAAAAAATTTCAGGAGCCTCTAACAATTTTCTATACCGATGCCGCTTGGGGGGAGTGTAACTACATCACCCTAGCGGGCAAACCGTATACTACAAGTACCAACCTAACTACAACACAATTCCCGTTACTTTTGGGTCCCCCCTCGTACATCAGGTTTATTTTATTGTAGGTGTTCGTGCCCTGAATTTATTTTCGAGTTTAATCCTCAAAAATCTATTTTAAAATTGTAATCTCGGCGTCAAGCCCCCGAATCAGCCACCACTCGGAGATCCGAACGGAAGACTATTTTACCTCAGGAATTTTTTGATCCTGCGAGTTTTCATGGTATCAGCCTAAATCTTAGTAAGATAAAATAGCACCTGGGGCGAAAACATAGAGTCAGTCTGGCGAAAACAAAAAGTCAAAAAGTCTCCATACAGCACCTGCTTTCTATACTATTTTTCTGTTATGTTTAACTAATTAATTGCAATTATGAGAAAACATGTTTAAATTATTATTTGAAACTTAACCAACGAGGATTAGTATTAAAAACAAATACGGAATATTTTATTTAGAAGTTACATCCTTGTTATAAAAATGCAAACAAAATTAATGTCAAAAAAGTCTCCATACACTTAACAATTACCAATAATAGTTTGACGGAGTTTAACGGAAAATAACAACTTCGATTAAACTAATATTTAGGGGGACCGCCGTTGACCTTCATAATCTCCTGTAACCTTTTTGTCATGCTTGCAACCAGCTCTCTAGTAACTTCTGCTGGCATGTTCTCCTATTCGCTCCATATTCTGTTTTTTAATTCTTCTCTATTTGAAAGATTATGTTTGCGAACGCGCCATTTAAGTTTCTCCCATAAATTCTCGATGGGGTTAACATCAAGTGATTGCGAAGGTATATGAAGCTGTTATGGATCATCCATTCTCGCACCAAGTTTGCGGTATGTTTCGGATCTTTGTCCTGTTGGAAAATGTATCTTTTCTCAAGTACTAATTTTTTGACACTTTCTCCTAAATTGTCTTTTAAAATGTTCAGAATAAACATGCTAATCCATGGTACCCCATTAATAAAATGTAAATTTCCAACCCCTTCAGCTGACATGCATCCCCAAAGCAGAAAACTGCCACCACCTTGTCTCACCGTGGAACAAATGTTTTTAATATCGAATGCGGTATTCTTCTTTCTCCAAACTTTAGTTCTGCCATCAGACTCAAAAAGGTTAATTTTAGTTTCATCACTAAAGATTACGGATTTCCAAAATTCAGGAGGTTTAGTAACGTATTCCCTAGCAAAAGCTAACCACTTTTTCCATTAGCTTCTGAAATTAACGGCTTCTTCCTGCACACCCCTTATAGCCTTCCCTGTGTAAACAATTTCTCACTGTTTGTGAACAAACATATTTCGAAAATATTTCCTGCACTTCTTCTTTTAATTTTGGTACATTTTTCCTGGAATCCATAATTATTCGTCTGACAATACTGGCCTCTTTACGTGGAGTCAGTTTCTAGGGACGACCGGTGCGTGATCGAATTTTATGGGAACCAGTTGATTTATTCTGGTTTACAATGTACTGAACTGTAGCATGCGACTTTTCAACAATTTTTCCTAGATTTCTGTACGACTTTCCATCTTTTCACAAATCAATTATGATCTTTCCAACTTGAAATGGAATTTCACAATTTCTCTCTCTCATTTTTAATACTACTTTGAAAATCCACTGCAAAATTACCAGCAACGAGTGACAGATTATAAAGTATGGCAGAAAATTATTCATTTGTTTTCAGTTTAGCGAGCAATACTCGTAGATAGCTTTATAAAATGTGGCTGATTATAACGTGCTTCTTTCAATGCAGTTCTTGAGTGTATAGAAACTTTTTTGACATTTTTGTTTACATTTTTATAAGAATGATGTAACTTCTAAATAAAATGTTCCGTAGTTGTTTTTAATACTAATCCTAGTTGGTTAAGTTTCTAGTATTAATTTAAACATGTTTTCTCATAGTTCCAATTAATTAGTTAAACATAACAGAAAAATAGTATAGAAAGCAGGTGGTGTATGGAGACTTTTTGGACTGACTGTATCTTAAGTTGGTTTATATTATGTAGCGGATTTTCTTTAAATTACTATCTGTTCGAGTTAAATAGATAGAGTTTATTATTTTAAGTAACATGAATTTGCATTCACGTTTAAAAATAGTCGAATGCCCGGAAGGAGATATCACGAGAAAATAAATAGCCCGAATATTATAAAATCATTGATAGTAAAATCCTCATGTGTAATTAAAGTATGAAGTTTGTAAATAAATGTCGAAATTTATAATATTTATAAGTTCTGCAGATTAATTTCCCCAACTCATGATCAACAAAATTTATTATTTTAAGTAAAATGAATCTACATCTTTTTTTTTAAGTAAAGAAATAAGAAAATAAACTAAAGCAGGTCAATATTTCACTTAAAGAGTAGGATTTTAAAAAAATATTTTTAAAAAAAGAAGAGGAAAAAAGATAAAACACTTGTTAAAAATACATTTTAATTTGACTTATAGCAGATTTTCTGTGTCAGTTATATTAAATAAACAATATTTATTACTTTTGTGTAAAATGAATATGTATTACCGTCTAAAAATAATCTGATGCCCGGAAGAACTGATCATGGGAAAATAAGTAGGACGACTATATCGTTGGTAAAATCCTCATGTGTAATTCAAGCATGTAGGTATGTCAAGATATGTCGTAAGGTGATTTAAAAATAGTTAATTATGCACATAAAATTCCCTAATACATGATTACTTGGAAACTCTTGCACTAGACGAAGGAATGTAACGTCATAGAAATGTTATGAAATATTGTAGTAGGACTAATAAAAAATAGTTTGTTTATAAAATTAACATAAATATTACTTTTTGTGTTATTTGTGACTTTTCAAAACAAACAAAAAAAACTTTAAAAAAAATTTTTATATTTTAGTTATTAAACCTTCTATGGTACACAGTTAATGGCGCAGCAATCTATATATATATATATATATATATATATATATATATATATATATATATATATATATATATATATATATATATCGGTCTGGGAAAAAGTTCGTGCCGTTTTTTTTAGTAAAATTCAACTCGTTTTCTTATAGTGTGAAAATGAATTTATTTAAAGCGAATATGCTCCATTATTATCGATAATGTTTCGCTATTTTTCGTGTAGAGCCATGATGCCATCTGGTTGAAAAACTGAATCAAGTGGTTTTCACAGGCTTCTTTTGAAAGCAGCTTAATTCCATTGAGAGATCAGAACAAGTGATAGTCAGAGGGTGCTATGTCCAAACTATACGGTAGATGCATCAAAACTCCCCAACGAAGCTCTCGCAATTTTTGACGGGTCAGCAAAGAAATGTGTGGTCGGGCGTTGTCATGATGGAAGACAATGCCTTTCCTATTAATCAATTCGGGCCGTTTTCTTTCAATTGCCTGGCGTAATCTCTCTAATTGTCCACAGTAGAGTTGAGAATCAATCGTCTGACAAACTGGAAGTAGCTCATGGTGGAAGATTCCCTTTCAGTCCCACCACACACACAGCATCACCTTTTTCGGCGTCAATCCTGGCTTCGCGAACGCTTGTGACGGCTCACCATCCTGGTCCATGATCTTTTATGGTTCCGATTGTCGTACGTGATCCATTTCTCATTACCGGTTATGACACGTTTCAGAAATAGCTCGATTTCACTGTGTTATAGCAGCGCATCGCAGATGTTAATTCGGTCTATCATGTTTTCCGCGCTCAACTCATGAGGAACCCATACATCGAGCTTCTTTTTGTAGCCAGCTTTGCGTAAATGGTTCAAAACCGTTTTGTGGTCAATGCCTAGCTCCATATTAATATAGACACTGCTGATATGCATATCTTACTGGACTTTTTCAAGAATTTTATCAGCTTTTTCAGTGATTGGACGACCAGAGCGTGACTCATCTTTCACATCAAAATTACCAGAACGAAAGCGTGCGAGCCATTTCCGCGTAATAGATTTTGATAAAGTACCTTCACCATACACAGCACAAACTTTTTCAGAAGCCTGCGCAGCATTCTTCCCTTTGTCGTAATAATATTGCAAAATATAGCGCAATTTTTCATTACTTTTCTCCATTTTCAAACGCAAACAACTTTCCAACCACTGCACCAATGTTTATACATCCAAAGTAACGCTCGAAGTGTCACCTTTCCAAGGGGCGTTTAGTGGTGTCGCTGCGATCTGTGTTTCTTGAGTTATTTGCAATTGACGCCATCTATCGGGAAAAACGCCACGACCTTTTTCCCAGACCTGATATCTATATATCTATCTATCTATCTATCTATATATATATATATATATATATATATATATATATATATATATATATATATATATATATATATATATATATATATATATATATATATATATATATATATATACATATATATATATATATATATATATATATATATATATATATATATATATATATATATATATATATATATATAGGATATAAGTTGTAAAGTCTAAAGCATAAAAACAACTTTTCAGGGCAGTACTTTTTACTTTTGACCTATTCCTGTAAATCCAGTTTTTGGAAAAAATAAACACAATAAAAGGGTAAAAAACAGTTATCAGATTTTTATGGTCAGGGGCTGTAAAACCTCATGAAATTCATCATTAGATATTGAAATAGTACGGAAAGAGCTGCATTAATAAGATAAGAGCATATGAGTGAATGGGAGCATTCTAAAGAAGACCTTCGTCATTCATTGATGAGCCATACGTGGTACCAATAAGACCACTGACAATCTGGGCGAGTTGAGATCATGATTCTTAAACGTCGGTGTAGTCCTCTAGAAGTTTCGGCTAGGGAATCGTGGTTGGGTATCGAGTCCATTTATATCAGTGTTATAGAAGTTCTAAAGTATCTCAAATTGTGTACACTGCTCACTAATGAACGCAAGATGTTACTTGCGCACACTTCCACAGCATGTATATCAGTTCCCTGGATATAAAGTGTCAGCTATAAATATTTCTTGTATATTACTCAAAATATGGATAATGGAAATTTTAGCAAAATACTTTGTTGCCTTGGTAACTCTTTGCAGAATTTACTACTTTACTTTATTACTTACTGTACACTTTATATTTATTACCTTCTCTAATCTCAGAACATACCGAAATTGTACATACCAGTGCAGGAAAAATCATTTTTAGTTTTAAAACTTTCGTTAGAAAATAATAATTTTAAGGACATTTTAGAAAATAAAAATATTTAAAAAATATTTGTGAATGCAGATAATAATAACAGTATACGGTATAACATTATTTTCTCATAATTGTATTTATTAATTCTGAGGAACTATAAACAATATAAAATGTGATATTTATGGTAATTTCATACATAATGTATTTGAATTCTACTAAACTAATGAGAAAATAAACCGGCTCCGACGCATAAAAAATTTAAATTAATTTTACTTAATTCAATAAATTGATTTGTTTATTGGCGAATTTTACCTGCTTAGTTAATAATTATTGCATCTGTTCACAAATTGCATCTTTCTATTATATTCTTGTTCTTTGCTTTTCTACATTTTCTTTAGCTAATCCGATTATTTTTAGACTTAAATGAAAATTTCTTTTACTTAAAATAATATGATTTGTTGATTTAATATTAAGCAATAATTTACAGAAAATCTGTTACACAGCAATCTAAAATATATTTTCAACAAGTGGTTTATCATTTTATAATATGGTTTACATTTATCGAATTTGGATTAGGTAAAATAGGGTACCATGACTGAGTATACCGATTCTTGCCATTGGGTAGTCTAGCGTACACTGAGAGATTTTCCCTACTACATACGTATGTTTCTTTATAATCTCGTCGAACCGTACGAAACACTTATGAGATTACATCGGTGTCTGTCTGTCCGTCTGCCATATCCTACTTTCTCCGAAACAATTTGACGTAGGAAGTTAAAATTTGGCACTAAAATAGGATTTGATGACCTTAACAGAGCCGTGTAGTTTTGAAAGTTATATTTTGACTTAAGGGGTTAGTTTTGGAGGGTAAAATCGGAAGTGAAAAAAAAATTACCAGGTCATCCAGTGGGGTGTCAAATGAAAGCTTGTAAAAACACGAATTCAAAAATATATATAATGTAATACTTGAGCACACTTTTCTTTTTATTATTTTTAGCGAATTGCGAAAAGTCGCTGTACTTCCCCTTATCTCGAAAAGTACCGATCAAAAAACTTTGAAACAAATCTGGAATATTCTCCACAGGGCGTACGTTGAACGAAAACTATCACGAGTGCATTACCTTTGTAAATTTATCTGGCATATATATAAAAAAAAAATCAAGGTCATCAGTTTTCAGTAAAGATCGAAAAAACTTTGTTGAAAACTAATTTGGGGTGTGTTTTATGAAGCCATTGATTATTTTATACCTCCGTTACCAAAATTTTTTTTTTAAAAGCAATCAACGTACGGAACACTAATTGCGCAAGTCCGACTTGTACTTGGTCGGTTATTTATGCTTAGAGAGCCTCAATTATTTAAGACATTGTTGAGTGTGATTTTAAAAAGTTTTTCAAAGTTTCAAATGTTTTTCAAAGTAAATTGCATTCTTTATTCCCCAAAGTCATCCTTCCGTAACGCAGTTGGTGGCATATGCAAATGAAAGGTTTTTCACTCACCTTTTTAGACCACTGAAATTATTCACTGAAGGGGAATTTAAACTAATTACATATTTTAAGTTGTCATGTTATTTGCGGGTTTGAGTAACATTATAAAACTATGTCACCAGGCAGTATTTTACCAATCTTTCTATTACTTATTTTCCCATAATAAACTAGAGTGATATAGCGTGTATCTTACTCATTTTATTAAAGAAATTAATAGCACAATCAATACCATATTTGGTTTATTTATTTATACATAAAAGGTTGAGACGAAGTTAGTTTATTGATATATGATTTCCATGATCTAATTTTTATTAAAAATTTTAATTTTAATAATTCCAATTATTCCTTTCTTGGAGATTATATAATTACATTCACCATGCCCGATCTGGGAGCCTGTATAGTAAACCGATGATAGCCGGTTCGATTCCGATCGTAAACTAGGTGCAGTGTTTATTTATAGGTAGTAGTTAATGTAAAGATAAATCAATGCCGGTGGTAGCACTACTACGTTGTCTTAAAAGTACCTGAAATGTTTCAGCCTCCGGGCAACGATAACAGATATTATGACATCACAGTCAACACACACACACACACACACATATATATATATATATATATATATATATATATATATATATATATATATATATATATATATGTATATATATATATATATATATATATATATATATATATATATATATATATACGAGGCTGGTTTGAAAAGTCCGTGCAAAGTCCTAGAGATGGCACCACCGGCTCGTGTCGAGGTCATGTTTAGTTAGTACCATCTCTTGAATGAACGCACACCAAGTTTCAGCCATATTGGTCTATTTCTTTTGCGTTTGGCATTCGTGTGAATCAAGGAAGTCGAGTGATTTTCAAGAAATGGACGAAAAAGAATTTCGTGTGGTGATTAAACATTACTTTATGAAAGGCAAAACGCCTCAGGAGACTAAAGAGAAGCTTGATAAACATTATGGTGACTCTGCACCTTCGATTAGAACAGTTTATAAGTGGTTTCAAAATTTTCGGACTGGCCATATGGGCACAAGTGACGCCGAACGTTCTGGACGGCCTGTGGAGGTTACGACTCCAGAAATCATTGATCAAATCCATGATATAGTGATGGATGACAGAAGAGTTAAGGTGCGTGAGATTTCTAGTGCTGTGGGCATCTCGACTGAATGGGTACATAATATTTTGCATAAACATTTGGACATGAGAAAGCTATCGGCAAGATGGGTGCCGCGATTGCTCACGCTTGACCAAAAACGGAATCGTGTGAAGTGTTGCAAGGATGGTTTGCAGCTGTTCCAGAAGAATCCGGAGGACTTTAAGCGTCGTTTCGTCACTGTGCATCAAACATGGATACATTACTATACTCCTGAGACCAAACAACAATCTAAACAATGGGTTACCAAGGGGAAATCTGCACCAAAAAAGGCGAAGACCGTTCGTTCGGCCGGAAAGGTTATGGCGACTGTCTTTTGGGATTTGCAAGTGATAATCCTCATCGACTATCTGGAAAAGGGTAAAATTATTACAGGTGAATATTATTCATCGTTATTGGACCGTTTGAAAACCGAGCTGAAAGAAAAACGCCCGCGATTGGCCCACAAGAAAGTCCTTTTCCATCACGACAACGCACCAGCACACACCTAAGCAGTTGTGGTCGAAAAATTAATGGAAATAGGATTCCAACTCGTTTCACATCCCCCCTATTCTCCAGACTTGGCTCCCTCGGACTACTATTTGTTCCCCAATTTGAAGAAATGGCTGGCGGGACAAAGATTTTATTCAAACGAGGAGGTGATTGCAGACACTAATGGATATTTTGCAGACTTGGACAAATTCTATTATTCGGAAGAGATCAACAAACTAGAACATCGTCGGACGAAGTGTATAAGCCTAAAAGGAGACTATGTCGAAAAAATAAAAAAGGTTTACCCCAAACACATAAGTAGTTTTTATTTTTGCACGGACTTTTCAAACCAGCCTCATATATATATATATATATATATATATATATATATATATATATATATATATATATATATATATATATAATAATTTTTCTGTTGAACTTTTTATTTACATAAACTTGATTGGTTTTTCTTGGGTACTTAGGTTCTTTTGGAAAATATAAACTAGTTTATTTGACGTTTCGCCTTATTTTTTTTAGGCATTTTCAAAAAATTTTTTATTTTTTATTATTCGTTCTAAAATTAGCAAATACAAGGTTAAAATCTTTTAGGTCAATTTACAGGTTTAAAAACATATAACCTTTTACGCACACTCAGGCATTTAAAATATTTACACTATAACAACAATATAAAATAAATTAATTAAGAGTATATACCTTGAAAGTCAACTATTTGTGTGTTTGTGAATTTCAAATTCCATATTTCTTATCAACATATCGTGTCTCGTTTTTTAATTGATTTTTTAAAATTTTATTATCTATAATGGGTGTCTTAACCAAAAAACTGTTGTTGATGTTAAGTATATATACCATTTTGTATTATTCTTTATTTTTTAATTAAATTTGTGTGGATATGACTGATTGCTCTTATGTCAGTCCTATCGTTCACAGTGTTTTTATCTTTTTTTATTTCAATCATCTCTTTGATTTGTAGTTTGTCATAATTCCGGTCTTTGGTTTCATTAAATTTGAAGTCATGTTTTTCTTCTGCTTCGTGTTTACTAAGGGCAGTGGAAGCATTTCTAGCATATTTGTGTCCATTCAGACTGTTTTTTAATACAATATATTTCTTCAGAAAATCCGCACACGGTATTGCATACACAACATTAGATTCATTCATTGTGGGCATATGGCTTTTTAAGTTTGTAAATAATGAACTTAGTTTATTTTGAGTTTTATGGCAAACTATAATGTTATATTTTTTCATGACCCATTTCAGCTTCTTAGAAAGGTACCCCATTAAGACCCATTGTTTCATGTATACAGTCGCCATTATACAATCTATTTAAATACTTAGCCAACTGTCTATCCAACATATCCGGTAAAAATGAACATTTTATTAAAGATTCTTTCGGCTTTAAAACTTTCATTGACACAGTGAGAATTCCGTAGAATTATAAACTTTTATAGTTTAATGTAACATCCCTGTACACAAATATTCCAAATGAACTAGTTAAAACCTTTCTTAATGAAAAATGGGATTTACTACAAGAACACACGACAATTTCAAAATGAAATTTTCTGGACGCCATAGATCTTACATTCAACACCAACTATTTTTAATTTGAAAATAGATTTTATAAACAAATCGACGTTTGTGCCATGGGTTCCACCATTTCATCAGTCATTGCTCAGCTAGTAATGGAACACCTGGAAGAACAGGTCATTAAAAAACTAAAAGGTAATATTTTATTTTTCAACCGGTTCGTAGATGATTGTTTGTTAGCAGCGCAAAATGAAAAAATTACCGAAATTCTATACAAATTTAATAGCTTCCGAAAAAAATTATAATTTACATCAGAAATTGAAAAGGATGGTAAAATAAATTTTCTGGACCTGACTCTTATCAGAAAGCAAGATAAAATTCTTACAGAATGGTACACAAACCTACTTGGTCAGGGAGATATTTGAATTTTCACTCTAATCGTGCAATGTCCCAGAAAATCAGGGTTATAGCGGGCCTAACAGACCGAGCAATAAAATTGACTTCCCCTGAACTAAGACCAGACGCGCTAAAAAAAGTAAAAATGGTCTTAATACAAAACAATTTTAAAGAGAATGACATCAATCGAACAATAAAAAAGAGAATATACAAGTTTTATAATAACTCAAAAAAGAACACCAAAAATAGTAAACAAAACCATGATAAATTTTTCCCACTCCCGTATACAAAGGAACTTCCTGAGAAGCTGAAATGGGTCTTGAAAAAATATAACATTATAGTTTGCCATAAAACTCAAAATAAACTAAGCTCATTATTCACAAACTTAAAAAACCATAACCCCACAATGAATGAATCTAATGTTGTGTATGCAAAACCGTGTGCAGATTGTCCGAAGAAATATATTGGAATGACTTCTCAGTTACTAAAAAACAGACTGAATGGACACAAATAGGAATGCTTCCACTGCCCTTAGTAAACACGAAGCAGAAGAAAAACATGACTTTAAATTTAATGAAACCAAGGTCCTCTGCAAAGACCGGAATTATGCCAAACTATAAATCAAAGAGATGATTGAAATAAAAAAAGATGAAAACACCGTGAATGATAGGACTGACATAAGAGGAATCAGTCTTATCTACATAAATTTAATTAAGGAAAAACCATGTGGCATGCATATCCTCTTAATAATACAAAATGTTATATATACTTAACATCAACAACAGTTTTTGGTTAAGACACCCATTATCGAAAATAAAATTTTAAAAAATCAATAAAAAATACGAGACACGATATGTTGATAAGAAATAAAGAATTTGAAATTCAGAAACACACAAATAGTTGACTATCTGTGTGTTTGTGATATACTCTTGATTAATTTATTTTATATTGTTGTTATAGTTTTAAATGTCCGAGTGTGTGTAAGAGGTTATATGTTTTTAATCCTGTAAATTGACCTGAAAGATTTTTAACCTTATATTTTCTAATTTTAGAATGAAAATAAAAAATTAAAATATTTTTGAAAATGCCTAAAAAAAATAAGGCGAAACGACAAATAAACTAGTTTGTATTTTCCAAAAGAACCTAAGTTCCCAGGAAAAACCAATCAAGTTTTTATATAGATATATATATATATATATATATATATATATATATATATATATATATATATATATATATATATATATATATATATGTATATATATATATATATATATATATATATATATATATATATATATATATATATATATATATATATATATGTATATATAATATATATATATACATATATATATATATATATATATATATATATATATATATATATATATATATATATATATATATATATATATAATCCTAAGTTTAACTGCTGGGAAAGCCTGTGCTGGGTTGCCAGTGCCCTGTTACTGTCCTTCCTCTTTCTTATATATATATATATATATATATATATATATATATATATATATAATATATATATCATAACATATCTGTTGACTGTGATGTCATAGTATCTGTCATCATTGCCCGAAAGATTTCACGGCACTTTTAAGACAGCGCAGTAGTGCTACCACAGACATTGTTTTATCTTTACATTAACTACTACCTATAAATAAACCCTGCACCTAGTTTATGATCGGAATCGAACCGGCTATCAGTTTACTATGTAGGCTCCCAGATCGGGCATGGTGAATGTAAT
Source organism: Pachyrhynchus sulphureomaculatus (assembly GCA_019049505.1). Taxonomy (NCBI): domain Eukaryota; kingdom Metazoa; phylum Arthropoda; class Insecta; order Coleoptera; family Curculionidae; genus Pachyrhynchus; species Pachyrhynchus sulphureomaculatus. The sequence continues at coordinate 43,237,410 of CM032449.1, forward strand.
TATATAATCTCCAAGAAAGGAATAATTGGAATTAAGGAAACTAACATTTTTAATAAAAACTAAATCATGGAAAGCATATATCAATATACTAACTTCGTCTCAGACTTTTTATGTATAAATAAATAAACCAAATATGGTATTAATTGTGTTATAAATTTTTTTAATAAAATGAGTCAGATATACGTTATATCACCCTAGTTTATTATGGGAAAATAAGTAATACAAAGATTGGTAAAATACTGCCTGGTGACATAATTTTATAATGTTACTCAAACCCGCAAATAACATGACAACTTAAAATATGTAATTAGTTTAAATAGCCCTTCGATGAATAATTTCATTGGTCTAAAAAGGTGAGCGAAAACCCTTTAATTTGCATATGCCGCCAACTGCGTTACGGAAGGATGACTTTGGGGAATAGAGAATTCAATTTACTTTGAAAAACATTTGAAACTTTGAAAAACTTTTCAAAATCACACTCGACATTGTTTTAAGTAATTGAGGTTCTCTAAGCATAAATAGCCGGCCAAGTGAAGTCGGACTTGCGCAATTAGTGTGCCTTACGTTGATTGCTTTTAAAATATATTTTTGTTTTACGGAGGTATAAAATGATCAATTGCTTCATAAAACACACCACAAATGCGTTTTCAACAAAGTTTTTTTTCCCGATCTTTACTGAAAACCTTGAAATTTTTTTTTTTTTTATATACCAGATAAATTTACACTCGTGATAGTTTTCGTTCAATGTACACCCTGTGGAGAATATTCCAGAATTTTTTCAAAGTTTTTTGATCAGTACTTTCCTAGATAAGGGGGAGTACAGCGATTTTTCGCAATTTATTAAAAATAATAAAAAGAAAAGTGTGCTCAAGTATTACATTACAAATATAGTTATTTTTGAACTCGTATTTTTACAAGCTTTCATTTGACACCCCACTGGATGACCTGGTAATTTTTTTTTTCACTTCCGATTTCACCTCCCAAAACTAACCCCTTAAGTCAAAATATACTTTCAAAACCACACGGCTCTGATAAGATCATTATTTATTTATTTATTTATTAACGGCGTTGCGCCAATTTACACAATTATAAACATAACCAGCCCATTTATTAACTTAAAAGCCAGAAGCAGGCCACAATGGAGTCTTCTAGTCTCCAGGGTTGAAATACCCAAAATGCCTCTAAGGTTGTGGTGGTCTATATGGTAACCATCTGGGGGTATGGCCAATTTAAAAGCACAAGTCCGCAGAAACCGGCGCTGCACCGCCTCAATCGCTTCTATATATACATTGTAATGAGGAGACCATACCACAGCGGCATACTCAAGCCCCGATCTCACAATTGCACAATACAACAGTTTAAATGTAGAGCAGGAAAAGTCCCTACAGTATCTCGTGATGAACCCCCGATTTTTATAATCTTTCTGAACAGTTGACAAAATGTACCTATTGAGAGTAAGTTTCTGGTCAAGAAGAACTCCCAGATCATTAATTTCACTAACATGCCTCAGCTTGCTGCCATTAATGTTATATTCAAAAGTAAAGTTCCGTCTAGCTCTACCAAAACTAATGCTAAAACACTTCTTAATATTCAAGTTCAACTCATTCAGGGTACTCCATCTATAGAGGCTATGAACATCCTCCTGAAGAGAGTGACAATCTTGCAACATGTTAACCGTTTTAAACATTTTTAGATCATCTGCAAACATGAGGAATTTAGAATGTTGTATAAACTTGCCGATGTCATTAACAAAAAGTAGAAACAGTAAAGGACCACTGTGAGAACCCTGAGGCACACCTGAAAGAACTTTTATTTCTTTAGAAATACAATTATTAATACGGACATACTGTGTACGACCCTCCAGAAAACTGCCAATCGACCCAAGGACTTCACTACTTAGTCCTATTTTCCGCAGCTTGCCTAACAAGAGCGTATGATTAACTCTGTCGAACGCCTTCGAGAAGTCAGTATATATACTATCAACACACTGGCGATTCCCAAGGGCGCTCAACAGACAATCATAATATGCAAGCAGGTTTGTGACAGTTGACCGACCAGGTCTAAAACCATGCTGCTCGTCAATTATTATGCTATTACAGCTCCATGACAAAAATCCCGCAACTAGACTGTCGAACAATTTGGGTATTGCGGATTGAATGCACACGCCCCTGTAGTTAGATATATCACTTCTATCACCGGACTTATGAATAGGGGTAATAAATGAGTTTTTCCAGTACATGAGCACAGAGATAAATTAAAAATTAATTTTAGAGGAGTTACAATAGAGCATATGCAAGCCTTCAATACTCCCGCAGGTATTCCATCTGGGCCAACTGAGAATGTATTTTTAAGATTATCTATCCCCTCATAGACCTCAGACAAACTGACTGATATTGAGTTAACATTTAAATTAGTGCATTCAACTAAGTCACTATAATAGCCAGGAATAGTAACCTGACTGCCACAATAAACTTCCCCAAAAAAGTCAGCAAAAAGATTCACACATTCTGCACCAGAATTGCTTATTCTATCACGGTAGCACATAGTGTTGGGATAACCCTGAGACTGTTTCATGTTATTCACATGTTTCCAAAACAATCTGGGATTGAATGAGATGCCGTCTTCAACCAACGTGAGATAATTTGAATAGCATGTGGCGGACAAAGTTTTGCACGAAGCCCGAAGGGCAGCAAAAATGTCATAGTCAGCCGTAGAACCAGTTTCCTTAAAACGTTTATGAGCAACCTTTTTTTGGATCGTTAAATGTTGTAACTCGCAAGTGAACCACACAGGAAAATTGGAACTTTTAAAACGCTTTATAGGCACATGCAGGTTAATACCATGGTACAGTATATCGTAGAATTGCTCAACGGCAAGGTCAACATTGACCTTGCTCAATAAAGAACCCCAATCAAATGATGCAAGATAAGAGTTTAACTGTGACATATCAGTGTTCTTAAAATCTAAATATGTTAGGTCTCATTTATTATTATTATCGAATTGATCGTTCAGAATACAGGAGCAGGCAACATGATGATGATCATTGGAAAATAATAAATCAATTGCTCGGGACATCACCAGACCGCTATCATTACAGAAACGTAGGTCCAGAAAAACTCCATTGACATTTGGAACATTATTCACCTGGAAAAGGTTCAAATAGCTGATCACATTGCACAAGACATTTGTATGGGAGTCTGGCCGACACACAACAGTCAAGCCGTAGTCCTCATTCACCCAAGTTGCCTCCGGCAAGTTGTAATCACTAAATATTACAAAGTTGTGATGAGGATATGCAGATCTGGTCTTAGATAAAGTCAAACAATGGTTCTCATAAATGGACAAGTCCGAACGAGGCGGGATATACACGGCTCCAATGACATACTTTTTAATTTTACATTGTACTATAATATATAATTGTTCAACATTGGTCTTAAAACAGGAGATATATCTGGAACGCAGGTTGGAACGTACGGCAATAAGCACACCACCTCCCTCTTTTTTTGGTACTTGTTTCAGCTGATCGATCTGTCCTGTATATATCATACCCATCAACATCCAGCAAGCCAGGACATATGTCATCAGAGAGCCATGTTTCAATAATTATTACGATGTCATAAATAGATGTGCTCAGAACTAATTTGAATTCACGCAGTTTAGTCCGCATACCTCCTACGTTTTTGGTAGTATAGGTTAAGTTCTTGTCGTTTTTTGAAGGTGGTTTTGATTTTACAATTTTAGGGACTCCCTGTATGTACCTAATTGTAATGTCGGTCTCACCATCCCTCCTACGTATAGCCAGTTCCTCATGTAGTTGTTTAATGTGGTTTCTCTGTGTAATAGTCATGTCTGCACTAATACGAGCTGAAGAACCCAACTCGGCGAGCTTGCGTTTATTGCTGAATAATTTTTTAACCACATCTTTATTTTCTAGTATCACTTTAAGAGGACGTGGTCTGTCATTCTCGACAGATTGTCGGCCCAATCTAATGCATTTAAAGTCATCCACAACCACACCAATCGAATTAACTATTTTTCTTACCGCTTGGGAATCATGCTCAATTCTTGTCTTAATATCCCTTGAAGTGTTCTCAGGTATGTTATGAATAATAATATTTTTCTCTCTTAATGAACGACTCTGAATCTCATCGAGCAAAGATTCGGAGTTGCCAGCATTTGTTGGATTATTGAATGGTGTCTGATGTTTGTCATTTGCCATGGATTCTAAGTTTCCTACTTTTGTTTTTATTTCAGCCAATTCAACTTCCAACAGGTCAATCCGTTTGTAACTTACTTTCAACTGGGAAAGAGTCTCTGTGAAATGCTTCTCTTGGTCAATCAATAGTTGTAAGATTGAGAGCATCATCGAAGCTAGATCCTTATTGGTGACGTTTTGTTTTGATTGTAAATCCAATAATTTTTTACACAGTACACCAATACTAACATTGCTCGGCTCCGATATTAATGTATCATTAGAGCTCACCTCACTTCTTCTGCTAGTCGAGATTTCAATCGTTTCAATCGTTTCACCAGACGAACAAGTTGGACAATCCCATACATAGGACCCAGTTTTTTTGAAAGTCGCTAATATTTTGTTAAATTCAGACGTCGATAGATGACTGCATCTTTTATGCACCCATCCATAACAACTAGTGCATTCCAAACTTGCCGATTTAGAACTTATTCCTCTATCGCAAAAGTTGCAGACAATTTTTGTTGCCATAGCTTAGGACCATTGGATATCGATAATCGTGCTCAGCTCTAGTCTAAATGTTTCGTAAACACTCCTTGTTAAATGAAAACAATACCTCTAACCTCATTTATTTGGGCGCGTTTTGATAATTTTGATTCGACAAAATTTAACAAATTATAGTATTCTACAGGAAACCTTTATTAATTTCAGGCAGCGTGGCCCCAAAATAACGCGTACACAGACAACAAGGACTGTTTATGCACCAGTATCACTGTTAATTTGAATATATAAAATGAATTAAATCCTATATTAGTGCCATATTTTAACTTCCTATGTCAAATTGTTTCGGAGAAAGTCCGATATAATAGACGGACGGACAGACAGACATCGAAGTAATCTTATAAGTGTTCCGTACGGTTCGACGAGAATATAAAGAAACATATGTACGTATCCAGTAAGGAAAACGTCTCAGTGTACGCTAGATGACCAAAAGGCAAGAATCAGTATACTAAGTCATGATACCCTGTTTTAGCTAATCCAAATTCGATAAATGTAAACCATATTATAAAATTATAAACCATTTGTTGAAAATATACTTTAGATTGCTATGTAACAGATTTTCTGTAAATTATTGCTTAATATTAAATCAATACAGTCTATTATTTTAAGTAAAATAAATTTTCATTTATGTCATCGGATTAGCTAAAGAAAATATAGGAAAACAAAGAAAAAGAATATAATAAAAAAATGCAGTTTGTGAATAGATGTCCTAACAAGAAATACTTATTAACTAAGCAGGTAAAGTTCGCCAACAAACAAATCAATTTATTGAATTAAATAAAATTAATTTAAATTTTTTAAACGTCGGAGCCGGTTTATATTCCCATTAGGCTCTGTTTAGTAGAATTCAAGCACATTATGTAAGAAATTATAATAAATATCACTTTTTATATTGTTTATAGTTCCTCAGAATTAATAAATACAATTATGAGAAAATAATGTTTTAGCGTGTACTATTATTTACAGTTACATATACACATATTTTTTAAATATTTTTATTTTCTAAAATGTCCTTAAAATTATTATTTTCTAATGAAAATTTTAAAACTAAAAATGATTTTTCCTGCACTAGTATGTACGACTTTGATATGCTTTGAGATTACAGAAGACAATAAAAATAAAGCGTACATTAAGTAATAAGATAAAGTAGCAACTCCTGCACAGAGTTACCAAGGCAACAAAGTATTTTGTTAAAATTTCCATTAGCCATATTTTGAGTATATATATATATATATATATATATATATATATATATATATATATATATATATATATATATATATATATATATTCATTAGTGAGCAGTGTACGCAATTTGAGATACTTTAGAACTTCTATAAAACTGATATGAATGGATCCGATACCCAACCACGATTCCCTAGCCAAAACTTCTAAAGGAATACACCGACGTTTAAGGGTCATAGTCTCAGCTCGTCCAGATTGTCAGTGGTCTTATTGGTACCACGTATGGCTCATCAATGAATGACGAAGGTCTTCTTTAGAACGCTCCCATTCGCTCATATGCTCTTATCTTATTAATGCAGCTCTTTCCGTACTATTCCAATATTTTATGATAAATTTCATGAGGTTTTACAGCCCCTGACCATAAAAATCTGATAACTGTTTTCTACCCTTTCCATAGTGTTTAGTCGAAAAAAGAGTTAAGTATACAGTGATCATCTCTCAAGCCATCTGTGCACTGTGAAGAAATTAGTAACTTAGGACTCTAATACTATCCATTTTATATTGGAACTTTTTATTTTTTCCAAAAACTGGAATTACAGGAATAGTTCAAAAGTAAAAAGTACTGCCCTGAAAATTTGTTTATGCTTTAGACTTTACAACTTGTTTCCTATATATATATATATATATATATATATATATATATATATATATATATATATATATATATATTGACAGGGATGTCATAATATCCATCACCGTTGCCCGGGGGCCGAAACATTTCACGGCACTTTTGAGAGAACGTAGGGTGCTACCACAAGCATTTACCTCTACCTATAAATAAACACGGCACCTAGTCTGTGATCGGAATCGATCCGGCTATCATCGGTTTACTCTGCAGGCTCATTCAGTCACCGAGACTGGGAGTGGTGTTTGTAATTATATAATTTTGAAGAAAGGAATAATTATTTTACTTTCCAAATTAAAATTTATAATAAAAACTAGATCACGGACAGCATATGTCTGAAACATTTTATGTATAAATAAGTAAACTAAATATGGTATTAATTATGCTATTAATTTTTTTAACAAAATGAGTAAGATATATGTTATAGTTTTTTTTATGGGAAAATAGGTATTATAAAGATTGGTAAAATACTGCCTGGTGACATAATTTTAAAAAGTTACTGAAACCCGCATATAACATGACACCTTAAAATATGTTAATTAGTTTAAATTCCCCTTCGATGACTAATTTTATTGGTTTAAAAATATGAGGGAAAAACCTTTAATTTGCATATGCCACCAACTGCGTTACGGAAGGATGACTTTGGGCAATAGGGAAAGCGATTTACTTTGAAAAATATTTGTAACTGAAAAATTCTCCAATAAACAAATCAATTCATTTCATTAAGTAAAATTACTTTTAATTTTTCATGCTTCGAAGCAATTAAGCTCTGGTCAGTAGAATTAAAGAACATTATATATAAAATTACCATAATTGTCACATTTTATATTGTTTATAGTTCCTCAGAACTAATAAATACAATTACGAGACGATAGTGTTATACCATATACAGTTATTCACAATTACACATTTTTATTTTATAAAATGTCCTTAAAATAATTATTTTCTATTGAAAATTTTAAAACTAATAACCTGTCAAGTGCAAGTTGAACTTTCACAATTAGTGTTCCTTGCGTTGATTGCTTCTGAAATAAAAATTTTTGTTACGGAGGTATAAAATGATCAGTGACTTCACAAAACACACTCCAGATGACTTTTCAACAAAGTTTGTTTCCGATCTTTACTGAAAACTGATGACCTTGAAATTTTTGTTTTTTTATATACCAGATAAATTATTAAAGGTAATGCACTTGTGATAATTTTCATTCCATCTACACCCCGTACAGAAAATTCTAGAATTTTTTTAAAATTTTTAGATCAGTACGTTTTGAGATAGAGGGGGGACAGCAATTTTTCGCGATTTTTTTAAAATAATACAAAGAAAAGTGTGCGTATGTAAGACATTATATATTTTTGAACTCGTATTTTTACCAGCTTTCATTTGACACTCCACTCGATGATCTAGTAAAAAAAATTTTTTTCACTTCCGATTTCACTCCCCAAAACTAACCCTTAAGTCAAAATTTAACTTTCAAAACTACACGGCTCTGATGAGGCCATCAATTTCTATATTAGTACCAAATTTCAACGTCAAATAGTTTTGGAGAAAACGGGTGTGACAGACGGACAGAGAGACACCGAGGTGATCTTATAAGTGTTCCGTACGGAACACTAAAAACGATTTTTCCTGCACTAGTATGTACGATTTCGGAATACTCTGAGATTAGAGAAGGCAATAAAAATAAAGAGTACGTTAAGTAATAAAGTAAAGTAGTAACTCCTGCGTAGCGTTACCAAGAAAACAAAAAATTTGTTAAAATTTGGTATCCGGTATCCATATTTTGAGTAATATCCAAAAAATATTTATGGCTAACACCATAGTCTAAAGAATTATGTTATTATTCCTTCCATCAGAATCATCTCTGGCTGAATGAACAACAAGAAATTTGGCCGGGACAGGATAGGTAGAATTTGCTATAAATGCGAATGTATTAGGTTTTTTTTAAGTTCCTACAATTTCTAGGGATTCTTATTTCGTGTTGACAAACACACATGATACAATTATTTAATTCATGTTAGCACCGACACTTCCATTTGTTCTCATGGTTCCAATTAAAACGGGGATTTAACATCCTATATAACATACGGCGTCGAATTCTTAAGCAATGAAAGACAATAGATTAAGTCAGTCTTAAGAGGGTCAGGGTCAATTCTGGTACAATAATCAACCACGCTAAAAAATAAAATTAGCCGACCAAAATTATATTGATCTATGACGTTCAACAAGTAAAACAAAATTTCGGCGTTAGTAAATTTCACACCAAGACTACCTGCGCTCTTAACAGGTAAATTCCACACTAACCTTATAAGGGTGCTTAAATCTTACAGGTAATTTCCACACCAAGCAAATATAATTATGCTTTATTCATCTAAATAAAATTGGACGGATTTCTTTTAAATCAGTTTTTATTGAAAATTTTAGATATTTGCAAAAATATATGTTTTTATTTCATAGTAGAATAATATTGGTAAAACATGAAGTTTTTGCTAAATACATAAAATATAATTGGACAAATTTCCTTACATATACTAGATAATGCTACAAACCTATACATATCTATTTATATATATTTACAAAACAGGTTGAGAAAAATAGGAGACACATTTTAAAAAATGGAAACGATTAATATTTCCTAATTGTCTTTGTTCATAAAGATTTTTTAAATGTTTTAATTTTTGATTATTATGATTATTACTTATTTTAGACTCGTCGACACTTTGTATTTTTATATATACGTTAATTATCGATAAAAGTATACAGAGACGGATGTGTAGAACAAAAAGAATTATTTAGATGGGAATGGAAGGATTCACAACAACTAGTCGTTCGAGTTAAAGGTGGTCTCGATTCTGCCCATATTTCAACTGGAAAATCGGCTCCTTCCTCTATATACGTTTCTAGTAGGTAATCACAAAATTTATTTAAACGTTCATCCTAAGGTTTTATAGAATATAAATCGTATGCAAAACTGTCACCTAATTCTTCGGGTGCTAAATAGGACAAGACGAAACAATACTTTAACCAACGACCAATTTCAGAATTTTTGTCGCAATATTCTTTAGCTAGACCTAGATTCTGTATCTTGCGAAACCAAGATTGGTGTAAATGAAATCTACTTTAGCATTTGGCCAAACTTCAGATACTGCCTTACGAATAGATTTTTCGAAGTTAATAGTAATTTTCTCTGGATTGAAATACAGTGTATCTGTTGAATAAATCTTACATTTTAATAACGTGAAGAGGTGTTTGTATGTTTCAGCTCTCCTATCACGCAATAAGCAAAATAATAATGGAAAGTAATGACCATTTGCAAAACCATGCACTGTAAATAACTGTAAAATATTTAGTGCAGTATGAAAAGGTGCCGTCCATATATATATTGGATATTTTACACAACATATTTACATTTGTAGTGCAAGAAAAAACAATAATGCCACTTTCGAGTTCATTGATATATAGAAAATTCTCACTCTTGCTAAGTTTGATTTCAAATGTCTCTAAAACACGATGCACCTCCTCAGCACTTCTTGGATTACGTCCAGGCAAAAATTTTCGTCTATGGTTATAAATGTTTTTTCTAATATATTCGACATCTTTTTCTGTTACTGTTACAGGCAGCGTGTTTTGTAGTTCTTGTCGGATAATTTCAGATGGCCTTTCACTCATATGCTCTCCGGCTTTTCTTTTGTAGGAATTACTAATTATTTGCCGATTCAGCTTCTTGGTGTCGGCTTCATGTGTATGGAGTCCTTCACTTCTGGTAACTAAATTCTCAGGCCCAACGGTGAAGACTTTTGATTTGCAATCTTTTTTTGGACATCTCCAAAATGTTTCTCCACATTTTAGCACCTTTTGTCGAAAGTAAGTGTAGTAATTCACACATAACATGTCCTTTCCTCGATTACTTTTTATTAACTTTGCTTCCATATTAGCAACACTTTAAAAAATATACGCACAACCAAGTAATAATCACAAATTAATAATAAGTACTAAACTGATATGTAGAAGGGTTTAATAATTTATTAATTGAACAGGCCGGTGCGTACCACCACCCATTTATCAACCCTCAACCTCTATCTGAATGTACTCGGTGTGGAATTTACTTCTGCAATTACAATCCCTTAAATATGTCTAGGTCATAAACGGATTAGTGGTATGGAAATTACCTGCGCCCCAAAATTTATATGATATAATAATTAAAATTATATTCCAACAAAGCTTTTACACTTCCTACCAAATATTTTTACTTATAAAAAATTATAAATTAGGGCTCTTAGAAGTATTAACTATAATAGATGGAGTGATATGAAACGTATTTTTAAACGGTTCAGGGATCAACGTCCATTTAAATTAATGATAATATTTATTATTATTTTTTTATAGGCATCTCACACATGCTGCAGAAAAATCTCCAAAACACTACAGGTGCGAATCCCTATTGACTTTGAATCGCTGTAAATTTCTCTCAGAGAAAACATAGTTAATTCCAAAGGGATGGAGTTCTTCGTAAAAAAGAATTAAGGGGTAGTATGAGGTGTATTAAGCTGAATCTTCTAACGATATGATGTAATAGCTCGTTGTGTATTCTTAGCATACACCACTCTGAAAGGAATTTAACGGGCTACATCAATCAAACACTTGTAATGAAAGTATAGTAAAATAGATTGAAGTCGCCAATTGTCTTTTGATATTCTAAGGAATCAAGCTGCTAGTGTGTTTGGGTCTTCAATTAGGCTAATAGTTCTCTTCTAAATAGAATCTAATAAATGCAGCGTATGTTAGAAAAAAGCGCCATATACATCGGAGCGGAGTTCATCGTTGGTCGAATTCGAGCAGCTGCAGGATTAAAAGTTGTTGTGGAGTATAAAGCTCTCGACTACGAAATAGTATTCCCACTTTCTCTTTGGTAAGCATGCAACATACTTCTGTCAAGACATATTACCTCTCAAGTAATGCCAAGCAACTTGTGTGACGATGTTGGAGGAATGAAGTGTATCGATTTATTATTACTACGTTAAAAGAAACAATATATTCGTAAAAAAAAAAACACTAACAACGTTTTTCTTGTGTATTAGAGCATCTAGATCATGAACTCAGGACATTTAGTCAAACGAGACATGGATTTCCAACTTGGTACAACTAAAATACATGATGATATTTGAACGATTTTGCTTCAAGAGAGGGGGAGAAGGAGATATTTTAACAGTATTATAGAAGTCTGCACTGGTTTTTGGTTGGCTGAACGAATTAGTATATAGTAAAATTATCTTTATATATAGTATTATAGTCAAAAATATATTAGTGAAGGAAGTGAAAGGTAATAGCTTCAAATATGTCATATTGTATGTAGATTTTAGAGTTCTCGGAATTGATGAATCCAAAAATCATGTTAGTCTTCCTTTATTTTTAATCTTAATAAAAAAAAGGTTTAATTTAATTTACACAGTGTCCTTGAAAAAAATTTATTGGAATTTTATTTTTTTCTCTATTTTTGGGTGGAAGAAAAAGGTAATTTAAAGCATAGTTATTTTAAGTGTTTCATTTTAGGTCCGGAAATATGTCCGTTAATTAGTGTTGGAAATACTCAAAAATGTCACCGAAGTCTAATTTGACATTATCGAAGCATATTGGCCAACAGAAGACTGTAAACTTACAGAAATAATAAAAGTCTCCTATTAATTAATAAGCCTCGATAATACTAAAGGTAGCTGTGGTAAAATATCGGCGATTTACCAGTCAATACAACACTAAATATATATAACTTTTTTTTTCTTTTTTTTCCATTTTTTCTTGAATATGTAACAAATATAGGGTGTCCGAGTATTTCGTGTACGTAGAGTTACTGTGGATTTCTAGGATGAAAATATGATCACTTAACTCAACTTATCTTAGTCCAAAAATTCGTAATTTTTGAGATACAGGGTGTCAAAATTACACTTTTATTTGAGTTTTCCTTAAGTAGCTTTCTTAATAATTGTACTATTTATACAATATTCGGTGCTAAGGGGTTTTCTGAGATGAGAAATTAAAATCAGCTCACAGTTTTCTTGTAAAATTTAAAAGTATACACATTTATTGCACTGTGTATACTTTTAAATTGTCATAACTTTTTTATACTACTCTATATGTTATTTATAATTAAATATTCGTATTCTGTACCTTCTCCTGTCTAAAAAAATTTCTGAGATAATGGGATGTTTGTTTCAAGTTTTTAATTCCATCCACACTTCATCCGGGCTTAGGACAGGTCCAAAAGAATAGTCTTTGAAATTTGGAGCATGCTTAAAGGCAAACAGCTAACAACAATAATAAATTTAAAGACCAACAGGCCAGCAACAGTAAGAATGTAAAAACCAACTGACTAAGGACATAAAAGATTACCCACAAATTGATAAATTTGTAATCAATAAATAAAAACATCCCACTATCTCAGAAACTGTTGCTCGGAGCAACATTTATTAAGAAAGCCTTTTTAGACAGGAAAAGGCGGAGAATATGAATATTTAATCAAAAATATCATTCAGAGTTATGACAATTCAAAAGTATACACAGTGCTATAAGTTTCGCCCCCTACAATTTACAACAAATCTGTGAGCTGATTTTGATTTCTTATCTCAGAAAACTCCTTAGCATCGAATCTTCTACAAGTAATAAAATTATTCAAAAAACTACTTAAGAAAAAAAAAAATAAAAGTATAACTTTGACACCCTGTATCTCAAAAATTATGAATTTTTGGATTACGGTAAGTTGGGTTAAATGGTCATATTTTCATCCCAGAAATCCACAGTAACTCCATGTACACGGAATACTGGGGCACCTTGTGCATCCTTTTTTTTAAATTTCCTCGTGATTAATGTTCATGAAATTAAAGCTTAATTATTCTTATTTATGGTATCTATCCTACATAATATTATTAAATTTAGCTTACCTGATATTTATTTTAAAATACTGAGGCATATAAACTAAAATCAAACTAAACAACATGAGAACATTACATGGAATATCTTGCAACGGACAAACTTGATTTGGATATGGTATTAGCATTAAAGTGATTTACATATATATATATATATATATATATATATATATATATATATATATATATACATATATATATATATATATATATATATATATATATATATATATATATATATATATATATATATATATATATTTATATATGTATATATATGTATATATATATATATATATATATATATATATATATATATATATATATATATATATATATATACAGTGCCACCTCGATAATCCGGATCTCCATTAAACCGGATTCTTTAATAATCTGGACAAACATTTCTATTGCATTGTGTAGTTTATAATCCGGATTTGATAGTACTAGGTAATCCGGACCTGCGTTTTTAGACGTCTACTAAATGTAAACTATATGGGAAAACTGAAATCGATAGTGAGGGGATTCCCCTAACTTCCAGTCTAATACATCTGGGATTCACACAAACTGTAGGTGCCTTTGATTTGCCTACAACGCATCGCGTATCACGTCTAAAGGTTAAGGACTTTGTAGTTGTTTGTTTATTGTCACAAGTACAACATACCTACGTTCTGTTTTACTTTATGTGGTTCATATAAGAATATAAACTTTTTTTTAAGTATACGTACCTACATATTAAAATGCCTTCTAAAAGAAAACATATTACACTAACAATAAAACAAAAGTCCGATATATTAGAAAGACTAGTTCTTGGTGAAAGCGGAAAAGTGTTGGCAAATGAATACGGAGTAGGAACATCCACAATTTCGGATATAAAAAAAAAGCAAGGGAAAATCAAAAGGTATGTATATATGACTTATTTTAAAGATAATTTTGGACACTCACTATGGAGGTGTAACTTCTTTTAGATTTATTTCCAAATGTGGTTCCGGTCCTGGCGTCAGAAAAACCTTACGAAAAGCCGAATATCCAGAAATGGAAACTCATTTGTATACATGGTTTTGTACGCAACGATCAAGGCACGTCTCAATTTCCTACGAAATTTTATCGGGCAAAGCAAAACAGTTTTACACTGAAACCTACGGGAATGATAGTTTTAGAGCTAGCAGAGGTTGGATTTCTAACTTCAGAAATCTGCGTGCTTTAAAAGTTTGTGGCAAAAAACTATCCATTGATGAAAGTGCCGTCGATCCTTTCCTAACTGTATTCGCAGATAAGATAAAAGAATTAAACCTTGGACCTACTCAAATATACAATATATATATATATATATATATATATATATATATATATATATATATATATATATATATATATATATATACATATACAATGCAGATGAATCAGCTCCGTATTGAAAAATGTTGCCTGAAAAAACGCTGGTTCGTTCTCAGGAAAAGACCGCACCAGGTCGAAAAATAAACAAAGACCGCGTTACCTTTCTAGCATGTTGCAATGCTGATGGATCACATAAATTAAAGTTAGTGATAGGAAAGGCAAAAAATCCGAGGGCTTTTAAAAATATGAACATACCTGTTGAGTACAAATCTGCCAATGCATGGATGACTACAGCAATTTTCTTAGCCTGGTTTCATCATTCTTTTATTCGTCAAGCCAAAGGTCATTTAAGAAGTCTCAACTTGCCTGAAAGACCCTGCTAATCGTTGATAACGCTTTGAGCCATGGAACTATAGAAGAGCTGACTAGTGAGGATGAACAGTTTACAACATTATTTCTTCCACCAAACTGTACTGCACTTTTGCAGCCTATGGACCAGAATGCAATCAGACTGACAAAATTATTTTATCGGAAAGGTCTTTTAGCCCATATTTTATCAAATAATGAAGAGAACCTTGTTGAGTTATTAAAAAGCATTAACCTAAAAGATGCTGTATGTCTACTATGCAATTCATGGGAAAAAGTCTCCCCTGAAGTCTTGGAAAAGTGCTGGCACAAAATTATGGCTTATGTGGCCGATACCAACCCAGACACTGAATATGATGCTGAAGATCTGATTCCTCTGAGTGAATTGCGGCACAATTTGCTTTCCACGAATGAAGAAATGAAAGGTAAAGCCTGAAATTTTTCTTTTAGTATTTTTTTGGTTAATTCGTAAATATTTAACAAATGTTTCAGATATGCTGAATCTTCTCACTGAGCAGAATCTCACGAACGTGGAAATATGTAATTGGCTTGAAAATGATTACCACTGGAAGACATAGATGATTCAGATGTACAACACGAGAGTGATAATGAAGGTTCAGAGTTAAATACTAATACAAACCAGACTGTTAAGAACACTGTGAAGAATGATAAGGCAGTTAAAAGTTTCAGTGTGTGCATGAGATGGGCAGAAGAAAATGATATCCCTCTAAGTGATGTTCTTGTACTTCAAAGATTAAAAGAAATTGCTTTTATGATGAACCAGAGAAGGTTCAAGCAAACAAAAATTACAAATTTTTTTACAAAATAAGATAAAACTTGATAAGATATGCTTCTATTTTAAATATTATTCTATGTAAGTACTATTTTTTAGTTGCTTCGTATTAAATGATCCATTTTTTAATATAAATAATGTCCTGCTTCAGTAATTCGAATTATTTACTAATTCAGATCACCGCGGTTTTAATTAGTCCGGATTATCGAGGCCGCACTGTATATATATATATATATATATATATATATATATATATATATATATATATGTATATATATATATATATATATATATATATATATATATATATATATGTATATATATTACATTAAAATTCCGGGTTTCAATACGTTCGTCTAACAATAAATTTGCACGACGTTTCGCCATAATCTCATTTGGCATTTTCAACTGTTCCTGCTGCTGCTGCTACTTGAAACTGTGATCCTGCTGCATCTGCCACTCGATACTGTGGTCCTGCTGCTGTTGCCGCTCGAAGCTAAGTTACCTTCGAGCGGCAACAGCAGCAGCAGGATCACAGTATTGTTTCCAATACTTTTTCAGTGCCTTTGGAGTCAAGGGCTCTTCAGCATAATTTCAGTTTAAACTGACTTAAAAGCTATAAGACTATTCCTTTATAGTAATTCAGAAAAATAAAATAAAATGTGAAAATGAAATTTTACAAAGTATACCTTTTTGTTAAAACAAAATTTAGAGTAAAAATGATGTTTATCTAGCCACTTAACCTGAAATTTTTATATATAATAAGTAAATTTTGTAAAAAATTATTATTAATATGATGCAAATAAAATACCTGTTATAACACGATAGTTCATGTAGTCAAAAATTATCAATTCAAATTGGTGACTTGGATTATACCAACTTATGCAATATTATAGGCATCTTACTCAATATTGGCCACATGCTTCTTTTCGTAATTTTTTAAGAAATAAAATCAGATGTAATGTTAGTATTTATTTTTAATTGAAATGGGACATAATTCTTTTAAATTCGATTGAAAAACCTAATAAAAAATGAAGCTGCTTCCAGGTCTCAATATAATCTTAAAGTCTACCTTTCCTTCATTTCCTTGATACTGGCCAGTATTTTCTAGATCTTCATTAGTACATAATCATAATTAATTTTACTGAAAGTAATCCATTTCTATCACAAAAAATTAAAAACTATCTCTTATAACACGATAGTTTATGTAGTCATAAATAATCAATTCAAATTAGCAACTTGGATTGTACAATGTTGTGCAATTTTATAAGCATGTTATTCAGGATTGACCACATTCTTTTTTTCATAATTTTTTAGGAATTAATATCAAATGTAATATGATTTAATTTGAATTTAAATTTAACATAATTCTTTTAAATTCTATTGAAGGACTTAATGAAAAATGAAACTACTTCTTATTCTCGATATAATCCCGAAGTCTCCCTGTTCTTCCTTTCCTTGATACCACCAGTATCTTCTAGTCTTTTATAAGTATATATTCATCAAATGAAGTTAATTTTACTTAAAGTAGTACATTTTATTCACCATAAATTGGAAACTGTCACTTGTATGTTTTACACAGAGTAAAGACTCCAGAATGAGCATGGATAACCTTGTAATGCACGTGTAAACGTGAGACGTCATCCAGCATCAGTCTTCCATTACCATTATCGTCAAGAGAAACAAGAATACGGATATTGCTGATCATACTCCACGTTTAATCTGACCGGAATTTCAGTTAATGATAATAAAATTTCATTTCTGTAGCTAGATTTTCTAGTATTCTTGCATGTTTTCCCAGTTTTATTATTATATATATATATAGAATTTTTTTTGTTTTGTAAAACTTATTGGACACGTTTGTGCATACTCAAGTTTTAATATTAATTTCGTGAATAAAAAAGTCAGGTTTTGTACTTGAGGGGTTACATACACCTCGCATTTTCAAAAGTTTGATTTTTTTTTAAGGATTTTTATTCTCTAGACTTCTAAGAATTATTCAAAAAAATTTTTTAAGAAAATTCCATTCCATTACAAAGTTATAACATTAAACGTGACCTGGTGCCGGATTGGGACCGCTACCTGTTTTCAGAAATTGTCTGCAATATTGCTCAGTCAGTTTTCAATATATTTTTTTAAAATCTTATTAATATCTTTTTCTACAAAATGTCGAGAGATCTTTTTAATATTTCTAACCGACAATTTTTGCAATAAATAATTAAACATATATTTTTTGGTTGAAAATTGTGTACTAATGTATGAAACATCGTAAATTTTTTATTTTAAAAAAAAAAACCCATTGACCCTATTTTACAAGATTAGTTTTTATTTTGCACATTGGATTTTGTGAAATTATTCTGCAGACAAGGAGGCGTCATAGTTTTCATCAGTGGTCCATTTAACCCGACAAAAAATAATATTAACATTTAAAACATATTTTCAAAAAAACAATTTCATAAAATTTAAAGTATAATAAAAATATATTTATAATTCCCATTCTTTTCACTTAATAAGCTTTAATATATATATTTTTTTTAAAATAGGCATCCTTTTTGTAGCACCCAGGTGTATGTAACCCCTTAAACTTCATGAAGGTGTGTGTTGTTCAGTTAATTGCAAATTTAGTAAGTGAGTAAGTCCTGGAGAAATAAGTTTTCAAACCAATAAACAAAATATACGGTACTATTTTTTCTTTTGGTGAAAGCAAATACTGCAGTTTATTATTCTCTGCAGTATCTTATAGTAATACTCGCATATATACGTGTTGCAGTACAGCCATCATACAAACCATCCTCGTTGTTGCGTTGTTTTGGCTGTGCTTTAGTCGGATCAGTCGCATTCGAGGCTGATAGAGAATAAAATCGTATCGATTCTTTAGCAAATTCAGTGGTAATAGATAGGGGAACCTGTTGTACCTAGGTCAGTTTTTTCTATTTTGATTTTTAGAAAAAAAATGACGGGCATTAAACTTCGGCAATATGCATATAACTAAGAATACACTATTAAAAATCAAAATATATTAATAAAATGTGTTAATATCTAATTCATTTTAGAATGATACGCGGCTGGAAAATAAAGGTAAAAGTTACCAAGGTACAACAGACCTGTTTTACCGTAGTTCGTGGTTGTTGTACCTTGGCCATTCAGTTATTTTGTTAAGAAAAACACATATGAATGCTACAAATCAATTTATTTCTTACAAATTACAATAACGAAATAAAGTTTTTCTTATTAAACACTCATTAAAATAATTTTTTTACGCATTATAATCTACTATAAACATCACATAAATTGTAACATATCAAAAACACAACATCTTCAAAACAAACACCTCTCTATCCTTTGTGAATGTTACGAAACATCTTAAAAACTTATAACTGATAAATTTTAAAAAGAACATTCAAAAACATTCTTAAAAAAGAAAGTTTAATTAAAATTTAATAGCCATTAGAGAAACAACTTTAATCACAAAGAAAAAATGGAGCCGACTTCCAAAAACTGATACTAAAAAGAATAAAATAACGCGACAATATGGAAACGTGCGTAAACTTTGAGAACCTCCTCCTTTTTTGAAAGTCGGTTAAAAACATCAAAAGGGAACAATCATCAGTCTCACTACTCAGACTTTTTGAACTTAATGATTTTGTACTTGGTCGTGAAACACAAGATCACATGGTTAAAATTTTGACTTTTTTTAGTAAAAATCACAATATTGTACAACTTCTGCGACATAATATATTTCTCTTTTTGAGTTAACTCTTTTCGGTATGTTTTTCTTTTGTTTAATTTGTTGGTGAAAATATAAGTTCAAATCACTTTTGTCTAGCCATTTCCAGTTTTTGAGAGATTTTTGTATAGATTTAATTAAGATTTCTTCTTCGCATGAAGATTCAATCATTTTAGGTAAATTATTGAACAACTCTGACTAGCTTCTGTAGCAATGCCAGAATTTTGTTGCAAATTATTAGATGTTGTTTTAGTTTGCGTTGAGGGTTCTTCGGAGAGAGGACAATCAGTTTCTATAAAGAGTTCTTGTGGTACCGGACGATTTGAATAATCTGATGGCATAAAATCAGATTCTGATAAAATATTCTCATTCAGCAGATGAAAATCTGTAGCCTTGAAGCTATTTACAATGTTTGTTGTAAATGTCAGGGGAAATGCCTTCCCAACTAAGCCAGCAACGTCATAAATTGTCAAAGGTTCGCCCACTTGTCCAGGTGTCATCATTTTTTTCATTAGATGCATGGTTAAAATACGTCTTAAATGGTCCGACTTGTCTAGTGGTTGCATGTGATTGCTTGTATGTGGGTGGACCGTGACTAGAATAACACCATTCTCTTTTGCTAGGCGTATAACTGGAACGGAAATATGACTTTCATGGTTATCAAGTAAGACAATGGTAAGTGGTGATCTTTAGAAGGCTTGCTAAAGTGTTCCAAAAACATCACGAATGTAGTCTCATTGAACCATCCTGATGGATTGTAGCACCTATGGTGCCTCGCGCTCCATGAATCATAAACTCCTTGAAATTAACCCTAGGAAATATCAGCATTGGTGGAACAGATCCACCGCCAACATTGCAAGCTCCTATCATCGTCACAGTGTTTCCTCTTTCGGCATTCGTCATGGATCTAAATTGTTTGACACCAGTTGGTGCCAGACCTTTAGGAGGGACATGGACAGTATACAAGTCTTTCTCATCCATGTTCGAAATATCAACTGCTTGTAGCTCTGTTGAACATTGAGCAAGAGCTTTCTTATAATTTTCGAAAGTCAGCCGAATAGTATGTTTGTTGAATGCCGACGAACGAGCCAAACTTGTAGCTTCTGGTTTACGAAGTGAAAGTTAATTTTTGTAGCGTTTCCTGAATAAACGTAGCCAGTATTCTCCTGCCATTTGGTTGGAATCCCATGAAGTAGGAAATTTTATTTTATTAGCCTTTGCAAACTGATAAGCCAGTACTCTGACGTCTTTTAAAGTTAATCCAAACTGAAGGCGCGCTGCTTCCTTTATATAGTCTACAAGCATCTTATCTTGTTTGTCAGTAAATATAATTTTAACTGCAATATTTTCACGCAAGTCTTTTGTTGTGGTACTTTCTTTCATACACTGGTGGTAGTAGCGTCTTAGGGTAGTTCTTGGTATTTTAAAATGCTTGGCAGAACCAAAAAGTGTAAACTTCTTCACAAATTTTATTGCAGTGTCTAACAATATATCGTCAATTGGGGCTCTTTTTTTCTTTTCCTTGCTCTGCGGCATCTGTCAAAAAACAAGTTTTAATTTTATTGTTAAAAAAACTGCAACATAAAATTACAGGAAAAAATCCAAATTTTAATTTAAAGTAATATTTTTAAAATTGGTGTTTTTCAACAAGTTAATAATGGTAAAACTTCTCGCTTTCCATATTACTAACATACTTTGCGTATGAATCATGTTTTCTATCTTCTCTCCTGGGTTTTTAAAGAAAAGAAAATTGAAGAGAGATTGTTTTTGTGATTTGGATAATACTATGAGAATTTTTTCCTGATATTTGTTTGGATAATAACCAAATATAGGTCTAAGGGCTGATATACGAGGTACAAGGTGATGTCCCAAATATATTATTCATAGATCCTTTACATCATTTTAGAGTTTGAGAAATCTGCATATTGTTTTTTATTGTTTCAATTTGCAAAGAAGCCCTTCCTCGATTCAGCTTTTTGTGATTAATATCTTAAGATAAAGTTACCTCTGGTTTAAAATACCGAATTGCAACGCTCGGATTAAATTATTCTTTAGTGGGTAAAAGTCAAATTCAGTATTTATTTTAGAATTTTTTGAAAGATACATTTTAATGTTATTTATACTCTAAAGTCTATAAATCATTACTTGTTGCTTATTCATATAAAAGAAACAAAGTTTATTACGAACAAAATAAATCTGCAATTATATGTTAACTAAAAATAGCCGAATTAACGGAAGGACAAATCATTGGAATA
Source organism: Pachyrhynchus sulphureomaculatus (assembly GCA_019049505.1). Lineage (NCBI taxonomy): Eukaryota > Metazoa > Arthropoda > Insecta > Coleoptera > Curculionidae > Pachyrhynchus > Pachyrhynchus sulphureomaculatus. The sequence continues at coordinate 43,259,430 of CM032449.1, forward strand.
TAAGTAGGTCGGATACGATAAAATAATTGAAGGTCAAATGTGTAATTAGATTAAGCATTTTATGAATTGATGTTGTAAGAAAGAAATAACAATTAATAATAAGACAAGTCAAATTTTTCAATCCAAGATAAATATAACGTATTATCGTAAATGAAATAAACTTGCATTTTGTTATTTTATGTACGAAAATTGCACTATGATTATAAGCGACTGGGCAATATCGGGGTAACGCCAATTAACAACTATCCATGGTTGTTAATTGACACGTGCGCGTCCCCCCCTATAATATTATTACATGATGGTGTAATGTAAATGTTATAACATGTTAAAAAAATTCATTGTGATCTGCATCAGATATGGCGGACCTAGTTCGGTGGTATAGTTCCTGTTTATGATGCCAAAGGTGTTGTGTTCAAATTCCTGCAGGTTATTGTACTGAATAATTTGTTTAAGGATTCGTATATAAGAACTGCATTCTTTTGAGTATTGTGTCTAAAATTTTGGAGAAAATAATTTTTAAAAAATAATAATAAGCTATACTTTGAAGATCAGAGGGGATTTCGCAGGGGTCGTTGCACCGCTACAGCTTTGCTAAGCACTTTGGACGATATCCTAGTGGCGGCGAATAGAGGAGAGACAACTGCTTTGGTTCGTCACGATTACAGCAAGGCCTTTGACATGCTGGACCCCCGCTTGTTATGTATCAAAGTTCATTATTATGGTTTTAAAGAACGAACAATAAATTTATTAAAGGACAATTTGGCGGATAAATCACAGCGTGTACTGATTCATCGCCGAGTGTCGCAAAATTTGTTTTTAGATAGAGGCGTCCCTCAGGGGTCGATTTTGGGACCATTGTTGTTTGTCATTTTTATAACGGATATGCATTGTTGTGTTGGCAATTATAGGCTTAGACAATATGCAGATGACAGTCAAATTCTTAGGAGGTTTAATAGGCTTAACGCATTACTGGAGGAACAGGAAATTATTTAATATTTAAATTCGATCTTTACCTACTTTAATATCGATAGTTTAAGGGTAAATACAAAGAAGTCGGTAGTAATGTATTTTGGAACAAACAATGATTGGGCTTCGATTAATCTTAATTTAAGTATGGCCCAGGAGAGAATTCTGAATATAAAATTTAGGGATTATTATTTGATAGTAAGCTCAGGCTTAGAAAGCAGGTTTCTTTGGTGGCGTATTAAGGGTAGGGAAAGGCTACATCTGGGTCTATTTCTATATAGACTGTTGAGGACTGGAGTGCCGGAGTATCTGTGTGGAAGACTGCATTATCGAAGCTCGGTACATCAGCGTAATACTAAGTATAACGATCGCTTTTAAATACCTAGGCATTACAAGTGTGTTTAAACAGTCTTTCGGCTATACGTCTGCTAAACTTCTGAACGAGATTCCTTTAGGTTTGCTTCCTTTGTCTGAATTTCCTTTCAGACGACAGCTAAAGAAATTTTTATTTCAGAGATACTGCTTGTTATTATTATTATGACTTTTTATTGTTATTATTATGTCTTTTTATAGGGTAAGGTGTGGATCCCGGTTTGTTTATATATGGGTATTAATATCAATTTAAGTGGAATTGCTATAGGAGCTGTTTTTTTTTGTCTCTCTTTATTTAGTTTAGAGTAAGTAGAGTTAAGTTATGATTGTGACTTCTTGAATTGTACTTGAGTTGTATCTGTTTTCTTTGTTTTTTTGTGTATTGTATTTCGCCGAGTATAAAATAAAGACGTTTATTATTATTATTATTTTTATTCCCCTTTCTCACATTTGGTCAATGTGGTTCCATGTTTGGCTGACGGGACTAAGCCAAGTCAGCACAAACGCCATTACCATTGTGTATTAAGGAATGACCTTACAATGTTACATGTTTTCAAAATCACTGACTTCTGAATGTTCTTGTGTATGTTTGTGTTGAGTCCTAATTGTACTAAGTGTGATGTGAATGTTGTTGGTGTAAAGCCTGTAGCTGATATGATGAGGGGGACAATGATGACTTTTTCTTGTTTCCATAGCCTTTATATTTCTTTTGCAAGGTCTGCGTATTTGGTTTTTTCTGTTTATTTCGTTTGAATGTTTGTGTCTTTGGGGACAGCTATGTCAATCAGATAAGTGATTTTTCCTTTTTTATACCGGGTCTATTGGCGAGGACTGTTTTATCTGTATGGATACTGATGTCCTAGTAGAGCTTGTAATCTTTATTTTCAAGTACTGATGTTGGTGTGTATCTGTAGTAGGGATCTGTGTTTCTATGAGTCATATCTGACTGTGTATTCCGTTCTGGCTAATATTTTACATCTGCTTGTTATGTCTTCGATCATTTCTTTCTGCTGGTGGCATTTCCTGCATCTGTCTTCTGTAATAGTTGGGTTTTTGATTATACGCTTTGGGTAGTTTCTGGTTAATATGACTTTATCCTGAATGGCAAGTAAGAAGCATTCTGTTTCAGGGAACAGCTGCCCATCCTGTAACCAGGTGTATGATTGTTTTTTTATTTACGTGGTTTTGTTCTATGTGGTATCTGTGTTTTCCGTGGAGTGTTTTCTCTGACCACGTTTTCATCTCTCCCTGTTGTAATTGGGTGTGTCTGTGTATGTCTGCTGGGTGGTCTGCCCGGGATAAGTCGACAGATGTGTAATTTTTGTTTGCTTTCACTGTTGCTGTGCGGAAGCTGGTTTGCTTGTTGTGAAAAAATTTCCTAGGTGCTTGTATTTGTTTTGTGTGTAGTGATCTGATGTCTATGATTCCTCTTCCTCTCGACGGTAAGTCTTTCTTTGCATGCACCTGTACTTGGTGAGGTGAGAACGTATAAGGATTTGAATGTTTTCTATGTCTGTGTGTGACCATTTGATGATACCAAATGGATATGTGAGTATAGGTATAGCGAACGTGTTGATGGCTTTAGTGAGATTCTTGGAGTTGAGTTTTGTTTGTAAAAGTTTCGTGAGTCTGTTTTTGAAATCGGTTCTGAGCTCTGTTTTGATGTGAGTGTGGTTGAGTTTGGTGCTTTGTCGGAAGCCTAGATATTTGTATGTTTCTTTATCAAGCATGTTATCGAGTGTTTCGTTGTTGATGGTTTCCGTCTCATGCTGGCATTTCCATTAGCCTTTGTTGATATTGGGCACTTTGCATTTACTTATACCAAATTCCATATTGATATACATATAAGGTGAATATTTCGGTGATTTTGAGGAGCTGTGTTTTTGTGGCAGAGTTTTATGTCATCCATATATAGTAGCTGGTTTATTTTATGTTGGTTCACTTTTTGATATCTGATGTTGGAACCATGGTCTGTTCTGTTTAGTGTATTTGAGAGTGGATTGAGACAGAGGCAAAACCATAGAGCACTGAGCCTATGGCCTGAAATATGCCCCGTCTGATGTACAGCTCTTCTGTTTGGATGCGTTTAGTTTGTGTTTTTAGGTGGATTTAGGTTTTCCATGTTTTCATAATTTACGCGAGAAATTGCCTGAGGTTTTGGTTGATTTTGTAGATTTCTCTATACCTAGGTAGTAATTGTAGCAGAAATGTAATAACGCCCGTGGCAGTACTATCGTGTTGTATAATAAGTACCATGAAATATAAATGTATGTTTCGGCACTTGGTCAACGTTGATGGAAATTTTTGATGATTTTTTTATCAGTAACCTCCCCGCCTGGATAGAGATTATCCCTTTTCGATGTATATCCGTCAACGTGGTCCGAGTTCCTAAGCATCCATTTGTATTTCCTGGCACCATTTAGACAACTTGGTAGTGCTGCCACGGGCGTTATTACATTTCTGTAACGCTGACCTGCCGAGTTTGGAACCCGGGAACCTTAATATCATTTGTTGACACGATAACCACACATCGCTAGGACCGCCACATTCAAAAGAATATGGAAAAAGGATAAAATATTTCCTATTCACGTGGAGAGCTGAAATATAAAAAAAGGTGTTATTTGTACACACACAAACAAAAATAAAATTTTAATTGTTAAAATTTATGATGTTTATTAATTTCCAGAATGAGTAACCAAGTTTCAGGACTGACGAGTTTTGCTACAATACTACTACTTCCTGCATATGACTCGATAAAAATTTCTTACGTTCATATACCATATAGATAAAAAAAATAATAAATTAGTAATTATTTATTTATCAAAATTTGTATAATAGACAGCAGGACTCTAGGCTATGTAAAAACCGGAAATAAAAATATTTATTATTTTTTTCATCTTATCTTAGTTAGTTTTAAATGATAGTAAACAACCTACGTGTGTTCCCAGAATAATTTTAAACTACGCCATGGAGTTCTCTACTTTTTAGTGTTCCGTACGGAACACTTATAAGATCACTTCGGTGTCTGTCTGTCTGTCTGTCTGTCTGTCTGTCTGTCACACCCGATTTTCTCCGAAACTATTTCACATAGAAAGGTGAAATTTGGTAATAATATAGGAATTGATGGCCTCATCAGAGCCATGTAGTTTTTGAGAATTAAATTTTGACTTAAGGGGTTAGTTTTGGGAGGTGAAGTCGGAAGTGAAAAAAAAATTTTTTCACTAGGTCATCGAGTGTAGTGTCAAATGAAAGCTTGTGAAAACACGAGTGAAAAATATATATATAATATTATACTTGCGCGCACTTTTCTTTGTATTGTTTTTAAAAATTCGCGAAAAATCGCTGTCCCGGGCCTTATCTCGAAAAGTACTTATCAAAAAATTTCGAAAAAATTCTGGAATATTCTCCACGGGGTGTAGATTAAACGAAAATTATCACGAGTGCATTACCTTTAATAATTTATATGGTATATAGAAAAAAAAGAAAAATTTCAAAGTCATCAGATTTCAGTAAAGATTGGAAACAAACTTTGTTAAAAACTCATTTGGGGTGTATTTTGTGAAGTCACTGATCATTTTATACCTCTGTAACTGTTTTTATTTTAAAAGCAATCAACGTACGGAACACTAATTGCGCAAGTTTAACTTGCACTTGACCGGTTTTTTTTATTTTAATTATGTTCAAAACTAAAACGGATGATAAAATAACCACAACAACTTTAATTATTTACCTAAATAAATAAATAGACAGACCCTTCTTAAGATTTCTCTCAAATTAATGTAAATTTGGGTTATGGTGTAACTTTTATATTACACTTAAAAACGATAAAAGGTTACATTTGCATTAATTTTACATACGAAATTACGCACAATTCCTTTTAATCTAACTGAAAAACATAATTGAACAACCGAGCTGCTTTTGCATGCCAATCTTGATGTCTCTTTGCATTGCAGGTCCTGCGTTTTTGCTATATCGGCCAGTCGCTTATAATTATATTGAAATTTTTATACATATAGTAACAAAATGCAAGTTCATTTCATTTTCGATAATATGTTGTATTTATCATACATTGGAAAAATCTGACTTGCATTATTATTAATTGTTATTTCTTACATCAATTCATAAAATTCTTACTAGCATTGCACATTTGATTGTCCCTGATTTTATCATATCCGGGCTACTTATACTCCAGTGATTTGTCCTTCCGTTGATTGGGCTATTTTTAGACATAAATGCAAATTTGTTTAGTTAAAAATAAACTTTGTTTATTTAGTATGAATAGGCAACAAGTAATAATTTGTAGAAAATATATATATAGCAATAAACAACATTAAAATGTATTTTTTGAAAAATTCTAAATTAAATACTGAACTTGACCTTCTAAAATTAAAGAATAACCTAACCTGAACATTACAACTCGATATTTTAAACCGAAGGTACTTTATATTAAGATTATCATCATCATCATCAGCTATATAGTCCATCGTCGGATATAAGCCTTTCGTAAGTACGTCCATCTTCTTCGGTTTTGGGCCTTGTTTATCCAATTGTATCTCACTAGTCTTCTGATGTCTTAAGACCATTAGGTTTGCAGGCGTCCTCTACTTTTTCTCTCATTCCAGGGCCTTCAGTTATGGGTCCATGGATCAATTTTAAGTAATTAATGACAAAAAGCTGACCTGAAGAAAGGCTTTTTGAAAAATTGAAACAATGAAAAACGATATTCAGATTTATTAAACTTAAAAATTCTGGAAAGGATTTATAAATAATATATTTGAAACATCATTCTATATTTAGGATTTAGTCGCTTTCCAAATTTTCAATTTTAAACTGAACAAGACATATATATGAGGGTTAAAAAGAAAATCTGAATTTTTATAAATGAAAAAAAAGCCATAATTTGAGTATACGAAAATATATCCAATAAGTTTTAGAGAACATATAAAACTCTCCATAAATCTTAACAACTGGAAAAAATGCATGGATACTAGAAAACTAGTTACAAGAAGGAAATAATATTACCATTAGTAGAAAATTTCGTTCGGATTAAACGTCGAGTATTGTCGACATTATTCTTATTCTTGTTTCGCTTGACAATAATGTCAAAAAAAGAATGATGCTGGATGACTACCTACGTTTAATTGAACACATGTATACTCTGAGTAAAACATAATAATTATTATTTATACAAGGTACAATTTTTGATTTATAATGATAGAGAAGCATTACTTTAAGTAAAATTAATTTAATTTGTTGATTATATACTTATAAATGAGTAGAAGACACTGGCCAGTATCAAGTAAAGGAAGGAGAGGGAGACTTCAGGATTATATTGAGACCTGGAAGCAGTTTCATTTTTTAATTAAGTTTTTTAATCGAATTTAAAAGAATTATGTTCAATTTCAATTAAATATAAACAGGAACATTACAATCGATCTTATTTATTAAACAATTATGAAAAGAAGCATGTGGTTAATAGTGAATAAGACTGCATAGCTCTGCATAATCCATGTCACCAATTTAAGTTGATTATTTCTGACTACATAAACCATAGTGTTATAAGAGGTATCTTATTTAGTTCATTAAAAAAATAATATTATTGTACAAAATTTTTTATTAACTATACATCAAAATTTCATATTAAATCAGTTAGATGGCTAGATACACCTGATTTTTACTATAAATTTTGTTTTAACAAAAAGGCATAGTTTGTAAAATTTCATTTTCACATTTCAATTTTTTTAAAATTGCAGAAAGTCTTATACTTTTAATTCATTTTAAATGGAAATCATAATAAAGAGCCCTTGGTTCCAAGGGTACTGACAATGGCCTATAAAAAGAAGTATTGGAAGTCATTTCTTGAATATGTATATATATATATATATATATATATATATATATATATATATATATATATATATATATATATATATCTATATATGATTGTTTTTATAATAAGATGAACCCCATTATTGATGAATGTTTTCCTATTCAGAGGCTGACTAAATTGAAATCGAAGGCCTGGATAACAGCAGGTATTAAATGCTCCTGTCGGCATAAGAGGCAACTCTAGGTTTCTTAAATTAATCCTAATTTAGTTCTTAATA